>CM044442.1:90054396-90068881 GCA_024363595.1 Xenopus borealis | reverse complement strand
TTTTTAAACCAGATGCTGGTAGAAAATGAAAGGAACAATAAAAGTGGCGCCCATGGGTTACTTCCCAAGTTTACTTCCTCAGCATTGATAAAGGAGTCCTACTGCATTAAAGTGTGTCTTAAAAGGTGGAAGAGAATCAAATGAAATTACTGCTGTACAAGAAAAAAAAAAACAAGGTGTTGCAACCCAAGTGTAAGGCTACTATTCTTAACTCAGGATTACAGTAAAACAAATTTTCCTAAAAAGGATAATACCCAACTTCCTGTGTTTCAGTTTTCAACATAGCAGCCCTGCCCTCTAAATGAAAGAAAAATATTTTACACCAGTTTCTCCAGCAAATAATGGGATCTGCCTCCCCAGCATTTGTAGGGGCAGAAATATCAAGTCAGAGTTGGCTCCAGGTGTTTTTGGATCAGTTTGCATCTACACGGACAATTTTGGTCCATTTTCAATGCATCCAACGCTGGGAGTTAAAACACATGCAGCAAAAACAAGGCAAGTAATAGAAAGTCTGATGGTGTTGCAGGTTTGATCAGATGTGACACTATTTAAAAGATGGTAAATGTTTGACCACGTACAGTAACCCATATGAAGCAACCCAAAGCTACTAATAATATGCTGAGAGATGGCCAGAAAGCATTTAACTGCTGATCAACTGCTATAGGGCTACAGGTGACAATCTATTCTAAAAAAAAATAAAAACTCTTCTGCTTTTAAACAATACATAGATTAAAATAGGTCTCCTTCAAGGTAGCAAGGATTGGAAATCTTTCTAGAACCCTCATGTTAAAGCTATATATTAGAAAGAACCTTAAAAGAACTAATGCAGGCAAGTATGCTTTAGAACTGCTAAAATAAAAAATTCTCATAAGCAGTATGAGCTACATATATACTGCTAACTTTATCTTCAACTCGACTCTATGCCATTTCACCTCACCATATTTTTGTCTCACACATTATGCAGCCTTCAACCTGGAATGTATTTGACTCAATCAGGGTATTAAACACACAAATTCCAAGGTATATTTTATAGCTTCAGTGTACCAAAATAACGTTCCCATCTACAACGTATCATTTTATTTCAATATATGAAAGACAAGTGGCAGTTTACTTCAGAAAAAAATTACAAATCATTATATATTCTTACCTTAACAATTTCTAATGATGTTTTATAAGTCTCTGATTTCACTAAAGGCATCCAATGAGACATCATGCAAAGCAGAACTTTTTGACTCTCCTCTAATAAAACAGGAGCACTCAACACAGACTTAAAACTATTTATGAAGGAAAAAGAGATGTGCAAATTAACATTTGGAATGAAAGTTAAATTAAAAGAGATATAAACCCCAAAATAAAATGCTTAATGAAAACAAATGTTAACTTTACAATACAGAATCAATCAAAAACAGTATTGAAATTATTTGCTAATGTAATCTCTATTGAAAGCAGCATTTGTCCCTTTCGGGACTGTTGATTCTGACTCAATGCAGCAGTTACCTTGCATGCTTCACAGATTAATCAGCTACCTTCTACAAAATTGTTTTACAAGTCAGAACTGCCAGTAAAATAAATCAAGAAACAAACAGAAACTTTTAATATAACAGAACAGATTTCATCCAGTTGCTGTATAATTAACCACCCCCGAAAAAATATTCTATTAAAAATAACCTAATATAAATTGTATTAATCAATAAAATAACTACAAAACACATGGCCAACAGAACACATTAGCTGCTACATAAGCAAGTTTCTCATTTAATTGGTATAGTCTGACATCTGCTGGTTTCAGCCGGAAAACATATTTTTCTATAGAAAGTTGACACCAGGAACAAAGCACTGTATTTTTTAAAAGGACAAGGAAAGTTAAACTAAAGAAGTAGGCTAAAAATGTTGTACATTATGTTTTGGGCTTCTGTACCAGCCCAAGGCAACCACAGCCGTTTAGCAGAGAATATCTGTACCTCCAAAAATGCCCCACTAGCTCCCCATCTTCTTTTCTGCTAATTCACTGCACATGCTCTGTGCTGCTGTCAATTACAGAGCTTAAGGTAAATAAATGTCACAGTTTAAGGCTGATTACTACATGACAGCACATAAACCAGTGCAACTAGCATCTGAATTTAATAATCAACCCTGTATAATCAGCTTATTCGACAGGTCAACCTCATTTTCTGCTTGATCATTTGTGACGACCCCTAAGCTTAGCTTCTTAACAGCTGCTCAGAGCCCACTGAGCAAGTGAGTGTCCCAGACACTTTCCAAGATAGTGACCCCCTGTGACAAGTTAGAAGTCCTGGATGGTTGCTGCTATTGACAAACTAAAACTTTAGGCTGGTGCAATAAGTTCAGTAGATAAAACATGGCATTTTTAGCCCTATTCATTTTTAGGGTTTAGTTCTCCTTTGAAGGAGAATATAATTTATAACCACCTTCCCCCTACCCTAAACAGAGCCCCCCCCTCCATCCTCCTCCCCCCAAGTCTACCTGTACCCTGGCCCAAAACTTTCTACATACCCCTTCTTGCAGGTCCTGTCCAGTGGAGTTCACAGCAGACATCTCTCCTTCGGTTTTCCGCAGTAAGAAGCGTTTTCAGCACATGCGCTGTTAGAGTAATCTTCTGGTGCCTAGCTACTGCAGAAAGTCATGAAAGTTTCTGAAAAAAAAATCAGAAATTTGTGGCTTTCTGCGCATGTGCAGTAGCTCGGCCCCGGAAGATTGCTGGTCACTACAAGATGAAGACCGAAGGAGAGAAGATGAGAGAAGATGGCTGCTGTGAACTCCACCAGAAAGGACCTGCAAGGAGAGGTAAATAGAAAGTTAGGGGCCTTTGCCCAGGGTACCAGGTAGGCCGCAGGGGAGGAGGGCGTATTAAGGTTAGGGAGGATATAAATTACAGGGTTGAATTCACCTTTACAGCAAAAAGAAAAATGAAAACCATTCTCACATGGTAGTGGCATTGCTAGCGTTTGTGTCATTGCGCACAGGTTTAGAAATAACAGGATCCCAATTTTCCACAAATTATTATTTAATACAAAACACAAATACTTACATGTCTGAGCAAATCTGAATGAATTTCTGAACCAAAGGATAATGCTTATGAAAAGGAAGGCTTAACAGAGCCTTTTCTGCCAGTTCAACCAATTCTAAAAAATCCTTTGTCCCCTAAAAGTAAAAGGACAGTTACACAAGTTACCAGGCAAACAATCTAAAGCAAGTGTAAAAGCAAAAGTAAAATTATTGCCAATGCCTGCATCCAATCCTTTAAGAATTGGAAAGGGCTACTACTAATATTTTTCTACCTTCACTTGTCTTAATGTGATAAGCAACTGTCACCGTGACTGTCAAAATGTCACAGAATTGTGGATTTTCAGGTCTTTAACAACATCAACTTTCAAGAGGAGAGAATCTGCCCATTTAAAATGTTTTCCTGAGGATGTAATGCAGCTATAAAGGTAAGGACCTTTCCCATTGCATAAATTTTTCTGCATCCCACCACAGCCTTATCTATTACAGGAATGCACTGAACAAGCAACATGAGGAGTTCCACCAGCACTCAGGTGATGGCATATTAATTTGTGACAGAAAATTATCATATTAAAGGGATAATGTCATGGGAAAATGTTTTTTTTCAAAATGCATCAGTAATTAGTGCAGAATTATGCATTTTAATCCATTTCTCAAAGGAGCAAACAGATTTTTTTTATACTTCATTTTGAAATCTGACACGGGGCTAGACATATTGTCAATTTCCCAGCTGCTCCAAGTCATGTGACTTGTGCTCCGATAAACTTCAATCACTCTTTACTGCTGTATTGCAAGTTGGAGTGATTTCACCCCTCCCCTTTTCTCCCCCAGCAGCTGAACAAAAGAACAATGGGAAGGTAACCAGATAACAGCTCCCTAACACAAGATAACAGCTGCCTGGTAGATCTAAGAACAGCACTCAATAGTAAAAACCCATGTCCCCTGCGTTCTATTCAGTTACATTGAGAAGGAAAAACAACAGCCTGACAGAAAGCCGTTCCCTCCTAAAGTGCTGGCACAAGTCACATGACAAGGGGCAGCTGGGAAATGGACAAAATGTCTAGCCCCATGTCAGATTTCAAAGCTGAATATAAAAAATCTGTTTGCTCTTTTGAGAAATGGATTTCAGTGCAGAAATCTACCGGAGCAGCACTATTAACGGATGCATTTTGAAAAAAATGTTTTCCCATGACAGTATCCCATTAAGTTTGTGATGAGATGGGACTGAATAGTATAATTAGTAAAGGGAGTAACAGAATAAGACATGCAGGAGTGTAACTACAAAGGAAGCTGACCCTGCGTCTGCAGGGGGGGCAAAGAGGTATAGGGGGCCCCATAAAGCCCAAATAAAGCGATTTCAACATATATTGGTAAAACAGGACAATCTCTGGATATGTTGGAGGCCCTAAAATGTATTTGCTGTAATGTGTTTATGTAATGTATTTGCCCAGTAACTCAAGTAACCAATTCCAGTACCAACAAAATCTAACAAAATAACTGCCTTTTGCACAAATTCTGCATGTAGAGAGACATGATGGCTGGTGATTTTAATAGAGTGAGTTCTAATACATCATCTAGGCAAAACACAGTACAGCATTTTTAATTTAGAAAGATTCTTATTTTAGTATGCGGAAGCTTATATTAAATTTAAGCTTAAGTTCCCATTTAAATGCATATTGTTCTGCTGATAGGCTGACCAGACTTGCCTCTGTTTTCATTATATGAGCTCCAACCTGCAGTGCAGCAGCAAAGAGAGACTTAAGGGGTTATTTATTAAAATGTGGTGCAGGGAAACTCGATAAAATCATGAAAAAAAAATAGAAATCATATCATTTTTTTTCAGATGATTGTACAAAACCCAGCACTTATCATCATATCTTCCAAATGTAAAATATCTTTCATTTCTACATATTCTCAGCAGCTTTGAGATGAAGTTTTTTTTATTCGGACTTTTAGCAGCCTCAGTTTTTGTTTTCTACGAAAAAACTTTGTTTTCCCCAATTAAAATTCTGTCCAGAAAAATTCACACTTTAGTAAATAACCCCTTTAAAAAGGGGTTGTTCTCCCTCAAACAACTAGATGATTTTAGATAGATCACTAGAAATAAAGCCTTTTTCCAATGACTTTCTATTTTCTATGTGTGACCGTTTTTCCAATACCGTAGTGCAGCGGTTCTTAACCTGGGTGTTGCGACCCCTTTGGGGGTCGAACGACCCTTTCACAGGGGTCGCTTAAGGGGTTCCAGGAGCAGGTTCATCTCTCTCCCCAGTAGCCCTGGGCCAAGGTTGTAGCTCTCCGGGTGTTGAAAGTTGTAGTTCAGTAACCTGTGTAGGAAAGCCAGTTGCACTACAACTTTCTATATTAATGCAGCCACGCTTTAATATACAGTCTTCTGTACTTTCCTAACAATCTGCTCTGGACTGGCAACGAAAATATTTTATGGTTGGGGGTCACCACAACATGAGGCACTGTATTAAAGGGTCACAGCATTAGGAAGGTTGAGAACCACTGCCGTAGTGTAAAGTGTCATTTTTCACCTTCTAAAGAAGCTCTGGGAGGGAGTGTTGCCGACCCTTTAAACTGTTGATACATTTAGTTGATACATTTCTTATCTTTGTCCCTGCTGAGCAGAATCTTTGAGTTTCATTACAGGCAGGTGTTAGAATTGATACAATAGTTATGAATACTCCAGAAGTGCTGCAAAATTGTAACAATTTAGTCTGCACCTGAATAACTGAGCTAACACCAGACAAGAGACAAGAACATTCAACTTTAAACTTGGATCTTGGAAAACAGTAAAAAATAAATAATGGAAAGTAATTGAAAAAAGTCTTTATTTCTGGGGAACAATCTGAAAACAACTGAACTGAAAAACGTGTTTGGAAAATGAACACCCCCTTTAATGTTATCAGAACAGCCTATAATCTATGGGGACTTTGTTATCAAAGGACGAGTAAATTAATAATAATTTGAATGCCAATGTTTTAAAGGGATACTGTCATGGGAAAACTCCCCCCCCCCCAAAAAAAAAACATCAGTTAACAGAGCTGCTGCAGCAGACTACAGAAATGAAATCCATTTTTCAAAAGAGCACATGGATTTTTTCATATTTAATTTTGAAACCGGACATATTGTCAGTTTCCCACGCATGCCCAGTCATGTGATTAACAGTTACAACCTCAGCTAGGTTGGGTTGAAAAACTGGCTACCATATGGGGAAGTAACATATTTCATACAATGGAACACATTTGAAGAGTCAGTGACCAAAATAATGGGTCTGTACCTTTTTAAACATCATCACTTTTGTAATTCCTTTAGAGTTGCAAGTGATGTATTTGTAAATTAGCACCCTACCAAAGAGACAGTATGGATCTGTTAAGCAGTAGAAGTCCAAATGTTACCATATTTCATGTTAGGGTGTAACCATGAAGTGTGAAAATAGATTTATTGGTACATCAAGGCTGAATCAAATTGTTATTGGTATGTTGCTTTATTAGAGAACATACTGGTCCTCAGTTCCTAGGCCAGAAAATGCCTTCAGCAAGAGTCCTGTAGGCACCCTTTCTTCCTTGGAACAACATTAAATGACCCAACCAGAGGGCCCCAAGGCACATCAAGCCCACAGATATGACCCATTAAGGATAGTAACACACATACGGCAAATAACAGTGCCACACTGCAACACACAAAGACATACAGTACTTGAAATATTAGCCACCAGCTTTTTCCCATTGTCGTACAACTTATATTTGGGCAAAGTGAGCAGAAAAAAAAAGAAAGAACATGTAAAAATTATCCAAATCAAAATAAAACAAGTACATACCTCTTTCTTGGAATACAACATAAAAGTTGTCGCACATTCAATTGAATGTGCGGTCTCCGAGGATTGTTTATAAATGCCATAGTGCTCAGAATTCAGCTGCTCCATAAAAGATATAACAGATTCATGAACGCTGGGATATGCCATGCGAAACGGCAGGTCGAGAGATATAAGGAACAAAGCATTCATCAAGCTTTCTGGCAGAACGTCATTTGCCTTAAGAAATCAAGGAATAAATAAAAATAAATAAAAATTAAAACAAAGAAAGACATTTTCAATGTATTTGAGGCCTAAAGAAAACTACACTTGTTTAAGTGTTAAAGCCTGATTTAACGCCAAAACGAACGTTTTTTTTTTCCTTGCAAGAAAGACATAAAACCTTTCCATCAATGAGCCCAACACAGTTCCCTAAAGGACCAATTTGAGAAGCTTGTTCAGGATGTTTTTCAGCTTCCTACTGAATAGTGTCTGTGCCGATTATAATTCTTAGCTGTACTGTAATGTCTTAAGAAATCAAACTCACTAAAGGGAGTCACTTTTGTGACTTAATGTGCTTAGCACAGCATGTATTTTCAATGACTGTGAATATGAGCTGAATATCAACCAATCCATTCTATCCTCATTATTTTTTAAATCGCTTGAGTAAAGCTCAATCCTTTCACATAAGGATTTTTTTGCCTGCACTTCAAAAACGT
Source organism: Xenopus borealis (assembly GCA_024363595.1). NCBI lineage: Eukaryota > Metazoa > Chordata > Amphibia > Anura > Pipidae > Xenopus > Xenopus borealis. The sequence goes on along the minus strand of CM044442.1, from coordinate 90,061,342 downwards.
AACTGTTGTACACGAACCCCTTCGGTTTTGGAACAAATGTAAACATGCAGCAAATATAAATCCATTGAACAGGAGGCACTATTAAACTTCTATAAAAGGACCAGTAACATCAAAAAATTTAATTGTTTTAAAGTAATAAAAATATAATGCAGTGTTGCCCTGCAATGGTAAAACTGCAGTGTTTGCTTCAGAAGCACTACTATTGTTTATATAAATAAGCTGTTGTGTAGCCATGGGAGCAGCCATTCAAAGGAGAAAAGGCTCAAGTAACACAGCAGATAGCAGAAAAGCTCTGTAGAACATAATGTTATCTGTTATCCATTACTTATCCTGTGCCATATAGCTGTTTTTCAATTTCCACCATTGCTACATACTTAGCAGCTTGTTTGTATAAACTATAGTAGTCTTTCTGAAGCAAACAGATCAGTTTTAACAGCGCACGGCAACACTAAATTATATTTTCTTTACTTTAAAACACTTTAATTTTTTGGTGTTACGGTTCCTTTAATAGAATCAAAACGTAGAAGAAGCATTTTGACCGTTATTGCAGTAGTTGTGATTTAAGGACTTGGGGATAATATTTTAAGAAAAAGAATTGATTAGATATATAAGGTTTTTAGGACCTTTGTTTTATTTTCATGCTCCACAACAGGCGAGATAAAACTAGTTGACTGCATACAGCAAAAGGACAAGCAGAGGGCAGTAGTATGCGTCTATTCAGCACGATTCCAGAGAATGAAAAACTTCTGTGCTTTATGCACTTTATTCATAGAAAAGTTGCTAAAATTTTACAAACTGTTTGCCACAATTTAAAGTATGTTTTTCCAAGCCCCAAACTACCTGTTGTAACCGCTCATTCCGAATCATGGTTATGTTCTTTTATAGAAACGCCTACATTTATTTCTACATGCGCTGAGAAATGGAATTGTCATTTAGGGAAACTATGCCCCTGTATACTGGGTTGCATTAGGTATACTACCTGTATACTAGTTTACATTAGCCAATGAACGAACAGAGCAGAGTCTTTTAATCACACATATCATCCTGTTCTAGTATGATGGCTAAAGAGAAAAGATGTAAAAGAGCAATATTTACCAATACGTATGTCTTTGGTATTTTATTTTTTCAAAAAGGTTCGTTATTATACAGGTGTGGGTCCTGATATCCAAAATGCTTGAGAAGTGGGATTTTCCTCATAAAGGATATTTTAGAAATCTGGATCTTCATATCTTAAGTCTACTAGAAATGTAAACATTAACTAACCCAATAGGCTGGTTTTGCTTTCAATAAGGATTAATTAGACCTTTGGATCAAATACAAGGTATGGTTTCATTATTACATAGAAAAAGGAAACAATGGATTATTTGGATAAAATGTAGTCTAGTGGTAGACAGCCTTTCCATAAATCGGAGCTTTTTATATAATGAGTTTTCTGGATAACTGATCCAATTCCTGTCATATCAAGTATATGTTGGTTACATATTAATTCTGAAGGAATAGGTTTCCATTCAACATGGATAACATATCACAAACTATTTGTTCTGTTTTACCACAAACATAAAACAGGTATAGGTTCTATTATCCAGAATGCTTAGAACCTGGAGTTTTCCAGATAATGGATGTTTCCATAACTTGGATTTTCATAGGTTAAGCCTACTAGAAAATCCTGTAAAGATTAAATAAACCCAACTGTTGGTTTAGCTTCCAATAAGGATTAATTATAGCTTGGATCAAGTACAAGATACTGTTTTATTATTGCAGAGGACAATTAAATAATTTTAAAAAATCTAGATTATTTGATTATAATGAAGTCTATTGGAAATGGCCTTCTGTAATGTAATTCAGAACTTTCTGGATAACAGGTTTCCACATAATGGATAGTGCCCTGCACTGGTAAAACTGCGGTGTTTGCTTCAGAAACTCTACTATTGTTTATATAAATAAGCTGCTATGTAGCAATGGGGGCAGCAATTGAAAGAAGAAAAGGCTCAGGTTACACAGCAGATAAACTCTGTAGAACATAATGGTGTTATCTGTTATCCACTATTTAACCTGTGCCATATAGCCTTTTTTTTTAGTTTTCGCCATTGCTACACAGCAGCTTGAACTATAGTAGTTTCTCAAGCAAACAGATCCATTTTTTGGTTTAACCGTTACTGCTCAATCTATATTCTAAATGGGCAGAAACTGGGGAAATTAGGCTACCCACATGGAAGGCCAAACTGCCAACTACCGGGCCAGAACTGGGCTTTGAATAGTTGCATAATAGGATAGGTCATAAAGACTGATACATTAGATAGCTTTAAAAAAAGGGATGGATGGCTTTTTAGCAAAGGAGAGAATACATAGCTCATAGTACAAATTTATCCAGGGACTGGTGCGATTTCCATCTTGGAGTCAGGAGGGCATTCTTCCCCCTCTAAAGCAAATTAGAAAGGCTTCAAACAGGGCTTTTTTCCTTCCTAACTTAGTAACATAGTAAGTTAGGCTGAAAAAAAGACACACGTCCATCAAGTGCAACCATTTAACTTTTTTTTAACCTGCCTAACTGCTAGTTGATCCAGAGGAAGGCAAAAAAAAACCCCATCCTAAGCCTCTCCAATTTGCCTCAGAGGGGGAAAAATGTCCTTCCTGACTGCAAAATGGCAATCGGACTAGTCCCTGGTTCAACTTGTATAATGAGCTATCTTCCATAACCCTGTATTCTCTCACTTGCTAAAAATCCATCCAACCCCGTCTTAAAGCTATCTAATCTATCAGCCTTACTATGGAATCACTGGCTACATGCCCAAGTAATGCTGATATTTAAAATATGATACCTAAAGAAAAGTGGTTTATTATGTAGAAGCATCAGTGAATATCAGGAAGATGCAGTGCCAATCACTAAGTAAACCATTAGAACCCGTGTATGCTCAGCTTGACTCATGTTTTTGACCAAGTTAAAGTAAACGTCGGCAACACTACTCATCCTGAAGGAAACCCTGTCCAATTTAAGAAGGGCCTTTTTTTCAAGACTTACAGTGATGTTCTCTACATTGTACATGAGGGCTGTTGTGACAAAGAAAAGTTTATTTTCAGCACGGTAAGGTCTAGTGTCACATTGGTTCTCAGGCATTAATTTTGCAGTCAAGAGATGAGCAGAGCTACGGCTAGGCAAACAATGTTGAAAAAGAGGTCTAAAATGGCTCTGCCTTTCAAGCTTTTGTTCTTCACTCACCTTTTCCACAGGGAGAATGCTTTGCAGCAGGCGCACTGTGAAAAGCGAGATGCTGATAAATGCCATTCTGTGCCTCATAAGAGAAGAACTGGGTTGCTCAGAACTATTGTTATTTTTATGATACAATATAGCATCCCCGAGTGTATCCAAGATGGAAAGAAGTTTATGTCTCTAAAAAGAGAACAAAAAAATAGTAAACAAAAAAAAGCACACAATAATATTACTGTGCTCGCTTTACACATGAAGTTGGAGATTATACTTTACTGTCAAAAACTGCATCATTAAGATCAGCATTTATTTCTTGTCCATGCCTAACCTTTAAGAAGATCTTTGAGATAAAGGTGTTATTGACACTGACATGGTCTTTTTTATTTGCCTTCAGTGGTTTCCATGACAACGTGCACTGCTGGATAGGCCTTTCACAAACAAATGCTTTCTGTGCATCTTTTCTTTAACCTAAGCTTAATAAGTTATATGCTGTTAGAGTTACGGCAGAATAGCTGGTCAACTAATCTAAGCAGCTAAAAGACAAAGCCCTTTACTGAGAAGAGAATACAGTAATTCCCAGTTAGGCAATTAGTGAAAAAAGCATTCTTGCAATAAACAACATTTTGTTATCTCACCATTTCTTGCCCAGTAAGGCTTTCATCTTCCCAGACATTTTCGGAAACTGTCTCACTGAGCAGTATTATATTTTCTCGGAGCATTTCAAGAATACACATTATTTGCTTCTTCCTGTCTGTGCATTGCAGAGTGTAAATCAAAAGAAAAATCTTCAAACATACAGATTGTTTTTTATCAGAACAGATTCATCTCATTCTAATAATAACCGAACCCGCATAAAAAAAATCAAACATTAAACCCTAAAAAAAAAGGAAAATTGCAAAACACATATTATTTAAAAAAAATTAATATACTATGCTTGGTTTCAGATTAGAATAATATGATATTTTGAAAAAATATGATCTACCTAGGATACTACATTACAGGATCTCTGTTTAGTGCAACATATGGATCACCCGGTTGGAAAGCACAAGCATCTCACAGCTGAATCGATAAATTCTCAATTCTGTATGTGATGTTATATATAAATAATGCAATAATAATGGGAACTACTAAAGCAAAATCTGAATAACCACAGGCATAGGATCCATTATCCAGAAATCTCCAAATTACAGGAAGGCAATCTCCTGCAGACTCTACTTTAATTAAATAATTACAATTTTAAAACACATTCCTCCTGTAATAAAAAAAAAGAAAACTGTACCTTGTACTTGATCCAACTAAGATATTAGGATTAAGATATTAATCATGTTGATGTAAAAAAAAGTTGTTGGGTTTATTTGTTTAAATATTTTTTAGCAGACTTACGGTATTGAGATCCAAATTAAAGAAAAATCGCTTATGTGGAAAACCCCAGGGCCCAAGAATTCTGGACAATAGGTCTCATACCTGTACTAGAGAACATCATTTATTAAATAGGCAGTATCATATCCAATCAAACTAGGTTTGTCGTTTTATGTTGTAGAGATCTTGGTTAAAAAGATGGGTCTGCTATTTCTGAAATGCCAACCGTTAATTATTATTATTATTATTATTAATAATAAATGAGAGCATTAGCTGCAATACATATCTTTTTACAATATTCGGGATGCTGGCTAGCTTTTCCCAAAGGGCACACACAAAAACTACAGCAATGTTTGATTTGTGCTGAAGGTAAGATAGAAGGCTTGAAATGTAAAAGCTTTTGAAGGAAACATCTCACAGAAAATGGTAGACCATTGTCTTAATCAGCGAAGAGAAGCTCTTTGGACTACCAATTTACATAAAGATGGTGATAGAGGAGCAACTATAGGCAGTAGGTATAGTACATTTTTTAAAAGCCGCAATTCAAGGCAATTACTCACACGGAGTCATACAATAATAATAACTCACCTGATTTTAGCAGAGGTGTAGCAGCTTCCAGAAGTAATACACAAAACTGAGGCAGGCTCAACTGCTGAAACTGTAGCTCTAAAGTATCTTCATGTTCTATTTCTGGAAACTCCAAGAGTCCTATATCCATTGGGGACAAATGAGACCTGGAGGGTCCATGGGCTTGAGTGCTACTCTCACTTAAAAATACAGTATTAATAAATATTAGACATAATAATGGTGAGAGAACTAAGTGCTGAATACTCCAAAACAAATGAAAAGAAAAATAAACAAAGAGCATTGATGGTATGTGCTGGGGGGTAGCATGTAATGGGTCAGTAAACCTTGTAACAAGGGCAGTCACACATGTATAAACTAAATGAAAAGCATTGTGTGGTACAGTTTTTAAATCTGTTTCTGCAGGTGACTAATCTGTAAGAGCTTTCCCACCAGCAATAGCATGAATCACTGGTGGTAAAACCAATGTGGTGCTTCAGTCTTCCAAAATCACTTTAAGCTTCAGTCTTCCAAAATCACTTTAAGACATGTTTAACCAGCGGTTCTGGATGCATAGTTGGTCAAAGGGTCATAAAGGAGTGATTTGCATGTCTCCATCCATGAAGCCTTATGGGAGAATTTAAACTCATTGTTGGTATTTAGGCCACGCTATGTGTATGGCATGAGAAGTGAATATCTTCTGATTGCAGAAGGCTTCACTTTGCATCTAGACAAATTTGGAAGACAAAAGTGACACGTGTTTTACCATCAGCGATTGCCATTATTGCCAGTGGGAAAGCTTTTACAGGAGATTAATTGCTTCTGCAGGCGACTAATCTCCTGGTGTGCCCCTGACCTTAAAGGAAAACTATACCCCCCGACCAATGTAGATCTCTATAAACAGATATTGCCTAAAACAACTCATATGTAAAACCCTTCTTTATGTAAATAAACCATTTTCATAATAATACACTTTTTTAGTAGCATGTGCCATTGGGTAATCATAAATAGAAAATTGCCATTTTAAAAAATAAGGACAGCCTCCTGGGATCCTAGGATCCAACGGTGCACACAAACATACCAAACAAACTATAAAGTTAGGTCACATGAGCCAATTAACAGACAGAGTTGTGTCTTTTGCTTCAACACTTGGTGGTCAGGTGATCTCTGAGGCAGCACACAGACCATCACGAGATGGTGGTTCAAGGCAAGAGATGTAAAAGGGCAATATTTACTTAAATATATATACATATATATATACCAGGTAGGTAAGATTCTTTAATATGTCATTTGGTTTGATATAAACTATCTGTTGCTCAAAAATAAATTTTCGGGGTATAGTTTTCCTTTAAGGAACTAAAAAGAGAAAAAATTAGTTTACAAATGCAAAAGCAATAGTTACATGTACATTGTGCTGTTATCCCACAAAGATTACCTAGATGATGCAGTATCCCAATCTTGTCCATCTCCTCTAAGACGCTGACTTGTACGACCCACAACACAGGGTCTAAGGTTTTCATTTTCAGGAGAAGAAACTAGAGAATTATTAGCTTGTGCACCATTGCAGTACGATGCAAAAGAAGTATGGGAAACTATTTCTGAAAATGAACAAATACAAGAACAACTACTATTTAAATATGAAGTGTCTGGGTTACGACTTTCATAATTTTATAAGCCAACATAACAGGTTCAATTATTGATAGCTTTTTTTTATATAAAATATGCAATATCCTTAAATGGAAATTCTCCTATAAGTTTTAGCCATGATACCTGTATTTTAAATCTGCATTTTCCTCTTCAAAAGGAAAGCTTTTTGCA
>CM044442.1:90023842-90038568 GCA_024363595.1 Xenopus borealis | reverse complement strand
GTAGACACGGTGCTGTATTTACCCGTTTTGTCTCGCAAAACCGGAAGGGGTTAAGTGCGTGTGAAGGGGTGGTTATTCCACTGAGATTAGGAGGGGATCAGTGTCTACTCACTTAAAAGTTTTTCGCTACCCATCTCTTTTCTCTCTATTCTGTCATTATGTTTAGTTAGAGGCATGCCGTGGAGGCCGGTCTGAGACCCATTCAGAAGCCTTTACAGCAACCACCTACTGCAGTTTATCTGTCTCTCTGTTCCTTCCATGTTTTTAACTTATTTTTCCTGGGTTGTTTTAATTTGATTTATTAAAAGCTACATTTTAAAGGGGGTTCACTGAGAGATTGGATTACAGGATGGGAAGGTGCTATTGTAAGGGTCAGCTTTCTCTCTTCCTACATACAGTAGACCCTGCACACCATTCACTGTTTCTCTTACTGATGGAAGGTGCTGCCTAATGCTTATTGCCTTATATTGGTATATAATTTAAGTGAATACTAAAAGATCAAACAATTTACAAGCATGCTTAAAGGGGTCACTTTTTATTTGATTAATAAAGATGGGAGTATAATAATAACTAAGATAAGATAAAACCATATTGACATGTTTAACAATATGATATTTATATAGACTACGCACATTTTATTGCAAATGGCCCACTTAGCATATAAACAATAAGGAAGACCATAGACTAGGGTTCACATCCATCTCCATTTCAGGCGAACCAACTACATTTTTAGATTTCCTGCCCCACTAACCCCAGCAAGCTTTCCACCACAGAAACCTGTCCCAATGGCAACAGAATCATCTTCAGCCAATCGTTGGCGTTCCAAAACTCTTGTCTTGACCCTTTCTTTCAAACATTCTGGCCGGCTTTTTTGTTGCTGAAGAAGACTACCCTATCCAGTGCTATTAGCTGCAATAGCCTTACAGGCAAGCGATTAATTTCATAAATGTAACCTGACACAGCTGCAGTCATTTGTTACAGCTCCTTTAGTTCTTAACTTCTAGGGATGGCATTGGAGTGCTAAGTTTAGTGCAGGTCAGTTTCCTCTCACAGCAGACAGCAGGGAAGAGAGTCTCAAGCTCCCCATAGACGCAACGATATTTCCCTGCTGAATGACCGATCTTAGGGAAGTCCGATCAATCTGTCAAATTATCGTGCGGTTAGTGGGATACAAACGATCGTTCATCTCACGATTTTTCGTCCGACATTGGTCTGATGATTGATCGGCCAGGTTAAAAAATCTTTATCGGTCCACATACAATCTACCTATGTTTGCAGAGCCAAGCAGGCTGCGATCCTTCAGTTTTGCTGGCAATATCGCCTGAAATGGTCTTTTTAGTTGATCAGGCATTTAAACGATCGTTTTGAGGCAATCGCGGTCTCACGATAACAATTGGATCTTTCAGAAATCTTTACGTCTATGGCCAGCTTAAGCTTTTTCAGAATGATCCTCACTGTTTTTTTCAGCCTGCAGATGCTCTTGCTGTCACCATTTTCTCTGAAAGAAAGGTTGTTACAAAGCTTGTTTCTCTCCTTGCTTTTTACACAGTTGTCATGCTTTTTAATGTATGTTTTTAATGCCGTAGGGGGCTGTTAGTTAAAAACTATTAAAGCACACACAATTTTGCATTCTATAAAAGTAAATTATAAATAAGCCCTCTGGAATTAACACCTGCCCTGTAGCAGTGTTACTGCCTGGGCTCTTTTTGCATATGGTGCTTATTTACACCTAGTAAAATTCACACTGAAGCAGCATGCATCATTGTGAAGGGAGTGATGTAGTTTGCGTACATAATGACTCCAGAAAACGGCTGCCCCTATTTATATGTGATTTACCATAGCAAAAGCTAGTTTTCATCTATGCTGTGTGAAGGTTAGAGGGATCACAGCAGAATTTGCACCATAAATGCAGCCATTCCAAGGTGAAAGGAAAAACAGTCCGATTATTTTTAAATCAAACAGCTTCCAACAGAAATACAGCTTCACTTAGCAACAGAAAGTCCAATAATAACATAAATAGCTCACTTCAGCAGTTTTAGCAGTCAGTAATCAAAAAGAATAACCAGGCTTGGTCTGTTAGGAAATCCCACAGGTGAGTATCACTGCAGCAAAATCTCCAACTTATTATTAGACCCAAACCCTCTGGTCTCAGAAAGTTCAGCCGGTCCAAAAATCTAGGGCAGCTACTACTCTCTCAACATGCCTGCTGCTTGCTCCATTAAAGGAGAAGTCAATCCACCCAGCATAAAACCCCTACCCCCTGTAGGCCCCCCTCCCTCCGGCCTACTTCCCCCCCAGACAAATGTCCCTAAGTTACCCTTCGGTGCAGGTCCTGTCCATGAAGTTTTCAAAGTTTCAACCAAATAGCTTTAGCTAAAATTTGCAGTGTATGTAATAAAAAGTCCTAATCACATACCATTTTTGAGACAAAATATTTAATGCAACTCCAGAGCAGGTGTTATAGGTTCGCAAAGCAATAAAATAAAAGCACAGAATATTACATTGAGACAGGTGAATTTTTATTTGCAATGTTTTGCTCTTTTTATGAATTTTACAGCTGTAGGAAGGAAGAATGACAAAACTCCAAACACAAGGGAAGAGTAAGCGAACCTCTGCCCGCAGTTCTCATTAGAGGTGAAGGGGCGGGGCTGTGAGGTGGCTATCGGTGATCTGACCTCCCTCACCTTCCTTCCTGGAGCTCTGTATGCTATTGGTGGCCGGGCCCGGAAGCTCTGTCCCATTCATTCGCAGTATTTCACAATATTGGTGGTTGGAGTGAGGCACGCTGCTTCATTCTGACCCTTTTAGCCATCAGTTCCTGTAGTAGAGCCCTGCTAGTAATATGCTGAAGTAGCAACAGGACCCTCTCAGCTGCAAACCAGTCATGCCCTCGGCCCAGCAGCAAAGATACCCCGCTAGCCACAATGGTAATCTCCCCCCTGAGTGAAGTCCTAATGTTCAAACAGGTACCATAGTGCCATGCCTCTCCTAACCCTCCAGCAACTACACACTGTGGCTCCCACTTTGACTCCCACTTTCCCTCTGCGTCACTCTCCCCAGCCTCATACTCAGGCTCAGCACTGCTCCATAGACTGTCAGAGACGAGGGCTTGCTTTGGAGGCTCCCACAGGGCTTTGTGGGGAGTCAGAGAAGGCAGTGGTCAGGGAGGGGGACCCAGAGTGCTTTGTGGTGACTAAGTGAAGAAAGGGCTTTGTGGGCACTGGTAGAAGCCACTTGGCCGTATCTAGAGGGTTGGGTTGGTTTTCATGGCCCGGGCAAAGAGACACAAGCAAGGAGAGGAAAGGTGCCACTGTGCTTTCCGAATTCATTTTAAAAGGAAGAACAGGTAGCAAGATAATGCATCCCAACCCACCAGTCAACTTCCAAACAAAATGGTTGACACAAAACTCTCTAAACCTTACATTTTTTAAAATATTTTAACCAATGATATTATCACTTCTATTTTTCCTCATACTTTTAAGAAAGATACCACCAGAGCACCCTGCTCTTCCTCTATCCTCAACTGCCATTCAATGCAGTAATTATTTTGCTGGGTCATCTCAATGACACCCTTGTTCTATCACTTGACTTCTAACACTCTGACTTCTGTGCCATTCACCACCACAGACCAGATCGAAGCAGAATTGTGCCAACATTATGCCAGCTGTTAACATAGGAGAGGTGAATTTGGAAAGCAAGTCAGGAAATAATCCATTTTATACACATCAACATTTTAACTATTAAAGCTTTTTGTTTTGGCTATTTTTGTGTAAGCCATCAGTAGGGGGTGTAAATGTACACATATATATTTAGAGGCAGATTTTTCAAGGGTCGAAGTGAAAATTCTAATTAAAAGAATTTGAACTTCGAATGTAATTGTTGGGTTTATTCGACTATCAAATAGGCCAAAATTCGAGTCGAATTGAAAAGAAAATTGATTTGAATTAAAGAATTCGACCGTTCGAAAATGGAAGTACTCTTTAAAAATGTCAAATTCAACCCTTTGCCACCTTAAACCTGCAGAATTGCTGTATACAGGACCTCCTATAACCTTTATGGAGTATTTTTTTAATTTTTGAGAAATCGAAATTTTTTGGAGGAAATAGTCTGAATCATTTAAAAATTTCAAGAATCTAAAGATTTTAATTCGATCGAAAATTTACTTATTCAATCAAAAACGGTCCGTTTTCAATCGAGGTTTTTTCACTTCAAAATTCAACCCTTGATAAATCTGCCCCTTAGTGTTGAAAAAAAAAATATAACATACATCATATTGCCAATGTCTGTCAATATATTAAAATGGCTTATGTCTACCTTACAACCCCATAATAAGAAAGTAGAAAATAGCATCTCATGTTTTAATTGTTACGCCGAACAAAACTGAATATAATGACTACCAATGTGCTCTCTAAGCTGTATGTGTGCATCTTGTGGCAGCAGTATTCAAACAAATTGTGCTTCAGAGAATATTTTTATTTGCATATTAATAATTCACATCACAATATAGTAAGAGTACATACAATGACCAGTGAGTGTTCCTAAAGACCGCTGCATTATTGATTGCCTGCATAGACTCAACTTCTTGCAGAAAATTATTTTCTTCCACGCTAAAGAAAATTAGGTGTAGAATAATCACTAAAATGTTAGTACATTTATTTACAAATAGAAATAACCCATAACATACAATTAGATGTAGAATAATCACTATGTTTTCAATACATGTATTTACAAATAGAAATAACCCATACTATACATAATATGCTATAAAACTGCAGCGATTTAAATTTTTCATCGTGTTTTGCCTCAAAAATAAACTTCAATGGGTGAAAACAATTGTAGTGTGACCAAAAAAAATTGAGGTGCCTTCTAGTGGAAGGTCTTCAATATACATACAGTATTTCAACTAAAGAACTGAGGCTCTATTCGAGAAAAGAGATACCCTGAATAGGGACAGGAAAAGGAACTAAACCCTAGAAATACAATTTGGCAGATTCACTAAAGAGCAAATTGTCGCCAGCAACTGCTTCACACACTTTGCACCACTTTGCCAGGTGAAAATTTGTATTACTACGCTAATTCACTAAAATGCAAAGTTGTGTCCTGGGCGCTGAGTGATTTTTTGCTGGCAATACTTCTTCAGTTCGAGCATTTTATGGTGAAGATTCGCTAGCGTTCATTTATGTCTAGCATAAAAAAAAATCGCTAGTGATCTTACACTAGGGGCGTACATTAAAGTTGTATGGACATCTTTATTACAGATGTTGGTGGAAATGCTTGAAGTGGCCACTTTTTATTACAAATGTCAAAGGAACCTGAATAAGACAAAAGAGATCCTCTAATGCCCTACACAAGAGCCCATCCTAAAACGAATGTTTCATGCCCCTAAAATTTCTGGGGGGAAAAAAACAAACAAAAAAGTTTAATGTGGGACTTTTGCAGGCAATTCCATTTTCAGCGTTTTTACAACTCTAATGCAGTTACGGCAGACAGGATATGATGTAAGATTGAGGAAGATCTAGCTTTTCATTTCATCAGTTCGCCTGGACCGATGTGGCAAAGTCAACTCTGGCGAAAGAGGTAACGTTCAGTAAAAATCGTACTGAATTTGAATTTGAACGACCACTTACCAGAGCGAAAAGTTGACTCTCGATAGAGTGCAATCGAACACTAGTGTCTGCACCTGTTAAATTTCTGAGGGAAATCTAAACCCAAAAAAAGTTTAAGTTAGGACTTTTGCAGGCAATTCCGCTTAAAAAAAAAGTCAAGGTTAATGCATTTCCGGCAGACAGGATATGATGTAACTGACATAAGATCGAGGAAGATCTAGCTTCATTTTATCAGTTTGCCTGGTCTGAGGTGTAACGTTCAGTAAAATTTGTGCTGAATTTGCGAAGTAACGACCGCTTGCCAGAGCGAAAAGTCGCCTGGCTATACAGTGCGAGCGAACGCTAGCAACAGTCTCTTTCGCTAGCGAATTGTCGTCTGCGCCTGTTAGTGAATTGGGGATGTCCCTGAGGATGGATTTCTCAGAATTTATATAATAGTAATGATCCAGGCCTTAAAAATTGTCACATGGCTCACTCTCTTGGACTTTGTTGGAGTGTCAGTGACATTGCACAGGGTCAGTGCACACTCCAGCTCTTGAGAAGCTAACCTTTGGGTTCATTGCAAATTAGTAAGCAGGAAATTAGGTTTGTCTCTCATATAAGCTGATTATAGGGCTGATGTTATTTGAATTTTGTTTGTACTATGTAATGAAAATCTGAATGAATTAATAATCAGCCTTGTATTATCAAAATTATATTTTATATATAACGCTTATTGTATGTTGTTCCTAAGCTCAGGTTCTTGATACAGAGCATGTGCTTGGAATCAGCAGAAAAGAAGATAGGGAACTACTGGGGGAAACTTTTGTTCCCTGCTAAAATCATAAATGTGTAACAGAAATTAGCTCTGTTGTGTTTGAGGCACAGTGTCAGGATATGCTCCCTACATGAGTAAATTAGGCTTTGCAACTCTATCTGGTCCTCACCAGGGAAGGACAGCAGAGGGCGCTCCATTTGCACAAAATATACCTAATCATTTTCTACAGATGTGTTCTCATATTATGGACATATTGCAAGCACAGTAAAAACCTGAATCTAGCCTATTTGGATTTATTACAAATACATTTGTCTTCAATATATTGTATTGCATTGACATTGTACATGTACATAGTGGTTCACAAGCTGTAAACACAAATAAGGGGTGACAGTGTGAGACAATGTATTTGCATTTCAATAAGGTATGATATTGTTACTGTTCCTATAATGCACTAGACCAGTGCTGTCCAACGTCTGTGGTACCAAGGGCCAGAACTTTTCTCGCCTACATGGTGGAGGGCCATAATGGAAGACAGTGGTAGAGTCCAGCAGCGGGTTGGGTACCCGCGGGTTACTCATAAAAACCTGCGATTCAATTCATGTGTGCTTCTAGAGTAGGCAAATTGGCTCTCTGCAGCCCCAGGTGCACGCCGTACCCTGTGCCAGGGCAACTTGACACAATATCGAAAAGACAGCAGCACTCCGGTATTGTGAAAAGTGTTATAAGGCAATGTTTCGGGCCCTTCTGCCCCTTTATCAACCCATGGCTTGATAAAGGGTCAGAAGGGCCCGAAACGTTGCCTTGTAACACTTGAAGTAAAAATCAATTTTTTCACAATACTGCTGTCTTTTCGATATCATAGAAACCTGCGGTAATCTGTGGGTTGTGGATACAAGTTCCGGGTGCCATTATAGATGTGGGTCGGCAGTTCTGTGGGTTTACAGGTCGTGGGTCAGGCTGCGGATCTTCTCAATTTTTTAAAAATTTTTCTGATCATGCCTACTTCTGATGATCACTTCCAGTTACAATGATAGCACTTCATGATTCTCGATAGTCAACATGACAGCACTTCCTTATTCTTGATGGTCAGCGGGTCGCAGGTCCGGGTTGCGTATAAGGTACTTGCGGGTTGGGTAGCAGGTCCAGCAGGTTAGAATGTGGTTTGTGGGTCTGGGCTGGGGAGTGCAGGTTGTGGGTACGGGTTGCAAAAAAATGGACCCGCGCAGGACTCTAGCCAGTGGTAGCCACTCCCTGTTTTTAACCGCATCCATGTTACCACAAGACCATGTCCACATTATTAGTGGTAGCACATAAAAAAAAACAAATTGTTGGTGCAGGGATATCACTCATATGTGAAACATTTTGTCATATTAAGACATACTGTTAAATCCTCCTTTCCTGTGGATGACACAGAACTCCCCCAGCACATAATTAAACGCCTTAGGGGCAACTAACAATAATTTTCAAATGCTAACAAACCACCAAAACAAATACCAGGCTTACTTGGGCAGGCAGCACACACAGGTAGCATGTGGCAGACAAATTATGGCACAAACATGCAGAGTAGGACAGGCAAAGTATGGCATGCATTGGGCAGGCAGAGTAAAGCACATACAGTGAGGAATGAGCAGGCATAGTATGGCACATACAGGGAGCATGGGGCAGGCGGAGCATGGAAACACATGGAGCATAGGGCAGGTAGAGCATGTTACACATAGGGTGCATAGGGCAGACAGCATATGGCACACAAAGGGATCATAGAGCAGGGCAAGCAGAGTATGGCACGCATGGGGCAGGTGGAGCATGGCACACAAGGAGCATAAGTCAGGCAGAGTATGGCACGCACAGCTAGCGTGGGGCAGGCAGATTATGGCACACACAGGCAGAGTATGGCACACACAGGGTGCATAGGGAAGGCAGAATTGAGCAGAAGACAAGAAAACCTCTTATGGCAATTCTAAGATGTACTACATACAGTGATACAGTGCTGATGCCCCTTCAGCAGTTTGTATGAGTGTTAACAGGTGAACAATGTGGGCAGGTTTAGTTTGGGTCTCAGGTGTGAACAGTACAGGGCTTTAGAAGTGTGAACAATAGAGGTGTTACAAATGTGAACAATGCAGGGGTTATTACAAGTGTGAACAATACAGGGGATTACAACTGACACATTTCACAAGGCAAAAACTTTACCACCTGACTAACAAAGACAAAACAAAGACAAAAAAGACATATACATTCTCTGTGACCCAACCACATGATTGAGAAAACAACCTCACACAATCTCAATGCCATTTTTCAGAGAATATGAATGATACTACAAAAACTTTTCTTTCACTCATGATTAGTGGTTGGCTGAAGCCATTTATTGTCAAACAACTGTGTTTATTCTTTTTAAATCATAATCACTACACAAACTACCCAAATGACCCTGATCAAAAGTTTAGGTACCCTGGTGATTTGGCTTGATAACATGCAATCTAATTTTTGATCAGGGTCATTTGGTTAGCTTGTGTAGTGATTATGATTTAAAAAAAAGTAAACAGAGTAAAAGAAAAGTTTTTGTGTTTTCACTCATATTCTCTGAAAAATGGTTAATAAATCATAAATTCTGCCAGGGCATGTAAACTTATGAGCACAACTATACACATGTAGTGCAGGAAAACACAGGGAGTAGAGGGTCTAGGGTTTTACAGTGCTATTGTGAAAAGCCCCAGGCTCCATTCTCCTTCTGGTATCCTTCATATGAAGATTTAATTTAACACCACTCCTTTGGCCAAACTTGGCAAAAAAGTCACTAATGAGTTGACCTTTTTTGACAAAACAGGATATTCTGGCCTGGTGGTGGGGAGGAGTAGTTAATATGAAAAATATTATGTACTTTTGCTGTGAATTGGTAAAAATTATGTGTATGCTAAAAAAGAAGAAAAGGCACAGGCTGCTTATTAGATAACTGAAAAGTTATGCAGTAGAATATAATGCAATTCTACAGAGTGTATCTGTTATTTGCTATGTAACCTGTGCTTAGAACGATTGCCTCCATGGCTACACAGACATTTGTGTATGTAAACTATAGTAGTCTTTCTAAAGCAAAAGCACCCCTTGTATCGGTACAGGGAAACAGTACATTCTATTTTAATTACTTTAATGTTACTGTTCCTTTAAGCTTCCAACTGTTAGGTCATTTTACTTTTGATAGTGCAAAGTAATTCAGTTCTTATTTACTCATTTATGACTGCAAATGCAGTGAGCAAAAGTACAATTTACAGTGCAATCACCATATTTTTAATCCACAATGGCATGGTTTTTCCCAGAAGTCCAGTACTCTTACACTTACATGGGGAAGTTCCACCTGGCACATTTTGGAGACATTCAGCAAAATTAGCACATTTACATCTGGACTTTGTTGCCAACCAGATCTAGTTACACCAGATATTTTTGACTTCTGCTGGCATCATTTTAAGTGATGTGTGGACCATATTCTTTTGGTGCAACTGAAGGGTACAGGTAAAAAAATTCATAACTGGTGTCAAATCGAGAAGGGTGTAAAAGAAAGGAATGGGGGCAAGTAAGAGTAAATTGTTTAGTAGTAAAGTTGGTCATACACGTGCAGATTTTATTCTTTGTGTTGATAGCTCATTCATTTCAGTCTAAGATCTACCATTAACCATTCAGCTTAAAATAAGTAACCCCCAAATAACAAATCAAAAAATGTTCTGGCCATTAATTGACAGACAGCAAATGTACAAGTGTCAAGCCCAACAGTCACCCGCTGTTATTGCCAAAAAGGCAATACATGCTGTATTGGTAGCTGATATAAATCTTTTAACCTGTCCGATCAACTGAATGACAAATGTTGGGACACTCCACACACGATCCGAAAATTGTGTAAATCTTAGTTTCGTAGAATTGTATCTTTGCATCTATGGCCGGCTTAATATACTGGTGTATATTATTTTGAGGATCTAGCAAATTGCATGAGATCATGGGATGCACTTGTTTAGAGTGCCACTGTTTAGACAGATGGTTATATATGTATTTACATTTATACAATAAATCTGACAAAATTAATCGCATATCCATTGGAACACACAACACATTCCAAACCCTTTCACATAAATTAAGATAAAAAAAAAAATTTTCACATGCAAATATGTTTTAAAAATCTCTAAAACATGACTTCCTTTTTTAAACGTGAGGCTATCTGCAGAAAGTTCTCGTTACAGACAATTTTATGAGTATTTCTCATAAAAAAATCTATGTGCTTTTCCTTGAGATAGCAGGGAAATGATGCATACTCTTTGCTGCCCTTTCTTGAAAGAGATGAACTCTAAAATCTTGAGGTCAAGGAGGATTCACAATGTCTTTACATTATAGCCATCAAACTGTCTTCACTACTAAGAAGACTCTATTTCTTCGTAGAAAAAATATCAGCGCCTGAGTATTCTAATATTTTAAAAGTATTTATAATGATAGGACCCTGTTTTCATCTTCTCAGGAAAGATGACAGTTTAATTTAATTTAGTTTTTATGAGAAAAGTATTTCCCCATTTATCATCACGAAAGCTTGGTATGTACTTTATAACCATTTGAGCTGGTCTTTTTATACCTGTAACAAAAAGCAATGAAAAACGAACAAAATGTATAAAACATTGTATTTGGCAGCCGTAAGAAATGTGTCATTTGTGGGAAAGGTAATGAGCTGTATTCCATTGTAAGCAATAAATCAAAATCTTATTGCATGTAAGAGGCAAGTCACATTTTTGTCATTCTTTTAAAAAGAGTATGTTAACATGGTCACTTTGATTTTCAGTAGATGACATTTAAGATAATTGTTCCTTCCTTACTATATCATTGTCAAAAGTAGACATATTGTTCACTTTGTATAAAACTTGAACTGCTTACTGTCACTGCTGTGTTGCTTAGTCCAAATATACCTGCTGCTCCTGCAGTCTACAGCAGGGGTCCCCAACCACCGGGCCGCAGGCAGTCCTGGAGTGGGCCATAGAGCCTTTACAAGGTGCGACAAAATGGACACCGGGGCAACAAAATGGACACCGGCGCGACAAAATGGACACCGGTGCTACAAAATGGATGCATGCGCACCAGGATTGGACGATGACGCACCCAATTGAACACAGACCCTCCTCCCGACCCCCATACCCTCCGGTCCTTGGAAAATGTTTTGCATCAACACTGGTCCCCGAAGCAAAAAAGGTTGGGGACCCCTGGTCTACAGTACTTGGTCATATGAAGTAAGGGGCATATTTTATTAACATTCGAGACATACCTCACCAGGTCACACTGTAAATTATCACTGGCATCAAAATGGGCGCCGTCATCAGAAATGTCACCAACGACAAACATTTTTCGCTTATCGCTGGTTTCAAAATATTTTTGTCGCTGGTGTCAATATATTATTGACACCGGCAAATTTTTGTGGGCATTTTGCAAATTTATTCCCTGGACGTGAAACACGGAAGTTTGTCACAAATTCACTCATCACTATTCACTGCTAAAGAGTCAACGAAATCTGAATGCTAAAAATAAGTGAAAAATTCCAGAAACTTTTTTTTTTCGACATCTGGTCTAAAATCATGTCATGTCAAAAAGCAAATTGGGAATTAGGGTTTGGTCAGGCCAAAATCTGAATCCTGAAGAAAAAAAGGATGAAAAATCTAGGATTGGGTTTATGCATATGTTGCTAATTTTTACTACAGCCAAAGCACTGCAAATATGTTATGTTGAGTGACGTCACTTTATTGTTACACATTCTCTAGCAGCAAAATTGGTGGGGGAAAATCTAATTTTGCAATTGTCAGAACAGCTAGCATTCAAGACTGATTTGAATTGCATCATTCTGTCATCATACCAAGCTGGTTTGGTCACTGGAAGCTTTTACCATTTAGTCCACTATTGCTTGAGACAGCTTTTAACAAAGGGTGCTTCAGAAGTGCAGAACTTTATATAGAATTGCATATACATATGAAAGTGTTCTTTATAAGGGACCAGATTTTGGTATCCCCTTATTGGTTTATGATTGTTGGGGATCTAGGGCAAGTAGAATGCTCATCAAAAGATGTTTAGAGCATTTTATGCCAAAATGTAGACCATATGGCCTAATCATGGTTAAATGGTTTGGGAGTGCTGGTCACCTACATACACAGTTTTCATATGTTATCTAGACCTTGTGACTAGTGATGGGCCAATCTCCCGAGAAACGAGTCGCGTGACGCTTTTGACGCGCGTCGCGTCAACTTTGGTGCGTCGCGTCGTCGCGTAATTTTCGGCGCGTGTCGTGTCAAAAACAACGCGCGACTCGTTTTTCAAGCGAATTCTCACTATGCGAAATTTTGCTGCCGATTCACGAATTTATTCGCGGGAATTCGCCGCGAATTCGCCCCTGGCGAATAAATTCGCCCATCACTACTTGTGACATAGGAGCTGTGGATGCTGTTGGGTATCTAATATTTCAGATGCCATAATAGCCCATTTCAGTGTATTCTTGATAAAGAATCCAAGCAGAACAAATCATGCTGTGTACAAAGTACAGTTGGGACATAATACCTTTGCCTACCTCTGCCATTTTGTGAAACTTGGGCCTTCTAAAGATCACTGTTTTGCATGCAGTTTCACCTTGAAGGTTTTTGTATTAAGTGTTTTTGATTTATTGGGGCTCTGATGAGACATTTAGGGTGCAGGTTTATCAAATTTGTGTGAAGGATTCGAATTTAGATTGAATTGTCCACTTTCGATTTTCCAAATATGCAAATTAGGTCACTTCGACCATCGAATATGCAAAATTCAATAGTATCAAATAGATCGAATAAAAATCTATTCGATCATTCGATGGTCGAAGAACTTGCCCTTTAAATTTTTATTCGACTGTCTACTTCGCCAGATTAAACCTACCGAATTGGAATACAAGCCTATGGGAATCCATAGGCTTTTTTTTTTTAAGTTTTCTTATCGAATACTATTCTTAAGATCGAACACAGATCATTTGATTCATAACATTTTATCGAGAAATCGAAGGAAATTTTACGATTTTTTCATATTTGTTGAGAAATCGAAAAGCGCTCAAAACCTGCAAATTTTTTCTACGATTTTGTTGGATTTTTATTCGATAAATATTCGCGGGTCGAATTCGAGAGCTAAAAGCCCTCGACCTTTCGACCCTTGATAAATCTGCCCCTTAAAGTAAACTTATTTATTCGGTACAATTGGGGGTCATTTATAAAGTTTGCACAGCACATATGTATTCAAAAATGGTTATATTGCCTATGGTTTTTCCTGAATGTTAACATATTTTTTTATTTTTTTAATGTTAACATATTTTTCCTGAATGTTAACACTGCTGTGTCCATCTTTGTGGTTTTTGTGAATTTGCATTGTGCACAAATATTCACAAACGGCTCTCAAAGAGCCAGTAATTTAAATTTGCACTTTGCAAAACTTTGTGAATATTTTCTCTGCCACCAAAGTTGTGGTGTAACTCAAACACATACACAGAACAGTAGGCACATAAATATTCATATTTTTCAATCATTTTGCTACAGTATATTTAAAAAGCGTGTATGGACATTGGCAGTGCAAATACAAATGTGTAATTCTGTTTACATATTAAATACACCACTCTTATCCAGCTTTTTAAATACAGTATATTCACTGTGTAAGCCATTCTGCTCTACACAAAGTTTATAAATGAGCCGCAGTGTGTTTTACTTTGGACAGACTGTTAAAGTAAAATCCACAAATGGCACAACACAAAATAAGAAAGGAGCAATTTACAGAACATTAGGAAATTATATTGTCCACAATAGAGAAAAGAAAACGATTTTGCAAGAATAAATTAAAGTAATAGTTTCAAATTGACCTCTTAAAACTGTACCTTTAAATATTGCTGGCATAGATACTATGTTGTAGGTAGGATATGAAGAATACTGCCCATGGCTGTAACACCTTTGTTCCCAGGTGTGTCTATTAATGTGGGTACTTCAAATCAAAAGAGCTTAAATTTAGTGCCTAGTGTTCTGACTTGGATTTTCCATGATCAAGCATCATGCTGATAACATTTTCAAAACAAAATACTGCACTGTTTTATCCAGCAGGTATATCTTTTTGTCTGAGATCTCCTTTTACAGTAGAACTGTTATGCTCACTTTCAGCGCCGGCCCAAAGAGATGAACACTATTGATAATAACATCTCGGCTTTATTTCTTCACACAGTGCACTTCCTCAGGGTCTAGTGAGTGTCACGTGTCTAAGTGATTATATTAGGGTCAATATGCAAATTAATCGACATTCAAGAGTATATACAGTGGTGTGAAAAACTATTTGCCCCCTTCCTGATTTCTTATTCTTTT
>CM044442.1:89960108-89980494 GCA_024363595.1 Xenopus borealis | reverse complement strand
ATATATATATATATATATATATATATATATATATATATATATAGGAGAGTTAAGGAGTTAAAACAATGATCTGCCTCTAATTGCAGGAAATGTACATCTAGGGACAAACCACACAAGGAATTTTCCCAGTAATTAGTTAGAAAGGTCATTTCTGGGGCTTTGTTTACCTTCCTCTGGATCAATCATTGGGATGTTATAGGAGAGTTTAAACTTGGTGGACATTTGTCTTTTTAAACCTTGACCTCTGTGAAAATATTGTAAGTGCTTTATGGGAATTACAGTGCTACATGATAATTGGCTGTGGAAGACAACGATGCTGTCAACCTGGGACCCAGTAGAATAGCCACATTTGGGAATAATTAAGGAACTTTAAAGTAACTGTTGCCTTTCATAATTATGTAAAAACTCTTATATTCTAAAACAATTTGCAAGTATTTTTTTTCCAGGTTAAATTATATGTTTAAAGTATACATTTTGTATAGCTCTCCAGTTTGAATTCAGAATTGAAAAAAATCTCTGGTTGTTAGGACTTAAACTGCAGTAGGAACCAATATAAATCATTTCAGATAATGAAAATCAATCAAGACAAAAGGCAAACTGTCATCTACAGTATATCATGAACAGCTGGACATACTCCAAAAGCAAAGCATAAAACCCAAAATATTGTGTCATACAAAATTTGGAAAACCATTTTACCTCCTAAATTTATTAATTATATAAGAGCTGTAGTTCCTCTCTCATTAGTGTCCAGGCATAGCACACTCTTCATTCCCCCATAGTAAATAGTTATAGTACAATCTCTGGAATACTTAGATGCCACCATTGTGTCTTTCATTAAATACTTGGGCGACCACTCTGCCTGTCAGGAAGTGCTTGTGAGGGCAATTGTGTGTCTTGAATTTCTTGGGACAAATGTAATGTCTCTACCGCACACCTTCCTTCCACTGACCTGCAGTAATGGTGCTGGTTCACCGTCGACCCGGCCGGGTCCCTTAGCGTACAACTGATGAAGGGAGGTATTACCCCCCGAAACGTTGATATTATGGTGGCATGAATAAAAGGGGTACACTCCCCGACTGCTAAAAATTGTGTGTGCGGACCGTCTTTACAGTTGTACGGTTGAATTTCTTGGGGTCATTAAATATGGGGACCATAGTGTGTCATTATGTAAGGAACTTACCCTGGTGGTCTAGTGGGGGGGACGGCAGGGACACTTCCGCATTCATTTAAAGGCATAGGCACGCTGACGTAATGACTTCAGCGCGCAATGGTGCCAAATTCAAAAATATTTAAATGGTTTTTTTCTGCAAATGGCTGCCCGTTATAGAATTTGCTCCTGGTGCCTTTGCCTTGCTGTTAAGCTTAGTTTCTCTGGTTCCTGTGTTTGACCCTGCCTGGCTACTGACTTCTCCTGACTTCTGTGATCCTGACCTCGGCTTGTGACCTGTCTATTCTGCTCTCTGTATTCCGACCTGCCTGCCTGACCATTCTGATCTGATCTCCTGGTTTGATGCTTGCCTGTTATCTGACTTCCGATTCTGCCTGATCCCGCTGATAGTCTTCCTGGTTTTGATCTTGGCCTGTCTGACTCCGTCTGTGTTCCACCTGTCCTGACCCGGCCCAATCCTTCTACGTTATCTGCCTCCGTCTAGTCCAGTGACCTTCTGCCCAAAGACTTTGCTTAACTGTCGTGCCCCTTGCTAGCCAGAACTTTCGCCTTGCACCTCTTGTTAAATCCAGGTGGCATCTGAGTAGCTGAGGGCTCCTCCCGAGGCTGAAGGCGGTCACACTACTGGTGAAGCACGAGCTGCGACCAGGGTGCTTGGCATCTGTTCTGGTGTGGGTGCCGACACATTAAAACCATATAAAAATGTGTTTTGGAGGATGGCTACAAAGCAAATGTTGCTAAAAGTACACTTCTATTCTGATTATATCTACAGGGACATAAAGTAGTTTTTGCAAGTGCAATCCATAATTCATTAAGTGAGTGTTAACATTTTATTAATGCTAAATGGCAAGAAATCCCAGTTCAGTGGTGGTGTCAAAATGTTAGAAATCCTCCAGTTAATGGAATTGCTAAATTTTTTCTCCATGTTAATACTCCTTTATAGAAAAGAAATGCACTGCCATAGGAGATCTGGTCTGCTGTATCTTTTCCTCTGAGCCGGGTCCCGGTGGTAAAATGAAAAACCTTGTTTCTAAATATTTTAAAGGAAAATAGACTTTTTGTATATAAACTGGATACTGAAAATTGCATTTTATTTATCCAGTAACCTTGCCTTAAACTATGTAATAAAACTCAGTTTTTCTGCCAACCTAACATTTTTCTTGTATTTTAATTGGATTGACCTTGCTTTGAAGTAGTTTTTTTTCTTTGATACCATGTTCCTGTCGCAGTATGTGTCCTAGAAAATGTTCAGCTTGTTGACAATCAACGGGAAATGGGTAACCCAAAGTTGAGACAGAACCAATCACATGAGACTGAAAAACCAAACAACGGTTGATCACATATCTGATATAAGTAATTCTAAAACAACTGGACTTGCTGAGTAATTATTGAAGACGTTTCACTACTCATCCGAGCAGTTTCTTCAGTTCAACTGACTGGTATGGGAAGTTCACACTTCTGTTTTCATTAGGTGTAGCTCTCTCATCATGAGAATTTATTTAACCTTCACTGAAAATCATCTGCTTTTGTGTATCTAATAATGTAAACTGCAAAACATCACAAAGTGCTTCATGCACATGCCAAAGCACTACAGCACTAATGGCACAAAAAAGCTAACAGCTAACTTTATTACTTTAGTCTTTGTCTAATAAGTGTGCATCATGCAACAAATGAAGCAGAAATATAGTAGTGCAACTAAAGTATTTTACAATGTCTAAATTCACTAAAAAGAAAAGTTCCTTACAATAATTGTAATCCTCAATGCGTCACCTCTAATGCTTTTTACAAGTAAAATTTTATCCAAAAATATAATGGGTATTAAACTTTAGGTGCAGATAAATACACTTTTAAATATTGCATAGGAATAAATAGAAAGTGTCCTATTTTTTAGTGGTGAGCCCTCATCTCACATCCTGATAAATCTGCCCCTTATAGTTTTGTTTAATTTACCATCGATTTTAAAGCCATTTCTGCTTTACAAACATCTAAAAGTAGCTAACTTTCTGAAAGTCTTAAAATTAATCTGCCATCAATTTTATGGTTTACTTTTTATCTCTAAATTACTCTGTTTGCATTGCCAATAACTCACTCTACCATTGAAAATGTTATTCTTAAACCAACAAATGTATTTTTTGTACCTGTAATATTGCTGTAATATTGGTGTGGAGTCATCTCAATGAATTGTGCCTGATTCTGAGCTTTGAGACACAGTCATTGCTGCACAATAGAACTGCTCTGAGACAGCTATTGTTTCTCCCCCTCTCATTGCATTTCAATACGACCCAAGTTGTGAAATAGCAAATCAGGGTTTTTCCTGCTTGGGTGCTAATCTCTAGCCACTAGAGGGGCGAGGAAGCACTTTAAGAAAGTCAAATGATTCCTGACTTGATTTTAATCTATAAAATGCTTAAAACTTTTCCAGCCTTCCGAAAACCTGTTTTTTGGTGGTCCGGAGTGTCACAAATCATTGTCTCTAATTGTATTTAGGTCTAAAGTTCCCACTGCGTCAGTGTATTTATTGTATATGGGGCTAAATAGTATAAGGTATTTATGAGCTAGAGCTCACCAAACCCTTGTGGCCTAAAAGCAGGTGCTTCTTTTTGAATTTCAGGCTTGAAGACAAGTTTTGGCTGCATAAAAACAGATGTACTGCCAACCAGAGCCTCCTTATTTATCATCCCCTGAAACTTTTTCATCATTGTGTTATGCCCTAACTCTTTTCACGTTTAAATGTGGCTCACTTTACAAAAAGGTTGGGGACCATTGATCAGTCAGTCAGTATAGCATTACAAGTGCATACTGTATGCAGCTGAGTTCAGAATAATAGCAGTCCAACATCACTAACCTGATCAATCACTTTGCCCTTCGCATGGTGTTTCCTCTTCGGGCGCTCGCAGTTTTCTGCCTTAGGGCATGCGTGGCGTGCACTTTCTGTGTGCACTGGCGTGATTACGTCAGCGCACAATGGCACGAAATTCAAATATATTTTTGAATTGAAAAGGGAATCCAACCCCCCCCAGGCACTAACCCCCATCGGTTCTTTGCAATGCCCCCGCAGTGTTCCAGGAATTTGTCAATGACATCTTCTGGGACTTGCTGGGGTTATTCTCAGGCTCTTTCTTTATGTGCAACCCAAAGGTTCTTAGGTTTTGCTAATTATTATCGTCACTTCATTAAAAACTTTTCTTTGGTGGTGTCTCCAATTACGGTTCTAACCAAAAAGGGTGCAGATCCAAGTATGTGACCTCCCGAGGCTTTTCAAGCCTTTGAATTCCTTAAGAAGGAATTTGTGTCTGCTCCCATTCTCCGTCACCATGATACTACTCTTCCTTTTATTGTAGATGTTGATGCCTCAGAGGTTGTGGCAGGGGAGGTCCTTTCTCAAAGGCATCTGCCCCGGTAAATACTACCCCTGGGAGTTTATTTGTACCAGAGGACTTCAGGGGAACAGGTTCTGGGTGAGGCCAGTTGTACTGTAACCAATGCTAGGCTCCCTGGTGTCTCGGCTAATCGGATGCCGCCAGAGAGAAGCCAAGCTAAGGGTTCTGGACAAGCAGATGGGCACGATTGTTAGCAAAGTCTAAAGGGCAGAAGATCACGGTTCAAGGAGTAGGCAGAAAACATAGTCAAAACCAGGCCAGGTTGGTGCGGGCAGAATACAAGCGAAGTTGGACAGGCAAGGGTCAAAAGCCGGGAGTTCAATCAGAATGGTCAAGACAGGCACAGGTCAGATAATGGATTTCAGAATGGTCAGATAACAGGCAGAAGTCACGATCACAGAAGTAAGGAAAAGTTAGGCAGGCAAAGGTCAAAACAGGAATCAAGAAATCACAAGGATGAACCAAATAACTGCAATGAGTTAAACAGCAAAGTCCCCTTAAATATATTTGAATTTTGCTCCATTGTGCGCTGAAGTAATCACGCCAAAGACTCAGCCAATGATCAGCTCTAGGAAGATCAAAGAAGGTCTAAAATTACGTGTGAGTACTGTTACAATTAGAAGATGTCTATGTGAAACCAAGTTATTGGCAAAAAGCCCCTGCAAAGTCCCATGCATGAAAAAAGGACATGCTGAAGAGAATACTATTGACCAAAGAACACATTGACCAGCCTAAAAAGAAATGGCGCAACATTTTGTGGAATGATGAACGCAAAATTATTCTTTTTGGGTCTAGGCGCTGCAGACTATTGAGTTTATTGCATACCAGGGATCATGGATCAGTTTCAATAAATCAAATACATATTGCCAGAAGGAGAAATGCCCTTGAAATGGGTCTTTCAACAAGACAATGACCCAAAACACACGAGTAAACGAGCAACATCTTGGTTCCAGACTAACAAGACTGAAGTTATGGAGTGGCCAGCACAATCCCTGGACCTTAATCCAATAGAAAATATGTGAAGTGACATAAAAAATGCTGTTTCTGAAGCAAAACTAAGAAATGCAGAAGAATTCTAGAATGTAACAGGTGCCAGAAGTTGGTCGACGCCATGCAACACAGATGTGCAGCAGTTCTCAGAAACACTGATTATACAACTAAATATTAGTTCAGTGATTCAAAGGAAAACAAAATCTTGAAAAAAAATTTCATTTTATACAGTGAATGTTTGACTTTGTAAAGAAGAATGCAGACACTCCTATTTTTTGGAACAGCCTAATATTCCATTTTCTTCACTTTCTGTAATGGAATCACACACATTTGATACATTCTCCTTTACATTTTGATTTAGAATAGAATGTGCATTTCCCAAAGCATTTACATGTATGGAAATTAAAGCTATTATAAGGATTTTGAGCTTTATCCACATTTTTAAACATGCAGCGATTATTCTGTACAAACTGTGTATCTAAATATCCTTTACTGCAGGGGTGCCCACGACGTCGATCGCGGTCTACCAGTCGACCGCCATCCTTTTACTGGTAGACCGCGACCTGCCGATATCTTCACCGGCACTTCCTGGTTGTGACGTCAGAAGTCACGCGAGACGAGACTTTAGACGCGCAACCAGGCGGCAGCAGTGAGGTCTGACTGAGTGAGGAGGAAAGAGCGCGGGCAGGCAGAGCGCAAGAATTTTGAGCAGCAAGCATTGGTTCGACATTGAAGGTAGGGCTAAGCGCTTAACTGGGACACAAAAGGCAGGTCTGAGAACTAGAAACATGGACACAGAAGGAGGGCTAACAAGCAGGGGCGCAGAAGGAGGGCTGACAGCAACAGTGACACAGAAGGGGGGGCTGACCGCAAAAAACAGGGCACAGAAGGAGGACTGACACCAACAAACAGGGACACAGAAGGGGGGCTGACAGCAACAAACAGGGACACAGAAGGGGGGCTGACAGCAACACGCACAGAGGGAAAGGGAGGGCTGAGCAGCAAACATGGAGGGAAAGGGAGTGTGTTTAAACTTTTATAACCAGGCAAATTTTGTAAAATGAATATGGTAATTAGGAGGTGTGGTTAAAAAAATGGGCGTGGTCAAAAAGTTGAGTGACCACAGTAGATCTCCTGATGGGGGCCAGGTGTCGAGTAGATCCCAGTGTATAAAAGTCTGGGCACCCCTGCTTTACTGTATACTCTAATTGAGGTTGATTGTACATGGAACAGTTTCTCCCACAGTGTATTTTAGGTGCTAGAGAAATGAAGAGTTAATTCTTCATTTTGCATTACATACACAATGCAGCACTGTTTTAAAAATACTGTAAAACCGATTTACTAAGCCCCAGAAATTCCTTAGAAAATAGTGACTTCTACTGGTCTGTGCAGTGTTGGGGCTGTATTTTCAGGTTGATGAGGCTCATAACATATAGCTACAGTGTATCTGGCACTACTCACTGCTTACACTTTGCATAGCCAGCTGTCATTATTGTTGGAAAAGTTTTAAAAATATAAAAACAATACAATTCAAGAACGCATGTCCAGAATATAGCTAGTTTGTTTTGTTTAGACTAGCACAGTAAACAGCAATCAGTTTGTGAGGAGTGCATTCTCTTCCTTTTATGGTACATATGAAAGAACAAGATTATGAGAAATGAATAATGCAGGCCAACTTTTTTTTCCCTTTCAATAGCTCATTCATTATATATATCCATACTATAAGGAGATAATTGGCTGCATTGGCCACAAGTACAACAAATGTAATTAGCTTTTCTCAGAAATACTTTCCAGCATAATAAAGCCATGAAACACTCCAGGAGTCATAACTTTGTTGTTATGCTTTAGCTGTATAGCACCAACATGGTTACAAAACACTTTAAAAACTATTGCTTATTCTTGAGTCCCTTCTCCAGACCAGCTTACACGCAAAAAGTAATTATTACACACACACACAGATTTGTCAGTAAGCAATTAACCTTATTGTATTGTAACGCCTTGCAGATAGGCTCACATTAAAACAAGGCTCTAGTTTCTACAAGGCAGAAATGCTACCTGCTGCTGCACCATCATAATGCCTAGGGGCCTACACACTAGAGATAGTGTGCGACCCGTGCCCACCATGGACACCCAATATTCAACCCGAACCAGCACCAAACCACAGGTCAACCCGCGGGTCATGAGGGTTGCGGGTCAACATGCACATCACTAAATCCTAAATATTATTCACACCCCAAATATCTCTAGTGTGTAGGCCCGTAGGCATCATGCTTGCCAACATGCCAAGCAAACTCTGCTTCTTTCCAGACACCTTGGAATAAGTTTAGCAACTGGGGCAACAGCCTGTGTTGTGTGACAGGGCAATTGTAAATGCAACAGATTATTATTATACAGATTAACTTTGAGAGCCATAGTGGGGATTATTAAATTGGAAAAAGAGTCTGCGGGTGTATGTTGGAAAGGGCAATTGTGAATGCAACAATTATTACAATACACACAGGGGATTATTACCTGATGGGTGCAAGGGTAGATGGTGACAATTCATTTTTATAGAACCAATTTTTACTGGCTCGAGTTTAGGAAAAGCAAAATGGAGATCTACAGCTATCTTAAAAACTATCTTGCAACTGAGTTATCATACTTATTTTCAGGGCATTATCCCCCAGAATATCTGAGTTATTAGCACACACTGGCAGCCTTGTGCTCTGGGGGTTTGCCCCTTCTAACTAAATAGTCTGGGGTGCCAATTTAAAATAATGGGTTTCAGGCCTGGATTGAGAGTCAAAATAGGCCCTGGCATTTCAGGTACACAGAGGCCCAATCAGCCCCCACCAGCCCACTAAATACTGAATTTCTATTGCACCTCATAGCAGCCCCTCTGGCATTTGCCAGAACTCACAGACTGCCAGTCCAGGCCTGATGGGTTTGCACCCAACAACAACTCTTATCATATTACCTATCATAGTACAGAGGAAATATTAATAGAGTCCTATTACTCCTTTACTGTGTGGTATGGACTGCAAATAATTGTGAAAATATCAGAGGAATTAGTGTACCTCTCCCTTCTATGCAAGATATATTTGCTTTTCATTGCCAAAGAAAAGTATCTCACATAGCGGGTGATTTTTCTGATCACTGTTTTATATATCATAAAAAGATGATTAGGTCCTTTAAACACTTAAAAGTTTTCTTTCACTTTATTGAAATCTATTTGATAAATGTAGTTTTTTTTTTTTTTTACATTTTAGGCATAGGCACTATAAATGGCACATTTTCATTACATATTGTATGTCAGTGGGAAGACAGGCAGTAAAATAAAATGATTAGGTATTTTGAGTGATCGCAGTATTGCACTAAAATGATGATGTCTGTTGTATTTTGTATTGTCCAACTTTATTCTTTACAATATTAACAGATGGGAAACATTTCATATGCCAATGTATTGTGGAAGATGGTGGTGATGCAAAAATTTGCAGTTTTAGTGATTCTAAAAAAAATGCACCAATTATAGCATTATATTGACACTTGGGGCACATTCACTAAAGTGTGGCAATTCGGCACACTTCAACAGGCGAATTTTCACCAGTCCGCCGGTAATTTACTAAATTGCGAATTTGTGCTCAGGGAGGGAAAAGTAGTGAAGTTGCACTACCGTTACTTTGTCAGGCACATTTACGCTAGTGATGCTTAATTGGCATATATCGCGAAGTTAAAGGGCACCTGTTGGGGCAAAATTTTACCCCCAACCAAAGGTGCGGGCTGATAGAGCCCGCATTCCGGTTGGGGGTTCACTATATATTTTTTTTTAAATGCCCCTCGCCAGCGCTAGCGGTCTCGCTCCAGGAGCGAGCAGTCGTCTCCCCACAAGCGTGCGTCTTACTGACGTCACGCGCATGCGCAGAATGAAAAGCGGCCAGAATTGTGACCGCTTTTTCATTCTGCGCATGCGTGTGACATCAGTAAGACGCGCGCTGGCGAGGGGCATTTTTTTTTTTTTTAAATAGTGAAACCCCCAACCGGAATGCGGGCTCTATCAGCCCGCACCTTTGGTTGGGGGTACAATTTTGCCCCAACAGGTGCCCTTTAAAAGTATAATAGAAGTATACAGTAAGTTACAGCCACTACATTACACTACACAAGCCCAGGAAACCTTTAATAAATAAAATAAAGTTGTCCTATTAACTTAAACATGTGCCCCCTGTATAGTTGAATTTCCATATGTTAGGAAATGTAGGGGTGTTAGGAGGGTTAAACCACAAAGCATTATGCTATTTTTCAGAATATCACCCTAAAAAAAAGCAAAAGACGCCAGCATTTTTTGGGATTTAGAAAAAAAAAAAAGTTTTTTTTTTCAAACTCCTAGTGTAAGGGTGCAAAGTTAAGCTAGTTTATCTAATTTTAGCCAGGGACACTGTTAGTAAACTGGTGAGTTAGACGCTTTGCGCTTTAGTGAATTTGCCCCTTGGTGCGGTTTAATCCGGAAGTTGTACTGTATGCATGAGAAAGATAGCTATAAAAAATGTCCATCTACTTCAGGGCTAAAAAAAGATTCTTTACATTTGACAAACTTACTGTAAAAATGACACCATAAAAATTCACATTACTGAAATGGCAGTAAAGAATAGTGTACAGCTATTCTTTTTTTTCCACAGCCAGCATTATTAGGCTAAAAAAAACTTGGAGATTGCCCGGAAAAATAAAGTATAAGGAAATGTATAACTGAAGGGGCAAAATGTAAAAGGACTATTAAAATGTCTGAAGGGACATTTTGTCTTTATTAAAAAGGATGCTTGGGCATGTCACAGAGTCAGTTATTTGTTATTAATGTTAGATTTGTTGATGAAAACAATAACTCAAACATTGGGAGTAAAGGACACCCTGGCAAATTACACCAGCAAGTACCTTCAGAAGTTAGTGGAAGGTGTTTTAGAATGTTTTGAAATTAAAAATGATACATTTTATATATTGTAACAGATAATGCTTCAAATATTTTAAATGCATTGTACAGTATGAAAATAAAAACTGCCTAAATAGATAGCCCATGCATAATAAAAAAATGTTTCTAAAATAGTCCGTTAGCCAAAAATGTAATGTATAAAAGGCTGTAGTGACTGGATGTCTAACATTACAGAACAGAATGCTACTTCCAGCTTTCTAGCTCTCTTGGTTTACACTTTTTGGTCAACAGTCAGTAACCAATCTGTGACTTGAGGGGAGCACAAAGGTCACAACTTTGCTTTTGAATCTAAGCTGAATGCTCAGGATCATTTGCAAACTCACTGAACAGTTACAGTATGTCCCATGTAGTCGCCCTTAAAGGAGAATTCAACCCTCTTGAAACCCCACTGGTTTTGTCCATGACATGTAAAGCCAGATTCAGACAATGCCAAATGACCATGTCTGACCCTGAAATACTTTAGCATTAGCCTTGTGTCCACTCCTGCACAAGCTTTTTTGCTTTGACCTGTGCTGCTGTGAAG
Organism: Xenopus borealis; assembly: GCA_024363595.1. NCBI lineage: Eukaryota > Metazoa > Chordata > Amphibia > Anura > Pipidae > Xenopus > Xenopus borealis. The sequence goes on along the minus strand of CM044442.1, from coordinate 89,969,476 downwards.
CCATTCTCCCCCTCCTGTTTTTTTGTTGAAGTGCCGATAGGGACATGCCCAGTAGAGCCTGTTATTAAACACCTCCATGCCATTTGAGATGGCATGCTTCACTTTAACGAAATTACAGAACAGTAATGGAGGAGGGTGGAAGACAGAGATATATATTGTACGAGAGGTGAGGACTGGCGGCTGAGGGGGAAGGAAGAGATGTGAAATGATTTCAGAGAGGGAAGGAAGGTGGAATGAGAAATGAGACACCAGGATTGAGTTGTGAACATAAAATGTAGTCAGGATGGAGGTGTGAATATAGATTTTTTGGCTGTGTGTCTAAAAAACAGACAAGGCTAGGAGAGCGCATACAGGAAAGTGAGATATTCAGAAGACTGAGCACATTTAGAAGACTGAAGCTCGAGAAGTCGGAAGTACACAGACCAAATGGTGGCCATGAAGATGCGATATAGATTTCAGAAACACATCAATGTAACGTAGAATCGGTTAAGGTAAGTGCCATCCGGAGTTAACTTTTCAGCAGGGGCCCTCATTGGCAATTCATACCTTAGGTTTGCAAGAAAATGTGTGGAGGGTTGAATTCCCCTTTAAAGTCGCTGACTACTCAGAGTGAGGGAGCTGAAAAGCAGAAAGTTGGGTGCTGTTTCGTTATATAAGGCATCCAGTCTCTTTAGCCTGTATACATTTTAGGCTAACTAACTATATTAGAAACATTTTTTATTTTGCACAGCACATCTGTTTACCCAGTTTTGTTTATACAATGAACAGTTCCAGTAAGCACAATTGAGAAAATGAATAAAGTTGATGAGGAAGCTGCATAAAAGTAGTAGAAGATGATAGTTCTGCAAGTATTGGAAAAACAGAAGAGTGCTGAGAAATTTTGGATGATACTGCTGAAGAAGCATAAAAGCTTATTACAGCATATGCATTGTGCTTTTCATACTCAACAACTAGCAATACAAGATGGACAGAAAGATGGTCATTCAACTACACTAATTGGCAAGTTGAAGCAGTAGCTATTGCAGCCAGGTCCCCTAAAACAGATACTATTCTGAAAAGACATGCCAGAAAAGGAGCCATTCTGGTTCAAACAACACATTTGGGAAGTACTTATTTGATGATAAAGCGTTTGAGTGAACTAAAAGACTATTATTTTGAAGAAGTGTAAATGTTTCATTACATGAAAGCCAGTTGGTGTAAGTGAGAGAATTAGAAAGTCTACTCTCTTACCCTTGTACTGTCACCAAGAGATTGCAATGTAAAGATTTAACACCTGTTAAATTCTACTTGGAATGGAAGAGCTTTATATATTGCCTAAACAAAAGTCCATCATTAATTGCTGATGGCATTGGATCTTAAGGATGCACCAATTCCACTATTTTGGATTCGGCCGAACCCCCAAATCATTTGAGAAAGAGTCGGCCAAATACCCGGGTGGGAAGAGGAAAACATTACATGCAATTTCCCTAACTGCAAATTAGGGTTTAGATTCGGCTGGGCAGAAGGATTAGGCTGAATCCTGCTGAAAAAGGCCTGAATCCCGAACCGAATCCTAATTTGGTGCATCCATATTGGATCTTGAATAAAGAAAAGAGAGGGTCTCTTGCGGATAACAAAATCTTGACCAAATTGCTACAGGAAACCAGGCATTCTTTGATTTACCAGTTCGAAATTGGGGTTTACCACCTGAAACACTGGATGACACTATAAACAAAGATAACTCAGGTTAATCCTCTTCCAATAAAGAATTAGACTTTGAGGTCTACTTGGTCAAAATGTAATTTTTAGTTTCAGAAGTAAAGAGATGATGTTTAAGCATGGAAAACGACCAATACAAGTCCAAATACGGCTCAGTGACACTGACTGTAGAGGAAGCCATCTGTTTCAAACTGTAGTTTTAGAGAAACCCGTACACTGCCACTATTAACCTCTTAGATAAGCAGTAAAGCCCTGCAAACCCAGGTTTTCACTGAAGCCCTTTTGGGGCCCTTTTCTGTTGTGGAATTATCAGGAATCCTACTTATGGCCCAGGTTAGTCCAAATAATGCAGTACCAAAAGGACCAAGCAACAGCATGTTCAGGCAAATGGTCAGAGGCAGGCAGGGAAGATTCAAAAGGTCAGGAACAGACAGAGAGTCCTGCCAGAATTACTCACACAAGAAGGGTTTGAGCAAGGTCAGGATAATACTGAGCTAGCTTGGGAACTAAAATGCTATTGGAAACATTATTCAAAATTTTCTCTCCAAAATGATGTCAACACAACCGCATGTGATTGCAGAGTCACCGCTCATGCACTTGCAGAGTCACCACATATGTCCTTGCAGAGTGAAAACATCTTTGCCCATTTGCACGTTGATTGCCCTACACTTACACAAAGAAGATTGGGGACTAGCATGCTTAAAGGTTAGAACAATGTGCTGGTCTCCTGGAGACCCCCTCCTCAGGATCACCCACCTCATTTACTAAACAAGGACCATGAGTATCCCTAGCTGTACCCAACATCTCTCCTCAAGGCCAAACCCTGTCCAATGAATAAGATGTTACCTCTACACTTGACAGAGCTACAATTTCTTGAACTTCAAATTCCTGGTGCCTTTAAACAGAAATTTGAGAAACACAGGGGAACTTATTGCTGACTACAGGTTTGAGGAGGGAAACATGAAAGGAGTTTGAAATATTTATACTGGGAGGAAGCTTGACACAAAGGGGCAGATTTACTATTGGTCAAATTTTAACCCTTCAAATTCGAATATCAAATTGGAAGGGTTTTAGCGAAATTCGATTCGAAATTTTATTCGATCTAAAAAAATGCTGAAATAACCCTATGGGAGCTTCCCATAGGGTTATACAGCAATTCGGTAGGTTAAATCTGGCAAACTAGGAATTCGATTAAAAATTTAAAGGGCAAGTAATTCGACCATAGAATGGTCGAATGATCGAATAGATTTTTATTCGAATCATTCTAATCAATCCAATTGCCCAGAAAAGGTATTTGAACATTCAAATTCAAATCATTTTGAAAATTTTATGGAATTTCGAATCCTTCACATGAATTTAGTAAATCTGCTAAAAGGGTATTAACAACTCCTTTGACTTTGAAAGGACCAATGAAGCGAGGACCCAGTTTAGATGATGAAACACAAAGTCTAATATTCTTTGTACACAACCACGCAGAATATCCGATCTTTTAACAGACAGAAGCCTTTATAAATGTCTGATGCACACTGGACAAAACAAACGTAAAGTCATGAACAGTAGCTTGAGTAGCAGGAACATCCATTTTGAGTACAGAAGAATGTAATGCAAAATGATTATGTCCATTAACACAGAAAAAAGGAGATGAACCCACAGCGTAATGTCTGTTATAATTATGGACAAAGTCAGCCCAAGAGAGAAGCTCTCAACAGCTGTCATGGCTTTGTGAAATAAAACAACAACAAAGAAATTGCTCCAATACTTGATTGTTCTCTGTTTGACCATTACTTTGTGGCTGATAAGCCAATGAGAAATTTAGATCAATCCACAAGAACTTGCAAAAGGCACGCCAGAAACTAGAAACAAGTTGGACATCTATACAATAAAAGAAGGAAAACAATGGAGACGGAAAATCTCTGTAATAAAGATGTTCTCAAGAAGAGTGGCAGATGGAAGCTTCTTTAAAGGAATGAAATGGGTCATCTTAGAGCAGGGGTGTCCAAACTTGGCCCTCCAGCTGTTAAGGAACTACAAGTCCCACAATGCATTTGCCTGACTGTGGCTGTCAGACTCCTTCATTGCATTGTGGGACTTGTAGTTCCTTAACAGCTGGAGGGCCAAGTTTGGACACCCCTGTCTTAGAGAAACAGCCACCATGTCACGAGCGCTCAGCGCTCCCTACCTCTTCAGCAGAGCGGCGGCGCGAATCCAAGATGGGGGCGCCCAGTGAATACACGTGGGCGCAAGGACGCCGGCACCGGAGCGCCAGCGTGATGACGTCATGTGATGTGCCGCCAAATTCAAAGTTAAAAGGAAGACCCGGGTTCGATGCCCGAGTATAGCTCAATCTTGCATTGTGTTTCTGGGTGTTCCTGCTGTCCTTTTATTCCTGTTGTTGATCTCCAGCCTGTTTCCTGACCTTGAATTCTTGCTGCCTGCCTACTTGAACCCTTGCCTGGACTTTGACCTCTCTATTGAGAACTGTATTTTGCCTGGACTCTGGAAGGGGCTTCCTCCTTGATCCCGACTACCCCCTTGTGGATGCCGCTGGCCCCCGCTGAAACACCAGAACTGTGGTAATTCTGCCTATTTGGTTACATCTATGACATAGTCCATAGAAATCCGAAACCAAGGTTGACTTGGAACAAGCAAGGGGACAGAGAGAGGAATCTTTTATTGAGCATAGAGCATACAGCAATATACTGGGTAGCATCCTGGGTGAGAGAAGACCATCAAAAACATCTAGAGAGGAGATTTATTTATGTCCTGCAATCTTAGAGAAATTACCCCACTTGAGAAACAGCAGCTTGAGGAACAAAAGTTTTTTTCAGAAGTGCATTCTGGTGGTGTTTCATAAACAAGCTTGAGCATGTATACTAAAGCCACCACTCTCTGGGGGGAGGGAATAATAGGGCAGGGATGGATTGTGCAAGTCTCCTCAGAGGCTAAGAATCTAGAAAGGGCATCAGCCATGATATTTTTATTTCTCGCAGAAAAAATGTATTCCAGATTTTTATGATCTGTAAAAATGGTCACAAGTTCCAAAACTTTAATAAAATATTTTAGAATTTAGAATTCGTCTAAAGCCAACTTCAGCTGCAGAAAACTTCCAGTAGAAGAAGGTGCAGTGCTGAAGAAAACCTTAGAAACAGAGAATAAATGGTTCCTATACCAGAATCTGAGGCATTAATTTCAAGGATGAGAAGTATCTGCGTGGATCAAAACTGGAGCAGAAGCAGATTTTTTGGGCCTCAGGAAACTAGAAAGATTAAGGGGCAGATTTACTAAATTCGTGTGAAGGATTCAAAATTCGATCGAATTTTCAAAAAGATTCAAATTAAAATTTTCTAATACCTTTTTTGGGCACTTCGACCATCGAATTAAAAAAATTGATCGATTTGAATGATTCGAATAAAAATCTATTTGATCATTCCATGGTCGAATTACTTGCCCTTTAAAGTTTTATTCGAATCCCTAGTTTGCTAGATTAAACCTACCGAATTGCTGTATAACCCTATGGGAAGCTCCCAGAGGGTTATTTCAGCATTTTTAGATCGTATAAAAAAAATTTGATTGAATGGTTAAATTCGTTCAATTTGAACGATTTAATCGTTCGATTGAATCTTTCCTATTCGATCGTTCGAATTTCACTAAAAAATTCGACCAAAATTCAGCCCCTTAGAGTCTTTGTGAACGAGGTCTATGTAGGAGCTACAATCTGAGAGAATCCTCTGATGAATCTTTGGTAAAAATGAAAGAAACCATTGAATGGCTTTTAGACCAACCGGTGTGGACCACTTAATACTGCAGAAAGCTTTGGAGGATCCATATCGAAAATGGAAGAATAGATAATATAACCTACGAAGAAAATCTTTGACTTGTAAAAATCACATTTCTCATGCTTTGCATAAAGATTATTTTCTCTTAAATGTTGTAAAGCAGTTGTTTGTTGATGAATATGTTCAGATAAAGAAGAACAAAACACCAGGATGTCATCAAGGTATTGTATTGTACAGCATTAAGTCTCAAAAAATATTGTTTATGAAATTTTGAAAGACTGCAATGACTTTGCATAACCCAAAGTACATAACTAGGTATTCATAATGACCATCACCATTATTAAATACCGCCTTCCATTCATCACTTTGACGGATGCAGATCAAGTTGTATGCCCCCCCCGAAGATCTAATTTGGAGAAAATCTTGGCTATTTTTAATATGTCAAGTTAACTCTGGTACTGGAGGAAGAGGATGGTGATTCTTTGTGTTTTTTTTTTATTATGAGGCTTTTCAAGAGAAAATAGTTTCCATGTCCAAAGGCTATATTGGGGTAATCTGAAAGATCGTATTAGGACGAGGGCAATGGGCTTCCGATGGTTCGGTCGGGTTATGATCAAAGCTTCCCAATTGATATCGTGACCAGATATCAATCGGGAAGACCCATCAGAAGCCCCCATACACGGGCAGATAAACTGTCAAACAGGGCCGGACTGGAAGTAAAAAGCAGCCCTTGCCCATATATTCACGTGCATGCAAAGCATAATTTATATTTGCAACCCCAAGGTTAACTAGAACCAGTGTTTATTAATAGATATTTTAAGAGTCCATTACCATATAATCCCTAGCAATATTTTACACCCTCTGTGCTGGAACTGGTCCTTGCAACAAAAATCTCCCCCTAGTTTCTATCACTTCTATCTGATGGATTAGTGACCCTATACTTACAGTATATTCTAAATTTTCCTTTGTGTGCCCCCAGCTAGACCATGCACCCTGGCAGATAAGAGGACTTTAATTACCATGTGTATCACAGGGCCAAAATGTGGCATACTTGAAGAGACTAGACTGTTAATGCTACAGTATCACAGTTTTCTATATACAGGCTGAAGTGATTGTTCTGAGCATGGATCCTCCTGTTGCCGACATACCTATCATAAGCATAAGGGATTGAGTAGATAGCAACTCTAATATTACTAACTGAAGCTTGTCAGAATTCCTGGTTCGGCCCATATGCATGTGCACTAACAAATGCAGGCATCAGTTTGGCAGTGGGTAGCTGTTATGGACAGCTCATTTACATTTGTAAAGTGAGTTGCTAATTTTAAAGACAAACCTCATTTGCATTTTTAGGTGAGCAAGCATTTCAAAAGCATTTCAAAGCAAGCAGCCCATCGGGCATTTGCCCGATCCCACAGATTGCCAGTCCAAGCCTGCTGTCAAATTTCAAGCAGAACGCAAATAAAAGAAGAAAACAGATCAAGCTTCTTAGGCTGTGGCACACCGGGAGATTAGTCGCCCAGCAACAAATCTTCTCTACTGCAGGTAGGGTTGCCCCATTTTCTGGAAAAAAAAATACTAGCCTTTATATATATATATATATATATATATATATATATATATATATATATATATATATATTTATCTTTTTTCCCTATTAAAGGAGAACCAACCCCATACTTAAAAAAAAACCTAACCCCCTCCCCTACTTGCTACCCCGGGCAAATGCCCCTAACTTTTTACACATCCCGCACGGCAGATTCCGGCGTCGGCTTTCACTGCAGCCATCTTCTTCAGTAATCTTTGTGTCTTTTTTCAGCTCTTCTGCGATTCCTGTGAGTTTCGGCACATGCGCAGTTGTCCGGCCCGGGAGTTTGCTCCAAATGCGCACGTGTCGAAATGCTGTTCAATACACAATGATTACTGAAGATGACTTCCGTGAACTCAAACCGTGAACTCCAACACCTGAATCTGCAGTGAGTAAAAAATTAAGCTGGTCATAGACGCAAAGATCAGCTTGTTTGGCAACATCGCCAAACTATCTGATCTTTCCCTGATAATCCACTAATGGCAGGGCTATATCGGGGTAATCTCAACGTTCGGCCCTATGGCTGAATTATTGTATTACGACGAGGGCAATGGGCTTCCGATGATATTGTGGCCAGATATCGATCAGATGGAAGCCCCATACACAGGCAGGTAAGCTGTGAAATTGGTCTATCGGCAGCTTTATCCGCCAGTCTATGGCCAACTTAAAGGGCATTTCCTTGGGGTAGCAAGTAGGCTGGGGGGATAGTTTTTTTTTTTTTAAAGTATGTGTTTGGTTCTCCTTTAATAACATTGGAATCAGCCAGGCAGTTAAAATACCAACCAAGTGGCAACCCTAACTGTGCCGACTAGAATAATAAATGGCCAGAGAGATGGCTTAACTTCTGAAATCCACTGCTCTGTGCAGCAGATCTTTTTGACCCTCTAGTCTATTTGCAAAATATTGGGAGGTACGATGGCAACAGGATTTGTTGGCAACCACCCACTAGAAAAAAATATTTTTTTCCTCCTTAGCACATGGGTTGTCAGCAGAGAAAACAGTAACATAGTTGTGACTAAACATTGGCTGCTAAAGCGCAGGAGGCAACGAGCTCCGACTTCCAATTTTTGTTTCCTGAAATTAAAGAACTGCAAAAAGAGCAAAGAACATTGTGATCGGTCACCCACACAGTACCGTGCCCTAACCAGACTGTCTACAGCACGTTATCAGCACTTCTGCTTGTGAAATACTAAACTACTCAGAGCTTATTCTTTACTCCCCCGCCTCCAGGCGTATACGTGCCGCGTCACGCGCTTTTGTGCGTGCAGCCGTGACGCAACAGTCTCGTGAGATGAGACTTGTGACATAGAGGGTCTGCTCTCCGGCAGGAGCTAAGGAGCTGGATATTAACGGCGTTGCGGGACGTTTAAGCAACGATCTGGGACTGCGGGTTGTGCAGAGAACATCGGAACTGTTGGGCGGTATGAAACTGTACGTCATTATTTACAGAAACGCCTGACGTTCCATAGTCTTTCTCTTTACAATGCTGCTGTTTTAATGGGAAATACATTGTCGTTATTATCATCACTCACCTCAATTTAAGCCAAAAAAAAAATAGAGGTTTATTTCTTGCGTTAGCTTTTGTTTGTTTTTTTTAGTTTTGTATAGAAACGTAGTGTCTTGTGTTGAGGGCTCGCCATGGGGCTATTTGTGCCTGACAATGGCACTTGTATAGGCCTACAAACAACTGAGAGAATGGATTCATAAAACATGAGTAAAATGTAAATAAGGAGCACATTTTGGCAGTGTGGTCATGTAACAGCTGCTAACATGGCAAGTTTTACATATAAATATAGTTATTGAAGCACAGATGATAGAGTGTGAGCTCTGTTGGTTGTGGGGTAGGTCTGCAAATAATATATATAATAGTATAGTAAAGGTGGCCATACGTTGCCAGATAAAGCTTGTTATCTGTCCTTTAAACCAATTCAGCAGCTTATCTGCCTTTCCCTATCGATATTGTGGAAGGTTTTGGTTTTTCTGTCGACCCACCCGTTGGATCCAATTGCTCCTCTTAATCTGATCGTTTGGCCCTAGGTTCTAATGTTCCGATAGCCCTGCCTTTAAGGTGGCCATACACAGAAATATCCACTTGTTTGGTGATGTTCTCAGACGAGCGGATCTCTCTCCGATCCAGGCGATATCTGACTGATCTGATCGTGGGCCCTATTGCCCAACAATTAGTTCAGAACGAAGTGTCATAGGGACCGCATCTACGAACAGATGCAGCCTTGAACCTATGGGATTTTTAGTCCCGATACCGATCGGGGAAGTCCGTCGGAGGGCCCCATACACGGGCCAATAAGCTG
>CM044442.1:89945287-89959924 GCA_024363595.1 Xenopus borealis | reverse complement strand
CCCCCCCCCCCCCCGGCAGACTCGTAAAAAGCAGATGTTTATTGAAGTACAAAAAAGTAGAAAGTACTTTCTGCCAAGTCACCAGCTAATCAGCCCATACTAACTGCCTACCTAACGCTGGGCATAGACGCAAATATATGATTGTACAAATCTCCTTTTGGTACAATTTTTCGGGCCGTGTTTGAAGTGTCCCAACATTATTCGTGCAATGGCTATCGGTCGTTTAGTCGATCAGTCAGGGTTGAAAATTTCTGTTGGCTGCTGATAATCTCTCTGCACATATTGCCAATATCAGTCAGTGGGAGACTGTCACCAGCTTTTATTGGACATAACTTTAGTAAGATTGCTGTCGGGCAGAACATTATCTGATCTATTCTTTTACTGCTTTATTTAATCTGAAAGGCGATTGGGACTTACCATAGATCTTCCGATATCTGCACGACTATGACCAGCTTTACCATCATAACCAAATATGTTCCAGGTATCTTTTAAGGCAAATGTGACACTTTAGTCAGGCGAGGACTGAAATCGCATATTGATGCAGTGTTCTGTAAAGTTATCGTCTTATACTTTATGCTCCGCTTCCCTTCTCTCTATTCCCTTCTATTTTTTTGGTGTATAAGGGCCCGTTTACACGGGCGTTTTGGACCTGCGCTCCTGCCTGCTTGCGTTTGGCTGCGTTCAGCCGCAGGGGAGCGCAGGTCTAGACGCACCTCATTCATTTCAATGAGGTTGTACCCACGAGACGCGTGTAAGCGCCGAACGCAGGTTCAGACGCAACATGCTGCATTTTTCCTGCGTTTGGTGCCTACATGCATTCGTGTGAGTACAGCCCCATTGAAAATAATTGAGTGTGTCCATACCTGCGCTCCCCTGCAGCTGAACGCAGCAAAACGGAACGCAGGGGAGCGCAGGTAAAAACGCCAGTGTGTAAGGGCCCTAAATGTGGATCTATGAACATTCAGCTGCCCCTCACCTTCACTAGAAGAATGACAGCATCTTAGATATACCCGTGAGAGCATCTTCTATGTGGCATTCATGTGATCCTTAGGTGTGATATAAAGTGCTCTTGTCGGTAGTTAGAAAGTCGTAGCACTGTATTCCTATTTATGGCATTCAATTGCAGGACTGCAGAGATGTCAACTTTCCTTTGTTAATTTCATATCTATTATGTGCCTAGGGCAGCAGAATTTTTGGGGCGGCATGCTTCCCAACTACACCCGCATTGTTTCAGAAACACTGGGTATCTGCAGGAGATACAATAGTTTTTGAAATTTCCCTTGCACCAATCCCCATTGTGCCCACTGGTCCTGATGATGAAAATATGTGTGAATAAAGGGGAGTGATGAATGGCAGCGGGCCTAGAGGCACTTGCTGTGTAAATCCGGCCCTGGCCTGGCTACATCCCAGCTCTGTCCAATGATGCCTTTATTACTGCTAAATGTATGAGAGTCAATAGGGTTTTCAGTGGTGGCTGTAAAAGTGAATTCAGGTGCAAGCGATAGGAAGTGGGAGACTGTGCTCTTACTGCATGTGAGCGGAGGTAAATCTTTGCGACTCCCAAAAATGTGTCTCTTATGAATAAGTGTGGCTGTTACATAGTCCACCAGCTGAATAATGTTGGAGATGTAAATAGCCATCTATGGTTTATATACTGACAGAACTGTAAAATCTGTTATTACAATTATATATATAGTTTTGCTTCCCTTGTAACAGTTTTTAAGTGTATCCGCTAATGCATTACTTTATTTCCAAGTGCTTGATAAGATGAGTGTGGGATTAAACCCAAGTACAGGTATGGGACCTGTTATCCATAATGCATGGGACCTAGGGTTTTCCAGATAATGGATCTTTCCATAATTTGGATCTTCATACGTTAAGTCTACTAGTAAATCATGTAAATCTTAAATAAACCCAATAGGATGCCCCCCCCAATAAGGATCAATTAAATCTTAGTTTGGATAAAGTGCAAGCTACTGTTTTATTACAGAAATAAAGGAAATAATTTTAAAAAAATCTGGATTATTTGATTATAATGGAGTCTATAGGAGATGACCATTCAGAGCTTTCTGGATAGCTGATTTCCGGATCAGAGGAATCCAAGCAAGCATGGGGTAACCTACAAACTCCTTGAAGATAATGCCTTGGTTGGAATTAAACATAAGACCCAAGTCATTGTTAAAGGGATAATGTCGTGGGGATTTTTTTTTTTTTTCAAAATGCATCCGTTAATAGTGCTGCTCTAGCACAATTCTGCATTGAAATCCATTTCTCAAAAAAGCAAATAGATTTTTTTATATATGTCATTTCCCAGCTGCCCCAAGTCATGTGACTTAAGCTCTGATAAACTTCAATCACTCTTTAGGGCTGGGGCAGACAGGGAGATTCTGTCACTTGGCGATTAATCGCTGGCAACAAGCTCCCCGAACTGCCTTCTCCCTGTCCGCCACCTGTTTAAATCAAAAAGCGCCAGCGCCAATACACGTGGCGCAGCGATTTCCGGAATCGCCTGAAGTTGCTTCGTGAGGAAACTTCGGGCGATTCCGGAAATCGCTTCTCCGCGTGTGCATTAGCGCTGGCGCTTTGTGATTTAAACAGGCGGTGGACAGGGAGAAGGCAGTTTGGGGAGATTGTCGCCAGCGATTAATCGCCAGGTGACAGAATCTCCCAAAATCTCCCTGTCTGCCCCAGCCCTTACTGCTGCACTGCTAGTTTGAGTGATATCACCCCCCCAGCAGTCTAACAACAGAACAATAGGAAGGTAACCAGATAACAGCTCCCTAACACAAGATAACAGCTGCCTGGTAGATCTAAAGGTGGCCATAGACATTGAAGTGGGTGATATCCGGCTGATCCGATCGTGGGCCCAATGATATCATCAGAATGGTGGCCATACGGGCGTTCGGATCGCAGGACCGCATACACGCAGAGATGTGGCCGCGATCCAACTAGGTTTTTTTTTTTAACCTGCCCGATTGAGATCTGCCTGAGTTTCGGCCAGATATCGATCAGGGAAGCCCGTCGGATGGCCCCACACATGGGCCAATAAGCTGCCAACATGGTCTGTCGGCAGCTTTTATCGGCCCGTGTATCGGGGCCATAAGAACAACACTCAATAGTAAAAACCCATGTCCCACTGTATTCTATTCAGTTACATTGAGAAAGAAAAACAGCCTGCCAGAAAGCAGTTCCCTCCTAAAGTGCTGGCACAAGTCACATGACCGGGGCAGCTGGGAAATTAACAAAATATCTAGCCCCATGTCAGGTTTCAAAACTGAATATAAAAAAAAATCTGTTTGCTCTTTTAAGAAATGATTTTCAGTGTAGAAGTCTACTGGAGCAGCACTATTAACTGATGCGTTTTATGAGTTCATTCCGTTTGGCTTTTATAAATAGGTGCATAAACAGTATTTGAACCACCAGAAAAAATGTAAATGTGATGTTGTGTTTGTTCATGTTTTTAACCAGACATGCATAATTTCATTGAAAAATAAACCATAGTTGTGTGTGCTGCAGGTACCTGTTTTTCAGCCCATTAATGTTCACAGGGCTATCCAACATCCATTTATTTCATTGTGAAATATTGTACTTTGGGATTATAAGTAGGGATGCACCGAATCCACTATTTTGGATTCAGCCGAACCCCCGAATCCTTCCTGAAAAATTTGGCCGAATACCGAACTGAATCCAAACGCTAATTTGCATATGCAAATTAGGGGTGCAAATTAGCACTTATTTTGTGCCAAAAAGTCATGTGATTTCCCTCCCTGGCCCTAATTTGCATATGCAAATTAGGATTTGGATTCGGTTCAGCCAGGCAGAAGGATTCATCCGAATCCCGAACCAAATCCTGGATTCGGTGTATCCCTAATTATAAGTCTCTCTGCTTTCCAGAGAATCTGTGCACCAACTGCAGTGCAAAACTGAGAAACTGTCATTTTAAAGAAAGAACAAGGTGAGAGAAGACATTAGCCCGTGAGCCTAGGTGGGGAGTTTGGAAATTGTTCTTACAAGTACAGTGTTTTGATTATTAAAGGTAAAAACATAAGGTGTGGTTTGCAGCATTAACCTGTGTGATATAATTCTTGAGTATAGCTTATAAAGAGGATCATGTATAAAGTAATGTTAATGTTTTTGTGCACAGCTTAACATTGGAGGCCTCCAGGAATCTTAAAGCTATTATGTGAATTATTTTACAATTAAAGGTTGTGTAAGTAACCTAAGATTAATTAAGAACCTTTTGGGTGAAAATTAGTTAGTGCCATTACAGTATATATTTTTCTGGTTGTCTTTTGAACAGTTATTTAGTTCAGATTGGTTTGCAACATTTTTTGGTTTCCATAGTGCATTAGTATTATAAAAAAACAAATAGTAATACTGTTCATACGGTATAGGGGCCAAGGTAGCAATTATATTCGTTATAGATATGTCTGCTGCAGATCACTATATCGGACATGCCTCATGCACTTTCTTGCAAACAGTTCTTGTGGCTCTTTGTTTATATTGCAGCTTATCACACTGGCACTGTAAAAGCTACAGTGCAATTTGTTTGAGGGCGTTCATGCTAATTTTTTTTTTTTGGGGGGGGGCTATCTTGAACAATAGATTAGTGATATGCAGGTTGAGAAAAACTTGACCCTAACCTGACCACTGAGAACACGCACCAGCCCTAACCCGATGTGCGCTCTTATCTATATACTTCTGCCCAACCTGCTGTGATGTCATGGAAGGGCGCTGGGCATGCCAGTGCGTGAATATATAAAAAGGACTTCCTAGGGCACTAGGAAGTCACCTGTCAGTCAACCTGAAACCACCTGACCCGCAGGCTTCTGGTCAGCCAGCACATCACTACATTAGATACAACTGCTTTAAAATACTAAAGGAACTAGCTTAGTTAATCAATAATGAAAGGTAGAATCACTGTGAAGTTTCATGGTGTTATGCACCCTACCTACCTGCCTACTCTACCCTACCCTCATAGGTTTGTGAGTCCTATGCGGGTCAATTTTTTGGGACCCGTACCCGCGACCCGCATTCTTACCCGCTTGGACCCGCAACCCGACCTGTGCCCACGAACCGCAACCCGGACCCGCAACCAACTGACCATCAAGAATCAGGAAGTGCTGTCATTGTAAACCGGAAGTGACATCGTCGGAAGTAGCCGTGATCAGGAAAAAAAGGAGTAAAACATGAAGTGCTGTCATTGTAAACCAGAAGTGACATCATCGGTAGTAGGCATGCTAAGAAAAAGGAGTAAAAATCTCTCTGGCGAGGATCCGCGACCCGACCCTCAACCCGCAAACCTGCAGAACCACTGGCCCACTTCTATACCCGCACCCAGAAGTTCTACATGCAACCCGCAGGGTACCACGGGATTTTGCGGGTAACCCACAGGTGCCCACTGCATGACTCTAGCCTAAAGTAATGCATGACCACACATAAGAAACTCTTTGCTATGTTGTTCACAAAGATCGGTCTGGTATGGTCTTTAAAAAAATCTTGTGGCACTCTTCATATTCACCTTCACCCATGTTGAATAAGTGCGTGCATTGTATCAGGCAGCATGATGGGGAATGTCCGACTTGTGGTTTAGAAACTTACTGTTGAAAAACATACATTTTGCTTTCATTTCTGGTTAATTAGATATTACAACTAATGTTGTCGTTAAGTTTAGCTTCCAGCATCCGCAAAAAATTAGTACAGGAATTATCCAGAATGCTGTTATCCAGAATGCTCTTGACCTAGGGCATTCCTGATAATAGATATTTACGTAATTTGCACCTTCATACCTTAAGTCTACTAGAAAATAATATAAACCCCAAAATATCAAAAAACCCCAATAAACTGGTTTTGATTCCAATAAAGATTAATTATATGATATGGATCAAGTACAAAGTACGGTTTTATTATTCGAGAGAAAAAGGAAATTCTTTTTAAAAAAATTGGATTATTTGGATAAAATGGAGTCTATGGGGAGATGGCCTTTCCGTAATTCTGAGCTTTTTGGATAACGGGGTTCCGGATAACGGATCCTTTACCTGTATAGTATATAATGTGTGAGTAAAACTTTCCGCTCACCTCATTAATACAAAGTTTACATTAGCGTGAAAATGTTTGCAGTGCAGATGTTTTATAATTGTGTTCAAGATTCTTAGTGCCTGGAAGATGGCTATAGATGCAATTTTATGGGCTTTTACCTGCTCTTGAGGTCTCCTTATTTTCTTTTCTTCTGCATCTTTTGTCTTGTATCATATTAATATATGAATCTTCTGACTCATCAAGAAATTGCTTGTATTAATTGCATACCATGCTACAGCTTTTGTTATTGTCCCTAGCAACCTTTAATTCATATCTAATTGTAATATTACGTTCTTTCAGTCTGAGTTATCCGTTTATGTTATTTAACTGTGGTGTGCTGTGTACTGGAATTTTAATTTGAATGTTCCCTGTGAAAATGATGTAACTCTGGACACCTTATATGAAAACAGACTGGGATTTTTTTTCTTGTGGTTTTTAAACGGCGTCTATACCTTTCTAACAATTCCACTAAACAAGTCTGCTAAAGAAAGTTAATAATTTTAAGTATGGATGCACCGAATCCAGGATTCGGCCATTTTCAGCAGGATTCGGCCGAATCCTTGTGCCTGGCCAAACCGAACCCGAATCCAAAAAATCATTTGCCTTTTCGTCACAAAACAAGGAAGTGAAAAAACTTTTGGCCGCGCACTTCGTGTGCGGCACGCTTTTACCCTCTCCTTTGCTAATTTGCATATGCAAATGAGGCTTCCGATTCGGCCGAATCTTTCACAATGGATGTGGGGGTTCGGCCGAATCCAAAATAGTGGATTGGGTGGAAGACACAGGGACCTTACAACATAATTTTTACTTTATTTACTCTTTTCTAGCTCCCTACTAAACACAAGTTCTTCTTCAAACTGAAAAAAAACTATGGTATCCTTGACTGTTAAAAGGAAGAAATTGTCCAAATGTATTTTTTTTGTATTTAAATACAGGTTATATTTTAAAAAACAGTGTATTTTTTTTTGGAAAATGTGCATCTACTTCTGAAATAGTATACATTTTGTATAAACAAATCTTTCCCCCAGCGGAAGCTTGTTAGGCTCTGAGATGAAGAGAAGCTAATTATACAGTCACTTCTGATTTGTTTTGATTGTTTTGATTGTGCTTATATGGACCAGAAGCAGAATGGGACTTTAGGGCAAGGGTACACAAAGCATGTGACCTGTTCTCACTGCTTGTATTTATTAGGCAGGAGGAGAGAAGCAAATCCGCTCCTATACACTTATGGCTTTAGCTGCATTTGACAGCTATGTTATGTGGAGCAGTGAATAAAATGCACGCTTTTAGGTTTTTTTTGTGTCCATCTCTGCCTTTTGTGCCTTCACTTGGGCTGAAGTCTTGCTTGTGAGTGCAGCTAAACCTAGAAGTAGACCGTAGTGGTTTCGCTTTGTGCGCGCATGCTCTTACATTCAAATTCAGGTTTTGCTCTGTTTAGTAAATAGAATAATTATTTAGAAATAACCAATCGAAGATGCCACATTTATGTATATATTTATGTAGGGTGATGTAAGGTGTACACCATAAACCGTTACTTTTCTTGGGTGTCCAAGCTCGGAAACCACATAAATAATGCAGAATGGCACAGGATCCTGCAACAAACAAGGGAAAGTTGTGGGAGTTTTACTTTGAAAGCAGCAAGTAAGTTGCAGGTAAAGCTTCGTCCCTTTGTAAAATGTGTAATGAAGCAATATAATTCTTAATGAATCAGATGCAATATGAGGGTAGGACTGGCCAGATATGGGATGACTTTGACGTAGTTGGCCAGCTTAAATATATTGCAATATATGGACAAACAATCCCTATTTTATTTAAAGGGTAAGGCATTTTTTAGCAGCTGTATGCAGAAAATATCTCAATGTCGCCTTGTTTATGTATTTATAACTTAATGAGAATATAACCCTGTAATTTATATCCCCCTATCCTTAAATAGACTCCCCTCCTCTCGGCCTACCTGGTACCCTGAGCAAATGCCCCTAACTTTCTACTTACCCCTTCTTGCAGGTCCTGTCCAGCAGAGTTCACAGCAGCCATCTTCTCTTTTTCGGTCTTCATCATGTAGTGAGTGGCCGTTTTTTGGCTTATGCGCCGTTGTAGTAATCTTCAGGTGCCAAGCTAGATCATGACTTTATGCGCAGTAGCTCGGCACTGGAAGATTACTCCATCTGCACATGGGCTGAAAATGCCGCTCACTACAGGATGAAGACCAAAGTAGTAGTAGATAGCTGCTGTGAACTCCGCTGGACAGAACCTGCAAGGATGGGTAATTCGAAAGTTAGGGGCATTTGCCCAAGTTACCTGGTAGGCGGGTAGGGGGGAATGGGGATATATATTATTGGGTTGAATTCTCCTTTAATATAGAGTTGTTAATATAGGAGGCAGTGTAAATTTTACAGTACACAAATGGAGACATGGAGTTGCATTCGAAGGATGTTGCAGCCACAATAAATTAACAGGGTCCCTCTTAGCAGAGAGTAGAATTAGGATTGATTCATTGGAAGGGTGAAAGGTGAATCCAGCAGTCCTTATAGTAATAGGTTACAATAATTATAGTATAGGATGAGTGGGCATAGATTCAGGTTTTAGCAGTGCCAAATCAACTGGTTTAATAAGCATGCCATTGGATGTAATTATAAAAGATGGAGAAGAGCCTGCTTTGGACTATACGTTTCCATTTTGGAAGGCTGGTGCGGCATTCATTAATCTAGCTAAGTGACAGAGATCTGTGTCTGTGGCTAATGAAGGGATGTCATATAGGTTTTAGATGAGTCCAAATAAACAAATGTCTCCTAAAAACAATAAATTTCACTAGGAAAAATACAGGAGGCTGAATGCAGAATCCTGAGGCACCTCTCACAAGATGAATGAAAGGATCACTTAGAAAGGTAGGAACAATGTCAGGATACAGCTTTATTATGGATACCAAGCAAATGCAGACGTGCTATTAGAATGTAATTTATGATTAGGTCATTACACATTCATGAAATTATAGTATTTGCTGATCTGATATCTGTCAGGGAGGCCATGTTTCAGACGTATCTGTATGCTGTTGATGCCATAGCTAAAGTTGGCATGCATATGGCTATCAAGGTTGTGCATAATTACTGAAACCTGGGATTTTTCTTCAGGATAGCAATATATGTTAATATATGTGTCTAATATTATGTGCCTTAATTTTACCATTATATCTTTCTTGCTTCTGCATTGTAAAGTATGCTCAGACTTAAGTGTCACCTTTCTATTTGAATTAATGCTTTTACACTCCTTGTGTTTCATTGGCAGTAATTAATATAAAAAAGGGAAGACATGAGGATGGAAGCATAAATTATAGCTTTGTTTTCAACAAACCATGGAGGCATAATTTCACAAGCACATTTTTTTCTACAGTTTGAATTAAAATTGCAAAGAACAAAAGCACATGCTGAGTTCTCAATACTTTTCTTGTATTCAGTGTTCTGGGTGCATACTATAAATATAGGGTTATGCAGTATCATGCAAGGGAAGTGTCTTAACACATTTGGAATGAGCTTCAGTCACTGAATATATCATGTCCTGATTGTGAGTCAGGCCAAACTACTTTGAGTTCCACTATCGTAACATTATACAATTGTTAAGCTGTTGTCAGAATCATATTCGAATATATATATATATATATATATATATAGTCAGTACAAAAGGCTAAGGGTAGGCACACACTAGCAGATTTGGGGAGATTTAGTCACCTGTTCTTCTGGGCGACAATCTCCCCAAACTGCCTCGGTGTGTCTTCCCTTCTGCAATAATGAAAAGTTGCCTGCACTAAGCACACACGGCACTTTGTTTTCCGAAGATGCCTCACACTTCAGAAAACAAAGTGCAGCGGGTGCTTCAGCGCAGGCTGCTTTTCATAATTGTGGAAGGGAAGACACGCCAAAGCAGTTCGGGAATATTGTCGCCCAGATCAGGCGACTACATCTCCCCGAATCTGCCAATGGGTCACTACCCTAAAAGTCAGTATAGAAGGCTGGAAAATGAAAGGGCAGTTAACTTTCCTGTGCAAGAATGGGAACCTTTTTAGATTGCATTAAAGGCTCTAAAGTGAGTATTTCAAATTGCATTTTTATGGAAAAGTAATCATTTTTCCCACTAAACCTTTTTCCATCCAAGACTACATATGTGGTTCATAGACAATATGAGAGTTTACCACAGAAAAACTCATCCACTTTCTATTCATTCCTATGGGTTTTTTTAGAATTGTGTTTATTAAAAGTTGTTCTCTAACTTAAACCTATTGATACATATAATTCTAAAAATCCCATATGAATGAATTGAAATTCAGCGAGTTTTTGAAAAATCAACTTAAGCTCTAATTCTATATTAATAACATTTGGAGGTTATTTACTTGAATATATCTCATATTTTTATTAAACCAAGCTTGAGTAAATGACCATCTACAATTTTACTCAATAAAACCCTATTGTACGACTTTTTAGGATTTGACACCTGAATTGTTTCATGCCTTTAACTTCTACATGACCTCAACAGGTTTGAGGTGGGGAATTTTTGCATTCTTATGTTTTACATCTTCGGGGCATAATAAATCCTGAAAATTTTGAGTTTTTGCCCACCAAAAAGGATATATTGATTGTCCAATAGATATTTGGAACTACATTATGTCATTCAGGTACATAAAATGCCTTTAAAATGTAAAGTAATTTTTTTTTAGAATCAAATGATCAAAATATTGTATAATATTTCACAATATTAAAAGCCTCGTATTGTGACCACAGAATGCCTCTTTTCTTAGTAATGTAATGCTCAGTCTGTTTTTCTTTGTTCTTATCAGAAATAATGTTTTTATTAAATAACTTTAAAAAAGCAGAAAAAGACTAACTGCTCACATTTTACACAAACATTTTTCTTTCCTTTTTTTTCTTCTTTTGAACAGAAATACTTTAACATTTATGACCTTAACTTTCTTTAATGCTTGATAAAACCCGTATGCTAAAAACTCTGACCTCTACCCACGCTGATGCGAAAAATAAGAACTACTTGGATGAATAAGCAGAATGGTTTGGTTGTCAAAATATTACTTAGAAATTCTAATAGGTCCCAGAGGGTTAGAAATAGAAAAGGCTTAATCCACATACTGTCAGATCTTTAAGAATGAGCTATTTCTTCAAAACAATTTCTAATTTTTTTTACACTTTTAATTTTAGGTGATGGTTATAAAACCTAAATGACGCCTTACATAGAAAGAAAAGAAGGTGTAATTGATGGCAATGTGCAACGACTAATCTACCGGAAAAGTCCAAAAGAAAAAGGATCTGCTTGTTTGCCACAATGAAGAAAATCAGTCTAAAAACATTTCGAAAGTCTTTTAATTTGAATAAAGGCAAAGAAGAAAATGACTTTGTAATGGTACAGCAGCCATCATTGACAAATAATTTTGGGAAAGATGACTCCTTGTTTGGTAGCTGTTATGGTAGAGATTTAACAGGGTGTGAAATAAGTAGTGAGGATGAAAAAAATGGGAAGAATAGGCCTAAAAGCGAAAGTTTAATGGGTACTTTAAAAAGGCGTCTTTCTGCTAAGCAGAAACAAAAAGGAAAGAACAGTACATCTGGAAATAGTGCAGAGGAAGATACGTTTTCATCATCTTCTGCCCCAATAACTTTAAAAGATGTCAGAGCACAGAGGCCTTTACGATCAACATCCCTCCGTACACACCATTATAGTCCAACTCCTTGGCCATTACGCCCAACCAATTCTGAAGAGACTTGCATAAAAATGGAGGTTAAAGTAAAGGCATTGGTTCACTCATCTAGTCCAAGCCCAGCACTGAATGGGGTTCGAAAGGACTTTCATGAGTTACAGTCAGATAATGCTTTTCAGGAACAAAGTAATGCATTGAAAAGTACCGAGTCACAAAATGGAGACTTGCATCTACATATTAATGAACATGTGCCTGTTGTTATAGGACTTATGCCTCAGGACTATATACAGTATACTGTGCCTTTAGATGAGGGAATGTATCCTTTGGAAGGACCACATGCTTTCTGTTTAGACAGTTCTTCGCCTATGGAAATATCAACCATACCGTCTCAAATTGGAAATAGTTTTCATGAAGAGGAAAATCAGTTAACACCAGATGTAGTAGTGGCACCGGATATGTTTGTGGACCAGGCTGTTAATGGTCTGTTGCATACAGCCAGTGGAGTCCTGTTTCCAAATTCCAGAGTTAATCATGGTGATGTCCCTCCACTTTCACCATTGCTACCTCCTGTTCAGAATAGTCAGATCCCAAGGAACTTTGCAGGACTTAATAGCACAGATGGAAACATAACTGAAAATATGCGTTGTCATTTGAATTTTGATCCCAGTACTGCTCCCGGTGTTGCCCGTGTTTATGATTCAGTGCAACATAGTGGACCTATGGTAGTTACAAGCCTAACGGAAGAACTTAAAAAACTTGCCAGACAAGGTTGGTACTGGGGACCTATAACTCGTTGGGAAGCAGAAGAAAAGCTGGCTAATGTTCTGGATGGTTCTTTCCTGGTTAGAGACAGTTCTGATGACCGCTACCTTTTAAGCTTAAGTTTTCGCTCTCATAGCAAAACACTTCATACTAGAATTGAACACTCAAATGGAAGATTTAGTTTTTATGAACAGCCAGATGTTGAAGGGCACACTTCAATAGTGGAGTTAATTGATCATTCCATCAGAGACTCAGAAAATGGAGCTTTTTGCTATTCCAGGTCTCGAGTGCCAGGATCTGCAACATATCCAGTTAGACTGACAAATCCAGTGTCACGTTTTATGCAGGTGCGTTCTTTGCAGTATCTGTGCCGCTTTGTCATTCGTCAGTACACAAGAATAGACCTGATTCAAAAACTGCCTTTGCCAAACAAAATGAAGGATTATTTACAAGAAAAGCACTACTGAACTTCTGGGACATTTGCAACTTGCACTTTGGGAACAAAGAGATTTAAATACAGTTTACAAACTTCCATTCATATCCGAATATTTTGCTACCATACCAATATTTTAGATTTTATAATTGTCTGCTTATTTTCTCCATTTTTTCTTTTGATAGAAAATCTCCGCAATTGTGTCAAGTCACCATTTTATCAGCATTCTAAAATAATCACAATGTGAATTATTAGATTCTCCTATTTTTTCATGTTGTTAGCTGCTATCCACTGTGACTATTATGCATCAAAAGCACACATTTAATGTGTTCTTGCCGCCGCTGACATTAAATTAAACAAATAGATTTGGAACTTTGTTACCTGTTTTTTTATGTTTCCTTGTATGGTTTAAATGTATAAACATATTTTTATAGAACCAAAGTAAAACCTTTTAATTTCTTATCTGTCTAGATGGTTATAAAAAAACAAAAGCATTGTAATGTTCCTTTGTATACAGTAATACAAATATTTACCCATTTATGATGGCAATGTATGTAGCACTTGGAAGGATAAACCAATATATTGCCAAGGGCTATTTCGAATGTATACATATGCCAAATATGCTAAATGAAAGCACATTTTACAACAGCAGTGGAAAAGCAACTAAAAACCAATGTTAAAATTATATTAAATGTTGCTTACTCTAGAATTCTGGAATTAGAAACCTAAACTTGTTCCTCCCCCTAATTTTTTTTTCCGTGGAATGTTAAATTAAGTTTTATGATAAAACAAAATCTGCAACTCTAATTTTATGTGTGGACAAGTTGACTTAATTTGTAACAGACTAGACAGGTCTAGTAACCTGTACTAGCCAACCATTTGGTACCCAGACCAAAAAGTGAGTTCGCATATGTTCACTTGTATGGGATTTTCTGGACATAGTTTCTAAAGGCTAAAAATAGAGTTTTTCTCTGTTTACCATTTAATAAATATAATCCTAAACAAGTTGATAGCAAGCTGAGAAATTTATATATGGCAAACTCTTGCATACTCTGCTTTCATCTTTCAAAGGATTAGCCAACATACTACAAGCTATAACACTATATTTATTCTGCAGAATGCTTTACCATGCCTAAGTAAACCGCTCTAGAAGCTCTCTGTTTAGGATAGCAGCTGCCATATTAGCGTCTTGTGACATCACTTCCTGCCTGAGTCTCTCCCTGCTCACTCATAGCTCTTGGCTCAGATTACGGTAGAGGGGGGAAGGGGGGGAGAGGAGCAAACTGAGCATGCTCAAGCCCTAGCCTTGGAGGTTTATGCTAAAAACATGAAGTCTATTAAAGAAGCCCATGTGTACACAATAGAAGGAAAGAAATGCAGTGCTTCTTTTGACAGAAGACTCAGAGCAGCACTACTTTGAGGGTTTACTGGTATATTCAGGTGGACCTTTCTGATATAGCTTTTTTAATTTTAGCTTTTCCTTCTCTTTTAAAAATCACAGCCCTACATGATTGTTTTCATTATATTGGTTAGAAGTGCTAACTATAACTATAGAGGAGTATAAAAGTGCATACATAATTTGGTGCTTACAATCCCACAAAAACACAACGCCACCAAGAAAGTGTTGGACAAATGATGAGCATGTAACCTTTGTTTTGCGCTCTCTCTC
>CM044442.1:89885579-89906625 GCA_024363595.1 Xenopus borealis | reverse complement strand
ATATATATATATATATATATAAAAAGAGCTGTGGCATTAAAATAAAACAGATCTTTATAATGTAAAATACCATATATACACTTGATTGTCAGTATCTGAAGGTCAGGAAGTCTTATAATGTTTCCAGAGCATGAGGTTATGCTTTCTAAAGCTTACTGAAGACCATTAATTCTGTTACATTCATATTTTCTACCAGTGCAACTCTGATGTCATTCTGACAGCACCACATTTCCAGATATATATCTTGAGCCACTGTGCATTTGTCACCATATAAAAGCTTTTTGCAAGCAGGACCTGTGCAAGGAAATGTCTTATATGGTTGAAATGGAACTGTACTGATGCTTTAAAAGTATTGAGTTACATTGCTATTCCAGCTTCTGATGCATCATTATTGAGGGGTGTAGTTAACCGTACTATCCTAGGATCATGTTTATTCGATGACAAGTATTACTCTCTGCATACTGTATGTATTATTAATACAAATCAGCATCACGTGTTACTACACATGCAGGTATGGGACCTGTTATCCAGAATGTTTGGGACCTGGGGTTTTCCTGATAAGGGGGTCTTTCTGTAAATTGAATCTCCTTAAATTTAGGGGGGTGGATTTATCAAAATCTGAAATTTTCTCACTGATTTCTTAAAACCGCTCTGACCAAATCTGCACTGACGTTCCTACCCCTCTTTATCAATAAAGTTTGCAGGAAAAGACTTCATAAAATCATGGGAAAAAATCCAAAAACTGAAACTTTTTCGGATTTGATGCCCGAAACCTGCATCTTTTTTGGACTTGATGCCTGAAAACACAAAATATTAGTATTATTGAACAAAACCTGGAGCAGATATCTACCAATGACTTCTATGTGATCTCTGCAGGTCTGAGTGGAAGTACTTCTTTATTTGGGCTTTTAGCAACATTGGGGTTTAATAAATCACGTAAAAACTAAATTCTACAAAACAATTGTGTTTTTCCCCTTTAAAAGTCCGACCAGAAAAAATCTGACTTTAATAAATAGCCCCCTAAGTCTACTGACAAAATCATGTAAATGTTAATTAAACCCAATAAGATTGTTTTGCCTTTAATAAGGATTCATTTTATATTAGTTGGGCTCAAGTACAAGGAATTGTTTGATTATTACAGAGAAAGAAAACATTTTTAAACATGTGCAATGCACCCACAATTTCATGCAACAATAAGTTTTACAACACACATTTCTCATTCATGGAAAACTTCTAACTGGCTCAGTGCAGTGGGGAATACATGTGCAAAAGGGCATCACACTGATTTCCTCATGCATTTTTTATTTTTATAAAAAGTCAGAGAGAAAGAGAGAGGCACTGTGAAAATAATTAATTTATAACTAGAAAAAGAAGTCAAAAACATATAGTTATATAGAGAAGTAGAAGGAAGACCATTTTGACCTGAAAAAAGAACATATTTCATATGGACTAAAACCTGTGTGTGACCAACATCAATATAATCAACAACAAATGCATGAAAATGTTTCTGTGTGATACATATGTATGGTATCGTAATGGAAGGTACCCTTTGCTAAAGGTCTTTTTACCTATAGGAACCAGCCTTTTCTGTTACCGGTTATGATATTCCAGGCTGTACCCTGTTTTCCTTTAGCACAAGGTATTGGATACTGTCAACGAATTTACTGTTAGAGATACTGGTTTAATAAAGGATATTGCAGTTTTATGGTTTTTGTGTTTGTATTTTGCATGGAGAAATTTGGGGTTACATACATAACAAAGGCTTATTTATTAAAGGTCACATTTTAGTAGTTTTTAAAACCACTACTAAACTCACAAATTCTAAAACCACAATTGTCATTAAATTTATTAAAAGCTCTACAAATGTTAAAAAATTTGAATAGGTTTAAAAATAGTCCAATAGGATCAGCATGCCTTCTATTGACTTCTACAGCACCTCAACAATGTTTACTGGAAGAAGTTTGTCATTAAAGGCTTTCCTGTTTTTTTTTAACTCAATAAATCATGAATTTTTAGAAATATAACAAAACCACAATTTTTCTGTGATTCATGGAAACAAAATGTGATTGTTAGTAAATGGACCTCATATGGTAGATAGTAATTTGCACATCACTGTAGTCTCCAGCCATTACCATTCTTTTTGGCCTATGCAGAAACCTGGCCGTTTTCTTATATTCATGTACTTTGCCAAAAAAGCATTGAAAGTAAATCCACTGAAGTGAGGAGGCTATTTGTTGGCAATTTTACTAAATGTAATGCAGAACTGTTTGGGAATTCATTATTTTTCAGTATTAATAGTAACCGTTATGGGTAACTTTACCTTTATACCATATATCTTTAGACAATATTTTTAATGTATATTTTTTTTATCTTTCCCAAATACACTAATTATAGTGTATTTGGGAAAGAGGCTTGTAGGGTATTGATTCATTCACAAAGGCAGCAGCCTTGTGATCTCTCCCTTGCATAGTCATTCCCATTATATTCAGGTCTGATCTAATTTCCTTTAGAGTTATCATATATAAACAAATGGGAGGAGAGATAATGGACAACCTTGCCAGTTTTATTTTCTCATAGAGGAAATGCAATACTGTTTCCTGTAATTTTTGCTGAAGAAGATAAACTTTTTTAGGCAGACATCCACCTGTTGTATAGGTTATTGGTTTCTTTGTATGTTATTCTGAATGTTTAGTATAGAAACTTTATTGTACAACTCTGCAGAATATGTTGGTGCTTTTAAAATACATGTTGTTATTAATAATAATAATAATAAAGCCATAACTTTACCAATGCATCATTCTGAGAATCTGCATTTATATAAAGTTGCCTCAAATTTTCAACAAATGTTTTCTCTGCATCTGGAGAGAAGTTTTGGCTCTACTAATTTGGATCAATGCAGGTATAGGATCGATTATACAGAAAGCATTGCACTATGGAAAGGCTGTCTCAGAATAATTCAAATTTAATTCAAATTTAAAAATTTTTTCTCTGTAATAATGAAGCATTACTTTGCACATGACCCAAACTAAGCTATAGTTAGGTGTAGCTTTACTAAAGGGCGAAGTGACTAACGCTGGAGATGATTTGCCAGCTTTACCGTGTTCAGTAACTTTGCAAATTCCCTAAGATGCAGATTTTACTAAATGTTACCTCTATTGCTAGACTTGCCTTTGCCAACTCTGACCTGGTGAAGTGCATTGGAGTGCATAGAACTTCCTCAATCTTTAGTTACTTACATCATAATTTTTGAGTGGATAATCTATGTCCAAAAAACGCTAGCTTCTTCATTTTTTCAGGGTGTTAGGCTGCAAAAGTCATACATTTTTTTTCAGGTACCCGGTTTCCCCCATACATTTTCTAACATATGGCACATTATTTGACAGTGGGCTTATGTGTA
Source organism: Xenopus borealis (assembly GCA_024363595.1). NCBI lineage: Eukaryota > Metazoa > Chordata > Amphibia > Anura > Pipidae > Xenopus > Xenopus borealis. Next base: position 89,903,228 of record CM044442.1, on the reverse strand, counting down.
GGCCATTAAAACAACTCTATTGACTTTTTCACCTGGCGAACTTGCACTGGCAGATTTACTAATTCAATTGAAATAGGTCCATTTTCAATCAAAAAAAGCCCATTTAAAAAAAATTTGATGGTCGAATTTCTAATTTTTTTCACGAAATTCGACCATCAAAATTTTTTAAAAAGGGCTTTTGATTGAAAATGGACCTATTTCAATTGAATTAGCAAATCTGCCCCTTGGAGTGCAAGTTCACCAGGTGAAAAAGTCAATAGAGTTGTTTTAATGGCCTTCACATAAGTCCACTGTCAAATAATATGCCATACTGTATGTTAGAAAATGTATGTATTCGATTGAAAATGGACCTATTTCGATCGCCTAGGTCAATTTTCGAGCGAATAAAAATCATTCAAATCGTTTGATTGCATCATTCGAATCGAAAGATTTCTGATTAAGTCCTAAGAATTTCAGGACAGGTTTTCTATTAGGATAAATTTTGGCCTATTGGATAGACGAAGTAGCCCAAAATTACTTTGATAATCAAATTTTTTGAATTTGAATTTTATTTGAATATTACTAATGGCCGAATTTCAAAGTGAAAAAACTTCGAAATTCGACCATCGCATTTTTTGGGGGGGGGGGGGCATTTTCAATAGAAAATTGATCAAATAGGTCAGTTTTCAATCGAATTGAAATTGTTCAAATGCATTGTTTGATTCGAACGATTTCAACCAAAATCCTTCTACTTGAAAATTTTTTAGGACAGGCTCTAGGAGGTCCCCCATAGGCTAAAATGCCTATTCGGCAGCCTTAATGTGGTGAAGTGTTGAATTCGAAGGATTTAAAAGAGACAGTACTTCGAAATTCAGATCGAATTTTGGGTTATTCTAAGTAGCCCAAAATTACAAAAAAATTTGAATTTTAAAAATTCGAATTTTATTCGAAAATTCTCTTCGACCATTAGTAAATGTGCCCCTAAGTAGAAGCAGAACCAGGTTATTGGGTTTATTGAATGTGTACATGATTTTTTAGTAGACTTCTGGACTTATTTCCAGTTTTTTGCTACTTCGAATAAAATCAAAATTTTAAAAATCTTGAATATATAAAAACCTCAATTTAATACAATCATGAAATAAACTTGAACAATTGAAATTTTTTGAATTTACAAGCTCTGAAAAACTCAAAAAAAATTTTTAAAAAAAGCTTGAATTTCACCTAGTACAACTCCAACTGACTTGTACATGAACTTGCAAGCTACATGGCATAGTTTTTTGTACCAAACATTTTTAACAATATAATTAAAATTTGTGAGTTTTTGTGGGAAAAGATTTGAATTGTGGCAAAAATGTAAATGTTGATAAAACGCCTCCTAAAGCAGTGTTTCCCAACCAGTGGCTAGCGGGCAACATGTTGCTTACAAACATGTTGCTTACCAACACACTGGATATTGCTCTCAAAGTAGGTGCTTATTTTTTTTTCTTGGCTTGAAGTCAAGCTTCAGTTGCATAAAAACTGTGTCTACTGCCAAACAGAGCCACCTATATGCTACCAGTCCACAAGTCCAAGGCCATATTTGGCATCCTCAAGAACTTTTTTTCATGCTTATGTTGCTCTCCAACTTTTTTTTTATTTGATTTTGGCTAATTGGTAAAAAAAGGTTGTGGACCTGTGTCCTAAAGGTATGATGATCTGCTATCAATAAATCACCATGTCCCACACATACTTGTCTTATCTTTCCCCTCCCTTTCTCTTTCAAACCTTATTTGTTCAGAGTGGACAAGTCTATATTATTTTTGTCAGTTGAACAATCATTAATCCCCAAATTTATCAAAATGTAAAGTTTCCAATACATTACACTTTGTGTCAACGTCAACTTTGCCTGGTTCTACCTGGCAAATTGTAAAGAAGTTACATCCTCAACATTACTATATGAAAGTTTGGGAACGCCTCATAATAATTTACTCCAGATTCAACAAAAAAAGTTAATAGTGGTATGTCTTTTATTTCCCAGGGACATCTGAGTACTGGGGTTTTTTTTTGAACAAAGATTTTTAGTGAAACAGTATTCAGTTGTATGAGATTAAATCAAATGTAAAAATCTGGCTGTGCTCATACTGATTACTGGCAACACCAAATTGGTTGGATTAGCTCATTAAGCCTCAAACTTCATAGACAGGTGTGTCCAATCATGAGAAAAGGTATTTAAGGTGGACAATTGCAAGTTATGCTTCTGTTGCCTCTCCTCTGAATGATAAACAAAACTCCATAAAATTAAGAGGGGTTCTGAAACTTTTTCATATGACTGTTTGTCAGTGACATTATATCCTGTATTAAAAAAAGTAATAAAGAAAGAGAAAGCTGGTGTTTTTTCATACTTTAATGTGGGATTATGTTTAAAAGTTGCAGGCTAATTTTTAGCTTTCTTGGAAATTTTCCATATGTCACCACGTCCAGCAATTTCACCATCACTAATAAAGATACACATATAACCTGTATGCACCTGGCATATTCATATGGACATTAGTGTATGCTAACAAAGTTTTCCTATGAAGAAAGTAACGCTAAAGAAAACTTTTGCACTGATCAGTTTTCTTTAGCAAAAATAGGCCAGTGTTCATTTGTAGAGTTGTGTTTTCACATTTTGAAGAATACTTGTAGTTCTGAATTAGTCTCCCAAAGTATGGCAAAGATTTCCGAAGCGTACATTTGCCCCAGTGATTGATATACAGTAGTGCTATAAATTCAATGTTGGAATACAAGACCTGTTGTTTATATGTTTGTTTTTCATTTTTTATACTAAGATTAGCCTGATTTTGTTGCTAAATATATAGAATAGCTTTTGTTCATATGATCATATCGAATGAGTGACTGTAAGCATATTTTTTAGTTTAATTATCTCCTTTTTACGTTATTCTTTTTGGGCTCAGTCATAAGGCAAATTACAGTGATACTTAGCAAGGATGACTTTTTCCTATTCCCTGACAACCCTGGAATTGCTGCTTCCTGGTATGTTGAGATTTAAGGGGAACACCTATTTGTTTCCTAGTATTTGGAGCTCCAGATGAATGGCCTTCCAAAGACTTCAGCACACCACTCACTAATTTGTACAGGGCTCACTATCCCAGGCTGCCTCATGCTAAGCTCTACAAAAATACAAAAACAGAAAAGGACTTTTCCTTGTGGGCTATTGCACTAAATTATTTATTGATAGCTGAAACTAACATTGTTTTCCTCGATCGATAAATGTTTTAGGCCTATGATCCACAAGGAAAAGTCTGTGTGCCCTCTATATTTTTGTGCTATTGTATTGACCTCAAATGGAAAACCACCCTACTCTGAGCAGTGGTGTGGATTTCCATATTAATTTATGAAATGTGAAATACATACAAATATAGTATATTATGATTAAGTCACAGTGCTAACAGTGCTTCAGTCCATAACTTTAAATATATATTTATAGGTAGATTTTTTTTTCCATATAAAAATAGCAATGGTTGCAGACAGTGGTAAAATTAGCAAACAGATCAGTCCTTATGCAGGTATGAGTTATATTATCTGCAAAACTGGAAAAGATCTGAATTATGGGAAAATCCATCTCTCATAGACTCCATTTTAATCAAGTAATTCAAAATGTTATAAATTATTTCCTTTTTATCTGTAATTAAAAAATACTGTATATGATACTAGATGGGAAGTAAGCTGTACAAATCCATATTGGTGGGAAAACAATGCTATTGCATCTATTTCACTTTAAGGGGCACATTTATTAAGGGTCGAAGTAAATATTTGAATAAAATTCAAATTTAAAAAAATTCGAATTTTGAAGTAATTTGGGCTACTTTGACTATTGAATAGGCCAAAATTCGATTTGAATAGAAAAAAATTAGAAAAGTCAAATTTTTTAAGTACTGGCCCTTTAAAATCCTTTGAATTCTACACTTCGCCACTTAAAGCTGCCAAATTGCCATTTTAGCCTATGGGAGACCTCCCAGAACCTGTCCTGAATTTTTTTCGAAGTCCTAAGAATTGAAAGTATTTTGCACGAAATCCTTTGAATAATTCGATTGGAACGATGTGATTGAACGATTAAAATGATTTTTATTTGATCAAAAAGGACCTATTTTCGATCGAAAAAGCCTTTTAAAAAATTGACGGTCGAATTTTGAAGTTTTTTCACTTCGAAATTCGACCCTTAATAAATCTGCCCCTAAATGACTTTCAGCTGTCTTTATGTATATCGATCCAAATTATAAAAAGATCCCATATCTGGAAAACCCCAGCTCCTGCTCATTCTGGTTAACATGTCCAATGCCTGTATGATTTCTGACTTTATTAAATTAAAATATCTGAGAAATAAAGCCAGAAACTTGTCTATCTATTATATTGATATATTATATTATAAATCTTAAAATAATATCCAAACTACTTATTAACACTCATTAATGGGAATATTTGTAAGGGTATATCAATTACATACATGAAAACAGTAGACGTGCTGTAAAATACATACTGTATTTATAAAGTTCTGCTTTTTAGACTATAGGCGAGAAACAACTGTGAGCTTCCCTTGTGAATGAATGTATATATACAGTATATATATATATATATATATATATATATATATATATATATGTGTGTGTGTGTGTTCCTATGCCATTATTTTAAAATAAAATTGCACGAGCAGTGTTACAAATAGTGTAGTGTAAAATGCTTTGATTATAAAGCACAGTTTTCCCTTCAGTTTTGCAATACTGTGTAACGGTTCTTATAATTAAACTTTTGCACTTTAAGCTGTGTACTCTTTTCTATATGTTTGTAAAAACCTAATTTTAAAGATCTTAAATACACTAATCTGTTATTTTTGCTGTGGTTTACCACACTATGAAATGTACACTGTTTTATCATTTTTCATAATTGTATATACAGTATAGGCCCCTTGATGTTAATTTAACAATAACATAATTCTAAATATTTCATAGCACTTTTTTTCAGCCTACTAAAGTTATAAAACACTAGCATACTACAATGTGTGTATCTGAGCACCCAGAGATCTCTAAAGTCATTAAGTCATTTTGTTCCTCGTCCTTTTTCATTTTCAGTCTGTGATTGCAAAATGCCACAAAAGCCAATACAGTGAAATCCATTTATTTATTACACTCACTCAATCTAGTAAAACAAGTAAGGCAGTGACACCAGGTCCTGCAATTTGTAGTTCATTAAACTTTTTTTTAATATGGGCATTATTAGAACCTCCTGCTTAATTAAAAATAGATGAACAGAGCAATAAAAAAGCCAATATCAATCATTTCACCCTTCATATCTTTAATGAAAAGACTGAAAAAGAAAAGCAAAGTGTTTGGAAAATACAAGTAATTTAACTTTGATGAGAATGGTTAAAACTTTTGTAATAAACATTCAAAATGTTGTTTTGCCAGAGAAGGGAATGCACTATTCATAGAGTTTTGTATCCACTTCTGTTTCATTATGTTATATCTTTCAGGTGCATAGGTTCTGATCACTTATCTTTAAAGGGGAACTATTGGGAAAATGAAAATGAAATATTTTTGTGAAAAAAACTTTCAAATTCAACCATCGAAGTTTTTTAAAAGTGCTTTTTCAATCAAAAATTTACCTAGATAGAATAAAAATCATTCAAATTGTTTGAATTCCTGGGACAGGTTAGGAGGTCCTCCATAGGCTAAAATGGCAATTTGACAGCTTTATGGTGGTGAAGTATCGAATTTGAAGGATTTTAAAGGGACAGTACTTCAAAAATTTGACTTGTCGAATATTGGAATTTTTACAATTGGAATCGAATTTTGGGCTATTCGATAGTCAAACTAGCCCAAAATTGCTGCAAAACTCGAATTTTATTCGAATATTCACTTTGAACCTTAGTAAATGTGTCCCTTAGGATCTGTTTCTCTTCATGCAGCAGCTGGATGTCATATAATCATTGACAGTTAGATCCAGTTTATCTTATAGGGTGCACCTTTTTCTAGCAGATGTATTAGAGCTTATTCAAATAACTGATTCAAGTACAAGCAAAATCTAACAAAATACCTGCTTCTGCACAAATCCTGCATGTAGAGAGACATGGGGCAAAGATCCAAAAATTTGCTAGCGTTGGCTTCACTAGCGTTGGCTTCGCTATCGTCCGCCGCACTTCGCCAGGCGAATTTTCGCCAGCGCTACGCAAATTCACTAAAGTACAAAGTACAAATTTACGATCAGGTCGGCGAACGGTAGCGTAGTTGCGCTAGTGTAATTTGCTAGGTAGAGCGCAGTTACGCTAACGAAGCCTAATTTGCATATGGCTGGAACTTTAAGTTGTAATAGAAGTATATGTTACAGCCACTACATTCCACTACACAAGCCCAGGAAACCTTTAATAAATTATATAAAGTTGTCCTATTACCCTACATGTGCCTGTATAGTTGTGTTGCCATATGTTAGGAAATGTAGGGGGGAAGAAATACGCTAGCGTTTTTTTGAAACATTTTTTTTTCAACCTGCTATCTATTGTATTGAACTTCGCCTGGTCTGGCCAGGCGAAGTAACGTCTTGCGTAAGTGCTGACGTTAGTGAATTTGCGAATATACGATCCTTCGTCAGTGGGCAACTTCGCCTGGCATAAGGGTGCGAAGTTGCGCAAGTCTATCTACTTCGCTAGCGTAAATTCGCCAGAGACGGTGTTAGTGAATTTCCGAAGTTACGAATTGACGTCACGCTGGCGAATTATGAATTTGCCCCATGTTGTCTGATGATTTTAATAGCGTGAGCTCTAATACATTTTCTAGGCAAAAGGATCCACCCTATAACATATATTGGATCTAAAGCTGGCCATAGACATAAAGATTTTTAAAATGGTTTGAGACCACGATTGTCTCAAAACGATCGTTTAAATATCCGATGTGTCCATCGACTAAAAAGACAATTTCAGGCGATATTGCCAGCAAAACTGAAGGACCTGCTTGGCCCTGCAAATGTAGATAGATTGCATGGGGACTGATAAAGATTTTATAACCTGGCCAATCAATTTTCAGACCGATGTCGGATGAAAAATCGTAAGATGTACGATCATTTAAATCCCACTAACCACACGATAATTTGACAGATTGGTCGGCCTTCGCTAAGATCGGTCTGACGCCCAACTGCTGCATGAAGAGAGAATGAAGAGAAACAGATGCTGAGAAAGGGATAATGAAGATGAACTTGATTATTTCAGAAACAGGACAGCAATTGATTGTATTTAGAAAGTTTCTTATTTCAGTATGCTTAAGCTTATATTAAATTTTCGCAATCGTTCCCCGTAAAATTTTTCTTTAGCATAGTGCATGGTATCACTAATCTGTAGTAAAAATGTTGCAGTTTTGGGAAGTTCTTGCAGTTCAATTTTAGCATCACAAAATAATTTCTGACACGAATTTCTGTATATTTTACAGAATGTGGGCTTTTTAATTGCCAGCATGTTGATTTTTAACCCTGGCGACAGTATGGATAGTGTGTCTCCAAAATTGTTTCTAAAAAATCCTGTCTGTTTGGGTCTTCAGACTTTTCAGTTGCATAGTCAAGATTGTTCTTATAAATCATCTTCCACTCTTCTTTTTAGCTTTCCTTTTTCTTATCCAGTGAGCAACATTGCATAAAAAGACAATCTGGTAATTTGTTCTTCTAGTGCAATGACAGGCTTGGCTTAGTCATATATTTACTTTCTTTTCTTTGCCATCCATAGTATTCTCAGAAATCCCAATCAATACATAATTTTAAAGGCATGTATACTTTTTGCATCTTTATTGCCTCAGAAAGTACTCTAAGGGGCAGATTTACTAAGGGTTGAAGTTTGAACTGTAAAAAATTCGAAATTCAACAATCAAACTTTTTTAAGTGTTTTTGTCGATCGTAAATGGACCTTTTTAAATTGAATATGTCCATTTTCGATCGAATAAAAATTTGTCGAATCAGTCAGATGCATTGTTCGATTCAAATGAAAATACTTCTTAAAGGTTCCAGGAGGTCCCCCATAGGCTGAAATATCAATTTGGCAGGTTTAAGGTGGCGAAGTGTCAAATTTGAATTTTTTAAAGAGACTTTACGTGGATTTTCAAATGGTCAAACTTTAAAATTCAATTTTTCTTTTCAATTCAAATTTTTTTCAATTCAAATCGATTTTTGGCCTATTCAATGGTAGAAGTAGCCAAAAATTAAAAATGTTTTTATTAAAATTTTCCATTGTAAATCTGCCCCTAAATGTGACAAATCATATGTTTGAATTTATTAGAGACGTACTGATGTACCCAGTGGAAATTGAATGTTAAATGTTAAAATATTAGTAATTTACAAAAATCTGTCTCAAAAATCATTTGTAATATAATGCTATCAACAGCCTGATGTTATTGGTCAGATAGGTCTGTAGGCAAATAGATCAAATCCAAGCAATGCACCCTTGAAAACCTACTATCAAATGGCACAATCTCATTGGTCATATGGCACACATGTTAAGGTTGCTGCCTGGCCTGGGGGATAATTATCTATGGTAGGCAGTAAGCAGAGGATCGGGAGCATAAATACCAGGGCACAGCATCTTCAGGCAAAAACACTGTGGATTGTCTCTCCTTCTGACTTTCCTCAATCACTATTGACTCTCAGTCTCTACGTCTATCTCTGCTCCTTGCAGTGGCAGGCAGCACCCCCAGCCCCTCTGGGAGTTCCTAACATAGACAGGTAACCTTCCTGTTCTGTGCCCTGCTCAGAGAGAATCTCCCCAACATTCTATTTAACTGTAAAACTTCCTTAGGTGGAAGTGACATGATTTAACAAGTAACTGGATGTGAGGAGTGAATGACAGGGCAGAATCTAGGATAACGCCAAGGGCCTGGGTAGACTGGGTGATGGTGGAAAGAGAACCATTTCCATTTTGGACAGGTTTAATTTAAGGTAGCTAATCTAATCCTGGATTCGGAGCATTCCTACTTTCCTTTGCATTGTATTTTGCCTGTGACTGTACATTATTAGGCCACAGTACTGGTTCACGATCTGTACATTCCCAGCACTTCCCTGACTGAGAGTTTTAGCCTCTGCCTTCTATTTCAATTTGGCTACTAACTGTAATAGCCTTTGCAAGTGGTTAGTCAAACCAGCATCAGCCAAATCTTTTTATTGGAGAGAATTTTGCATTTGTCCAGTTAATGAATTTTTGGATTTGGTGCATACCTAATTTTAATAGACACAACAAGACAATTGACAATCGTGTTTTTCGTCCTTATTCTAACAAGTATCACTCTGCATTCACGCTGCATTTCTTTTTTGTTAAAAATAATCATGGATTAACATGGTTTTCACTGTGTCATTATGAAAAACAAGTTTGCCCTCAAAAAAATCTACTGAGCTGTAATTCGTGCAATATGAAGGCACACAATGTTCTGAGTAATGTCTATTCCATGGATTTGTCTAGTCTAGAAACTCAAGACAATGCAGAATTAAGTTGAACTGGAAAATTATATTTTATCATACATGCTGTATAGCAGGGGTGTCCAACTCTTTGGCTTCCCCGGGCCACATTCGAAGAAGAAAACATTTCTGGGGTTGCACATGAAAAAACACTTTTGATGTCTACAAATAATGTAAATAGACAGAAATGAACTACAATACCAGCTGTATAACCAGATTGAGCTATAGATTGGAATATGGTACAAATATAGAGCAACCTTCTCTGCTATATGATTACTAATTGGGCAATGGGCAGTCCCCCTCCTCCCTGGGTCACCACATTGTTACAACTTGGCATAGTAAGCCTATTCCTAACAAGACGACAGACTGAGGTACCAGTCTATATATGGAGCCTGTTGTGAAGAAGCACGCTGATATGGATCACAGGTTGAGCATGTTACACAGAATAATGGTGGCCCCCAAACGCCTACTGCAACGTGACATGAGGGTTTCCAAAGGTCCCAGAGGCAGCTGTATGTAACAAGAGGCACTCATGAGCTCCCAAAAAGAAGGGCTAAATGTGGCACGTTACTGGACTCCCCCACACAAGTAATATAGTAACAGTGCCCAGGGAAAAGCCCTTTAGAAAATTCACCGAACTCCAGATTTGTCCCACTTCTTCTTTGTCTCATTACCCGGCTGTTCCCATAGCTTTCGAAGGCCTTCAGTGCGCTATCGGTGAGCTTAACATGGAAGACGGACCCTCCCACAGGATAGCCCATAGCTCTGTTCCTCCTGCAGAGCCACATTCAAATCCCTCCCATTCATTCAATTATTCAGAGATACATGATATTGGTTCTCCAATCTGATTTGTTTATCAGATTGGTCAATCCTCCTACACGTCACATGCAGCGCGCACACAGGTCAGCTAAGCTGTGGGAGGAGGGGGCGTGCCCCTCAGCACCGTACATGACGCTGCTTGTGACGTGCAACACGGCAACGGAGCATTTCATGCTGGGCCACATAGATTTCCATTTCGGGCTGAGGGTTGGACACCTCTGCTGTATAGCCATTTTATTTTTTTAATACAGAGTCCTGCCAGCCAGTCACTTTAAAATTGTGTTCAATAGGTTTTTCCTCTTTTGTTTAGCATTATTCAGTGACCATGTGCTGCTCAGTTATATTTAGTAAATGTTTCTGTACCACCAAAGATACTATTCCACTATTGATTCAATTCTTCTGGTTTGGCCAGAGACCTGTGCAACCATAATCCTTTTCAATGATATTTACCTTTTATCCTGTATGATATAGTTATTTATAATTACATTAGTTTAATATTTATTCCCCTTTCTTGTAGTGTTCTTACCACAAAATATTGGCGGACAGAGAAATTAAAGCAAGCACTGACCATAATTTACAGTGTACAATTATTTATATTAAAAGTATTATAAAGTAATAGCTTTTGTGTAATGTTTAATATCCTTTAGTGACATTGGCAGTATGACCATGTACAATGATACTGGCATTTTAAATACTATAATCTATTTTTATTGTCAGATATGCAGGAAGATGAGACATACTGTCTTAGGTTTTATGAAAGCTGTCTTCCAAGGATTTCCTGATAAGATAGTTAAAAGTATATCTGAAGATTTCAAGCTGATGCATTTTTTCTTCTTCCAGTTTATTTTCTCCTCCCACAATCACCCTATTTTATATCTTGAAACTGACATAGCTAACAGAGTCGTTAGGTAACATAGGTTTTAAGGGAGGAGACAACTTAAATGTGTACTGAGGAGGGCAGAGCTGGCTAAATATACAAGGCAGTAGAAGAACATATCTAAAGGGAGCATTAATAGTCTGGTGGTCTCTTAAAGTTTCACCCTTCAACCCGTTTGCGTAGATGAGAACATTTACTTTACCTAGGGGCTGATTTACTAAGGGTCGAAGTGAATATTTGAATGCAAAAAATTTGTTATTCAAAGTAAATTTATGAAAAACCTCACGGTCCAGTTAGCAGAGAGGTCTGGAACAAGGAGGAAGCACTATGTACAATGTCTGATACATGATAGCCAAAGGTTTAAGCGAAGATTGTGGTCAAAGTTCAGGCAGAAGATTCAGGGGTAGGCAGCAATGGATCATTCTCAGGTGCAAAGCAGAATGTCAAGAGTCCAGTAAATGGTAAATATAGAATTGTAAAGCACCCAGGAACACCAATGAATGTGACCTATATTCGGGCATTGAACCCACGTCTAAGCGTTCCTTTTATGTATTTTGAGTTTTCATGCTTATAGAAATGTTTGGTCTCATAGCAAAATAACTAAAATAAAGGATATGATTTTTTTTTTTTCTGTTGTCCAACATGGTAAAAATTTGCTTGAAAAATAGATATATGGGATTAGCAATGGGATTGAACATAGCTAAACGTAGATCGGCTAATAAAATAAAGTGGGCAGTATCTAAAACTTATTGCAAACTCAAGTTGAGGGACCACAGTTCAATAAACATACAATTTTAATGGTTTACAGTGTGATGGATGAATTTGTCCCATTTCGCAGAATTTTTTGTGAAATTCCAAAGAAAAATAAATGGTGAATAACAGGACTTTTGATGCTGGTGACAATTCACCTGCATAAAAAATGGTCGCCAGCGCTGAAATGGAAGCCAGCAACAATTTACCGTGTGCCCATTGACTTTAGTGGGCGCGCAATAATTTGTCGCTGGCGTCCATATTTCAAAGCAGGCAAATTTTCGTGGGCAAATTTCTGCCGGCCACGAAACACGGAAATTCGCAATGAATTTGTGGCTCTCAAATAAATTCGCCCATCCCTAGATATCATTGTAGAACTTAGATGATGCAACTCAACTCAACAACTCATCTATGATCCACAGACAAAACAGACCTTTCTTCTACTGTATGCAAACCACACATTATTTATTTATTAAACTCATTTGCCTTGGATTGCTTCTGTCCTTAGAGTGCATCAAAATTGGAGAAAAAATCACACCTCATGGAGCTTACAATTTAAGTATGTATATGACAAGAAATGTACTATATACCTCAAAATGTTTTTGGCCTGATGGAAGCATCATGCAGAGGGCTGAAACAGGTATACAATGAATGTGTTTGGATATATATGCCTTTAATGAATAGCATCAATGTGTGCAACATGTCTTTGTTCCCTTTTCTTTTTATTTATGCTTCTTTTTGTCTATGCAAAATCATAGGCAAAAGGTTCACCAAAGGTTGTAAAACAAAAGGAAATGATTAGTGACAATGACAGTGGTTTAGTGAGTAGTAAAGTTGTTTAGACATTTAAAATGAACAGCTAAAAAAAAATTTAAAAAACTTTTTTTTTTTTTATTCATTGAGGGCAAGTAAGATCAATTGTTCAGAATCATGCCTTCTGTGTACACTTTAGACATTTTTATATTCACAAATTTTACTCTCTCTTCACAAGTCACATGATATTTTTTCAAGACAACATACATTTCCCTCCCACTGAATATCCCTTAGATCCTGTTCAAAACAATGAGACAACAGGACAGGTTTTCAATAACTTTCTAGAAGAATTTTCTTTCCAATGGTCCTGCCTACATCCCTCCATATTTTTCACAGTTCATATTCTCTGAAAAGTGGTAGCACTGTACCTAAATAAATAGCATTTTGCTACATCTTCGAATGTAAGGGTAATGTCATACAGGGCTCTTCCTTCTGAAAAAAAAAAATACAGAAATGACTGCAAGCAGTGTATTTATCTGTAATTCTAGTTGGCTTTGTAACAGTGTCCATATACTGTACCTCTGCTTCCCTTTGTGGAGAGCCTTTGAGTATTTTGGCGCTTTATATATAAAATATAATAATACTGTTCACAAGATGGACATAATTTTTTATGACCTGGTCACCTTATAAAGGTCCCATCAATCATAAGGCTCAAAGGGAATTTAAAAAGCATTTTAGATAGGAAGACTTTTACAACAATATTGATCTTAGATTTTTAAACCATCCCTGGAGATTTCTGGAACCATCTTTTCCTTACCCCATCTCTTTTCATTGCCACACATGCTTCATCTTCTTCTTCAGCTATTTAATGTTCTGGTTATTACACCTCTGCTTTCTCTCCAGTTTTATATCTTGCTTCATGTTTGTCTTGCTTTGGGTATTTGTATTATTGATTTTATGCTGTATGGCAAGGAAAATTTCCCCACATGAGATAGACACTCACTCCACACAGGATGTGTTACTTGCACTCTAGCAAACTTTTGAAATAAAAACAAACCTCTTGTTCTTACCACACAATGTGCTAGCCATAGTAAAATGCTCTCTGTATTATACAGGCTAAAATTTAGACTTCAAACCTGCCTATAAGGAATGAATAGATAAAAATCATAGTCTACTCTTTTATGAGTTATTTGCAATGTACAATTTAGAATGAAAGAAAAATGCAAGTGGTTTTAGAGTGATACATTTAACTGAATAAGTACACTCTGTAAGCATTCTGTGCAGTGAGTGCCCTTCTTCAGGCATTTCACATGGATTGACTTGACGTGTATGTACCTAATTGCTTTTCTCAGATAACTCAGTAACTTATGTTAAATTATTTATTTTTTTGACACATGCATTTGTGAATGGTACAATTAAATATTTCTATCTGTAGCTACTTGCAATTTAGCTGTTGCTACGGCGTGTAAGGATAATTTGTACAATTTTTCCTACGGTTTAATATGAAGTAGAGACCAGAGGAAAAAGTCTATAAAATTAGATAAAAATCAAGGTTGTCTGTTGGGATAGTAGTGACTGTGAATGCAGGTAGATCTTATGCGGCTGTTTTTCTCTTAATACAATGTAATTTCTTGGTTATTTTCCCCAGCATCAATCTCTTTCTCAGCTTGCATGTTTTTCTATCTGTGTCTTTTTGTTCTTCAGCTTGTTTCCTCTCATTCACCTTACCTTGAATGCCTTTCAAGCCTATGTTCCAGGTCCATGTTTCTGCCTAAGTGAATTGTGACAAGTGTCTGTGATCAAACAGTTTAAGATCTTTTGAGTTGAAATTGCTTAAGGGGATTAAGTAACCCAGTTATTTTGAGTTATTTTTATTGTCTTGGCAATTTACCATGTTTCCAGTTCAAACATTTCAAAGACCTGGCTGCTACAGTAGTGTTAATAGGAAAGCCCAACAGCACCCATACTTTACTGCATCTTTAAAGAAGAACTTAACCCTAGCCCATTCTCAGTCACTACCTCTGGTGCCCCTCACTGCAGCATCTATTCGGTTTAAAAAAGTGTACCTGCATGCCAAACTGCCATACATCTGCAGAGTTACAAAGCAGAGTTCAAAGGCACCATCTTCCACTGTTCCACATATATGAAACCTTGTTCTACTCTCAGATTCTATTGATGGCCTGACTCTAATTATAAGTATCACCCTGCTTTTTAAAGGAATTGTTCAGTATTAAAAAATAAAAACTGTATTAATAGGCTGTGCAAAATAAAAATGTTTTCTAATACAGTTAGTTAGCCAAAAATGTAACCTATAAAGGCTGGAGTGACTGGGTGTCTAACATAATAGCCAGAACACTATTTCCTGCTTTGCAGCTCTTTTGGCATCCACTGATTGGATACCTGGCAGTAACCAATCAGTGATTTGTGAGGTAGCCACATGGGTCATGACTAGCATTTTCTGACAGATAGTGTGTTCCCTTTATCTTATGCATCCTATAAAGTTTGTGCCCTTTAGACCACCCATTATAGGGTATAAAAAAGGTAGGTCTTTGGGTTCTATGTTAGTGCACACAGACATGAGGCAAAGTAAGACCAGTAATAGAGACAGGAAAGGCAAAGTGGGGAGTTTTCCCTGCTACAATTGTAATTGTGGCTCTAATGTCCAACAGGGGGAGTGTATTTATCATCTTAGAAATGTATACCCCATAAAAATTAAATATTGACACTCCTGTAGCATATCATGGGCTATATATATGGCCTTGCATATGTAGGCCAGACCAAAAGAATGGTTTGTGAATGGATAAGAGAACATAAATCAGCAATGATGAATACAGGAAAATGAGAACAAGCGGTTGCTGGCCATTTTATTAAGCACTCACATAGAATGAACCAACTAAAATTCCAAATAATAGAGACCATAGAAACAAAATCACGGGGAGGTAATAAACAAAAGGATTTACTATACTGTGAAGCATATTGAATATGAAAGTTGGAAACTCTAGAACCATGGGGTCTGAATAAAGAATGTGATTTAAGTCCCATTTTTAGATAATATTTATTTCGTCTTTTTATACCAATAATAGATTTTTTAATGATGATGTATGTCTTTATTATTTTTTACAGATACATTGTGTGATTGACATCATGTCAAGCAATTCTTCTGTGCACATTTCACAATTTGTTTGTCATATTATTAAGAGATGCCACTTGTTTGTTTTTCCAAGAAATGTATGTACACTATTGCTCACTATATGGTGTTAAAGACTATAAAATGCTTGTGTTACACACTTGTCAGATAGCTTGATAAAAGGCCGCATGGCCTGAAATGTCACTGTAATGCCCATAAAAGCAATAATAAAAGCTTTTTAAATATAAAAGAGTCGATGGTGCTGCTTAAAAAGTTTCTACCAACAGTATTGCCAATGGAAAGTGGCCATTGTGGAATGTGCACCACTACTACAGAAAGTGATAATCTAAGTGCTGATTACTCCTCTTCTACTACAGATAGTGTGTGCCCCCCACCAAACATTTAATTACAAGGACAATGCGTGTTGACCCACTAGCATTTCATGACAGCTGTATTGTGTGGGCCCCCACCATGCCATGATTATCAGTTCTGAAAGATAATGAAAGCCTTACACGATGGAGTACTTAACATCATTATAGTAAGGTAACATGCACATGTTATATGTGAGTCTGGATGTGCATGGGGAAAAAGAGGGAGAATGGGATGGGGCATGATACATTGCAGCACTGTTATAACAGCTACTGATCTCAAGCCTCTGAAAATCACTCTTACCACGCCATACAGAAGATGCTTTAAATGCAAGGACATCCAGCTTGTAAAAACCCAAGAATAAGCCATTTAGCCTTATAAAACTGTTTCATATCCATGCTAGAACATTTTGCGTTGCAGAACTTAATACTTAATATATCATTGCAATTGTCCAATTATAACACTTGAAAAAAAAAATTTGTTTCATATATTCCCTTTTAGTCATCAAATTGTACATTGGAAATGCCGTAATTTAGTATTGAACAACACTACCCATGTATAAGCCATTTAGCCTTATAACACTGTTTCATATCCATGCTAGAACATTTTGCATTGCAGAACTTAACATTTTTTTTTCATATATTCCCTTTTAGTCATTATTGGAAATGCCTCAATTTAGTATTAAACAACACTAGGTGGCAGTGCTTACCTCTAGACCTATTCCTTCCATTCAAGCTGTAAAATGATGAAAAGTTTTCATAAAGCAGCCTTTTAACGTCTGTAAGGTAGTTTGGATGTGACTATGGTAAAAAAAAAATCAATGTAAACATATTTACTGGAAAAGTGTATGCTTTGTACTGTCTGTATCAATGGACATTCATTACAACGTCAAACACACACAATATTCCATTTGTGTATTAAGGTGCGAGTGACAGATACTGAAGAAAAGATGAATAGTAACAAGCCCAAAATTGTTTGTATTATTCTTGTCAAACAAGTGGTGCTGAGGCACATACATTTTGAAATAAGTGTATTTTAAAAGTGGTTGTTATATTTGGAAGCTTAGCTCCAAGCACTGAAGATCAGGTATATGTAAACTTGAAACTTTTACTACTGCTCAATAAAGCTTAATCCAACATTTGTTGAACTGAAGTGGAATTGAAAAAAACCAAGGCAACAAAGTGGCAGTGAGGGAATAAAAGTGAGAAAATGTAAATGTCACATAGTGGCCTACTTGCAAGGCATTGTTTCAATATAAAACATGGAAGTGACATCACTTCTTGATCCACAATTTATCTGCATAGGTTGCAATCTTGCATGTTCTACAAACTTACAGTACTACCATTCTGCTAATGCTCTTTTCTTTGCAAAATTAATTTACTATGTTACATAGTTAGTTACATAGTTAAATTGGGTTGAAAAAAGACAAAGTCCATCAACCCCTCCAAATTAAAACTCAGCATCCCCACACACATCTCCACTCTTTCACACAAACCATATATGCCCATAGCTATACTAA
>CM044442.1:89874626-89884689 GCA_024363595.1 Xenopus borealis | reverse complement strand
GTTCTCTATCCAGGTACAAATATTATGTTCCAGGCCAACATTCCGTAATTTAACAAGTAATCTTCTACTGTTTTAAATCACAAGGTTAGTAAAATGCTAGCTGCTTATTGGTTGTTTTAAGTTACAAAACTTGGATTAAACCCTGCACTTGTTATTACATCCCACACTGAGAGGCTTTTGGATAACATTACATCATCCACCTAGCTAGACTTAATATTGAGGGTTTATTTATCAAAAGGTCAAATTTTAGGGTAATAGCATTTTTAAAACACCAATAAATTTGTGCCACACAGTCAGGTTCCACATAGCGCACAAGAAAATATGGAGCACCGAAGGAGCCAATTGGTGCTCCTTTTTCTCTTGTGCTCCTCTGTGCTCCAAAGCATGTTAACGTGCGCAAGATGGGCAAACACAGGATACCTATGAAATATGCCTAATGTACTCTGCAACCCCTTCTTGACTTGATCTGACACCAAAGAGGTACACATGGATCTGGTTGGGGGGGCAACAACCCTGTCTCTGTTATTGTGTCTACAAAAACATTAGTTTAAGAACTTCAATGTTTTCTTTTCTCTTCACAGAATACATAATTTTTTATCTAAGATAACATAAGCTGTAGAATAAGCATGAATTGCTGTTTGCCTTTGTGACCAAAGAGTGTTCATCAATATTCTAAGGTAGCTAGCAATTGTTACACAAGACCAATTACCTTACTGTACTAAGTTAAATAATGTAAGGGACATCTAGAATTACAAGTAGTTATGCAGCATTCTTGGGACCTGTTGTTTTCTGGATAAGGGTTTTTTCTGTAATTTGGTTGCCATACCTCTAGTCTACTAAAAAATAATTTAAACATGTATAAAACCCAATAAACCTCCAGTATGGATGGATTATATCTTTGTTGGGATCAAGTACAACCTACTGTTTTATTATTACAAAGGAAAAGAAAATAAAACAATTTGAATTATTTGATTAAAATGGAGTCTATGAGAGATGTAACGCAGAACTTTCTGGATAACAGGTTTCCTGTTAACGGATCCCATACCCATTTAACAACCATAATCTGTTCAATGTGACTTTCAATCTGCACATATTACTAAATTATCCATATGTAATGTTGCAGATGATCTTGCTATAATCAAAGGATGCTTTTAGATTCTAATGCATATTTTTTATATACTTAGAAGATGTATCTTGGTTATCTTATGTTTAAGCTCTTTACCATTTTTCCTTAGTGTGAATCTGACCTAAATCTCTGTATCTATGTCTACTTCAGGAAACCTTATCCTTTAGTTTTCTTTTTACAATATGTAAAAAAAAATCAAATAATACAATCTCGCCCATGCTCCCTGTTACTGGAGTTAAAAAGTGACTGTTGAGAGTTCAGAGTGTTTCATCTAATGCAGGGCTCCTCCAACCTCAATAATCCAAAACAAATAAAGAAAAAAGAGTTTGTAGATCACTGGGGGAAATTCACTAAAGGGCAAAATGTTGCTAGCGACCGCTTCACCACACTCCGTGTCACTACACTAATTCACTAAAATGCAAAGTTGTGTCTCTGCTGCCGAACACTGGCATTCATTTCTGCCCAGTGAAACTTCGCTAGCACTCTTGTACTCTGGTCAAAGAGGTAACATTCAGTAAAATCCACACTTTAGTGAATTTGCAGATTAAAACAACCATTCGCCACAGTGATAGAGTGCGAACGAATGGTAGCAAAGGTCTCTTTTGCTAGCGTATTGTCCTCTATGCCTGTTATTGAATTGGCGATGTCCCTATGGATGTGATTCCTGGAGAATTGACACTAGCATTGGCCACTTTCCCCTTTGGTGATTCTGCCACACTGGCTCATAAACAGTTTCGGGAACACCCCTTAATCCGTCCATTACACAGCAGCCACTTGGTTTTAATGACAAAATAAACAATGGTTTTTACTTTATGAGACAGAGGGGCAAATTCAGTGAGAAGCATCTAATGCTAGTGCTTATTCACGGACGTGACGTCATTTAGCAACTTCGCCAATTCACTTAAAGTGCCCCTGGCGAAAATTTGCTAGTGAAGTAGATAGACTAGTGCAACTTTGCACCCTTACGCCAGGCGAATTCACTAAGATGACCATTTTACTGAACGTTACCTCTTGCGCTAGACTGTACTTCACCAGGTCAGACCTGGTGAAGTTCAATAGACAGGAGTTTGGAAAAAAAAAACTTACATTTTCTTTCTAAGTCCCAAAAAAAACAGTGGCATCTTACTTTTTTTAGGGTGATAGCCTGAAAAATAGCATCATTTTTGGGGGGGTTACCCTCCACCCCCCCTACATTTCCTAACATATGGCAACTCAGCTATACAGTGGGCACATGTAGGGCAATAGAACAACTTTATTTATTAAAGGTTTCCTGGGCTTGTGTAGTGTAATGTAGTGGCTGTAACATATACTTCTATTATACGTTTAAGTTTAAGTATGCAAATTAGGCATCGCAAGCGTAAATGTAACGGTAGCACAACTTTGCTACTGTTTGCCTCCCTGAGTGCAACTTTGCATTTTAGTGAATTACTGGCTGGCTGGCGAATTGTGGCGAAGCCATCGCTAGCGCATTTTCGGTGCTTAGTGAATTTGCCATAGTGTCTCTACAAACTCTTTTTTGTATTTTTTAAATATCCCTTCTACAGTATATTGATGATATTGAGGTCAATGATATCCATCCTTTCACTAACTCAAGTTTAGTCTGTCTTTAATCTGTCTCCAAGCTATGGCCTCCTTGATGAATCTTAAAATTCAGGAACAGTAACAGCAAAAAATGTAAGTGGTTTGAAGGAATATATATATATATATATATATATATATATATAAACAAGCCACTGTGTAGCCATGGGGGAGCCATTCAAGCCCAGGATACACAAAAGATAACAGATAAGCTCTGAAGAATCCAGTTGTATACTATAGAACTTATCTGTTATCAGCTGTGTATCCTGTGTCTTTTCTCCTTTATCAGCTTTGAGTGGCTGCCCCCATGGCTACACAGCAGCTTGTTTATATAAACTATATTAAAGTTTCTGAAGCAAACACCAGCTGTACCAGTGCAGAGCAACTATACAATGTATTTTCATTCATGTAAAACACTTTCATTTGTTGGTGTTACTGTTCCTTTAAAGTCAATGTGGTAAAAAGTGATCAACATGGTAAAAAGTGATCTGTTCCCCTGAACATTGTATTACTCCCTCTGGTAGTATTTCTACTGACAGCAACATGGTCATAAACCCTGTACATTCAGCACACAACCTTCAGCTCAGTCTAATGTTTAACATTACCCTTCCTTCTATTACCACATCTTATAACCATATAACCTGTAACTTTGCAGTATTGAAAGATCATTTTCTCTTGCAATCGCCACTAACTTCTGCTAGTCTCCTAACTTTCAACCATTCATTTTATTTCTCCTAACTTTCAACCTAATATTTTATTTATTTTTACCTCTGGAATTCTATCCCTATATCCCTTCATAAGGGATTCCTTCAACTCACACTGTATCTATTTGGCACTTGTGAACTAACTCTAATTACCCTTGAACTTGTTTGTGTAAGTTAGCCACCCACTTAACGTGTAAGAGAGAGAGAGAGAGAGAAATTATTCAGCCACACCATATCAATTTATTCTGTGGAGTCTTCCAAATGATGGAAGAACCGCCATAACTAAAAACCCCTGCATGTTAGCAATGAAAGGTCTTTTTTTATGTCATTATAAATTACATTGTGAGATGCTTACCATTCATTGTTTTCACACATTTTCAGACAGATATGGAACGAACATTTAGGGGGTTATTTATTAAAATCGGAATGCCACAAACACAAAAAATGTGTGTTATATTTTTTGGAATTTATTATACTCCGAAAAAGTCAGAATCCAAAAATCCTCCTAGAGGCCCATTTATCAAAGTCCAAATCCGCACAGGTTTTTCCCCCCCTTATTTGTCAATGCATTTTCCTCAAAATTTTCTGTGCAGGAAAAAACCTGAAAAAACCCTGGAGCTACTGCCACCTCTTGACCAGGCAGTAGCCCCAAAGTTTGGAGAACACCCTGCCTCAATTGCTGTAGTTGTGCCAAAAGAATAGAGCACACAATCTTGAATCTAGATGCCGGAAATAGTGTAAACTAAAATATTCAGGGCAACAGAACCCAATTTGGAACAAAACATTGCCAATTGTGTTAATTTTGGCAAAACAGGTGCAAATGCTTCAAGCACAGCACACTTTCCCAAGATTCAATGACCCTTTGCGCCAGAAGGGACACTGGAATTGTGGGAAAAGCCACTGCTTTGTTGGGGGAAAACTTGAAAGCTGTGCTTGAAATTGTATTTTTCTAAGTGCACTTGTGGATATAAATAACCCTTTTTGAGTGTATCATGCTGAATTATATCAAGGGAGTCCCTTGTTTTAGCCTGAGTCTTGTTTTCAAAATTCATCATTGGTCAGTCTCTTTTAACACACAAAAGTAACTATTTTGTCTGACATGCTTGAAAAACATGTAAACAAAGGAAACAATAAATAGAATGGGTATTGGACATTTTTATTCACTTTTTAAAGATAAGCAATATATGCCAAATCTTCACACTGAACACAAAATGGATACAGTCCAGAAGTGCAATTAAGAAAAATTGCATAGCTAAATATAAAATGTACCAGCTGCATTTTGGAACGTTTTCACACATAAACTATGTTGGTAGGAAACGATGAGTTAAGCCCCGGGGCAAACTGATTTCAGCTGGCTGTCAGATAGAAAATAAATTCAGTTTGAGTAGCAGACTTATTTCAGTTGGAATCCTGTTAAAAGAATGTATTTGAAAGCTATGCTATTCATGTGTACTAGTGTATCATGTAAATGCATGTAAATTAGCTGTAAATATGAAATTCATTTATCCACCAATAAATATTTCATTTTCATGGTGGATAATGGAAATAGATTTTTTTTCCTCCTCAGAGGTCAGCTACCACAAATTCTTGATTGACCCAAAGATCCGTGCAGTTCTCCTTTGCACTTGACAACTGTAGAGGTCAAATAGATCATTGTGAAGAGGCAGCATCAGTACTACATTATTACAACCTGCTATAGATATAAACTGCAAAATACTGCAAGTGAATTCGTCATACCACATGGGAAAATAGGACTCTGACATTCATCAAAAAATAATTATTTTACTAAATTATATGTAGGAATGCACTATACACAGTGGGGGTCATTTATAAAGTTCGCGCAGCGCATAATTGTTCGCAAATGGTAGTTTTGCCCATGATTTTTCCTGAATGCTACAATATTGCACTACTGTGCCCGTCTTTCCAGCTTTTGCAAATTCGCTTTGTGAATGAATTTTCGCAAACAACTCGGAAACAAGACAGGTCTTTGCGTGAGTGCAGGCACTTTGCGAGGTTGTTTTGTGCGATAATAGCGTTAACATTAACTTAAATTCGAAATTTGCTAAACAGTTTTGTGGATATTTTCTCCGCCACCAAAGTTGGTACAAAGAGTGTTCGCAATTTGTGATCTTTGCCATATTTAAAAAGTTCCTATAGATATTCGCAATGTGAAAAACAAATTCGCAAATCTGTTTGCACACTCTTATTCAGCTTTATAAATATAACCAATCTGCAAACCAATCTGCCCTGCGCAAAGTTTATAAATGACCCCTAGTACAGTATGTTAAGCCTAATATTTATAGTGTACTTTTAGATTACCAGTACTTGAGGAGGTAATATTTATAAATGTATTTCAGTGTAAATAGTCAAGACAATATATAGTTTGGCCATTAGATGACAGCAATCCCTAATAATAGTCCCTTTAGGGATTTCCCTTTGGAGTGGGGAAGTCTCAGGTAGCCTATATAGGGAAGCCAGCAACTTTTTCTTTGGGAGGGTCTATGGCTCCAGGGAGAAGTCTATGGCTCCAATTAGGAGTTAGTGTTTGTGGGAGACCCCTGGGAAATTATGAGCTAGTGTGAGGAAAGTACTGTACCTGGTGGTCTAGCGGGGATACAACAGAGACACCCATTGCACCCATGCAGGGACAATGCACATCCAACTGCGTATGACCGGGATTGGTGCAAGCACCTCATCTAACATCATTGCAGTTGGCACGAAATTCAAATATTTAAAAGCGCTGTGTACCTTTTCAAGTTGCCCAACTTAAAGGTCCTTCTCTAAGATACTGGGT
This sequence comes from Xenopus borealis, assembly GCA_024363595.1. Lineage (NCBI taxonomy): Eukaryota > Metazoa > Chordata > Amphibia > Anura > Pipidae > Xenopus > Xenopus borealis. The sequence goes on along the minus strand of CM044442.1, from coordinate 89,878,487 downwards.
GTGTTTCTAAGTTGTATTCTTCTGTTTTGATCCTTGCATGTCCCTGACTTTGCTGTCCTTCTGCCTGAACTGGCCCCTGCCTGTGTTTTGAATCAGAATAACAGGGAGTGAAAAGGAGCTGCTGCAAAATTCCAACCTGTCTGATTCCTGAACCGATACCTTTTATATAATTTAGCATGCATTTTTAGGGGGTAAACGCTACATTATGGCTAAAAAATATTTTCAAAAGTTGAATATATATATATATATTATTTTATTTTAATATTTGCACTTTGCAGAATGTACTCTGTTTGTAAATAAGCCCTCTATTGTGCACCATGAGGGTTCTCTGCAAAATAATAAGGAAAGAATTCCTGTCCTTTGTTGTTTAACAATAAAAGTATGCTGTTGCATAAGTCAAGTTCCAATACAAAAACAGATTCTGTACAAAAGTGGGAAAGGGGAACAGTTATTGTCAATTTCCAAATGATGTTGCATACATGCATTGATGGAAAACTCAGAACTCAGATTGCATTTTTCTTTCTGGACAAATCAACAGTGCTCTGATAGGATTGCGAAGTCCATACATAGACGGATATTTGGTCAGTTGGAATAATGTCAACCTTTTTTTGAATTGTATGAGCATTTTTTAAATCTAAATGTATTAAAATTCAGAGTCAAATGATTTTTCTTTATTGGATTTGTGATTTACCATTAGCAGAACTGATGTGCTACAAAAACAAGTCCCTAGGATAAAAATAACAGCTGAAGTTATGTAATGGTCTATGCTGGAGTTGTACGGTGTCCTGAAAAAGCAGGTGCACACAGCTGAGTTCCCTTTACTCATATTTGCTAGTCACTTTGCCTGCACTGTTTTATCTTCAGAGCATGTTTTTCATTTTAATAAACTTAAATCTATGTGCAAATATATCTACCTATCATTAAGGTTGTACAACAAATGCACAGAAATATAGATCCATTTCTATAAAGTACAAGGAATTAGATTTTTTTGTTAGCGATGTTTGTATTGAAACCTAAAGTATAATGCAAATATAGCAACAATGCAATTGCAATATAGTTTTTTTTTTACTGCCAGGAGCTTGCAATCTCATTCTACTTACTCTTTTGAAAGAGTTCTCTTCTCCTCATATACAGTTACTTTATGTATGGCGATGCTGGTAACTCATAGCAATCACTGAAAATAGAAACATTTGATGTAAAGGGTATGTTTGAGACACATATTTAAATGTTTAAATACATTGTATGATTGTCTGTAAAGAATATTAGAAATTATCTTATTAAACCAATTTTGAAAAAGAAATGAGGGTACCATTTAAAGTGTAGGGTCATAATATCTACAGTAGTTAGTAAACAGGATTTACCTAGAGTGCCCCACATGGGGCAGATTCACTAAAGGGAAAAGTGACTAATTGTCAGGTTACTCACTTTTAACTGGAACCTAAGAGATGAAGAGAAGCCTCTCCTACACCTCCCACAATGAGGCAGACTCCGAAGTTAGGAGCAGGACTGGTCACGTGGAGGAGTGGTAGAAGTGCTATAACAGGAACACTTTCAGAAGTCACTGTACAAAATCGTTAGGCATGGCAGGTTAAAAAACAGGCTGAAGTCAGGAGGCAGGCAACGAAGAATCGTAGAACCAGGAATCAGGCAGAGGTCAGGCAGAGGAGAGTAACAGCAGCAGTTCCAAAGATCAGGCAGGGTCAACACAGGCAATCCAAGTTGAAAAAGGCTAAAGCTCCCCATAGACGCAACAATCTTTCCCTGCCGAACGACCGATCTTAGGGAAGTCCGACCAATCTGTCAAATTATCGTGCGGTTAGTGGGATACAAACTATCGTTCATCTTACGATTTTTCGTCCGACATTGGTCTGATGATTGATCAGCCAGGTTAGAAAATCTTTATCAGTCCCCATGCAATCTACCTATGTTTGCAGGGCAAAGCAAGCTGCGATCCTTCAGTTTTGCTGGCAATATTGCCTGAAATGGTCTTTTTAGTTGATGGACATATCAGGCATTTAAACGATCATTTTGAGACAATCGTGGTCTCACGATAACAATTGGATCTTTCAAAAATCTTTACGTCTATGGCCAGCTTTAGAGTCACGCTGGTAGGCAATGATCACTTCGCAAGGAAGTGCAGGCCTCGGCGTCCTTTTAAATGCAATGCGCAGGCGACAAAATTGTCAGCGCACGTGCCACAACGGACACACGACCGTGTCACGACAGGCGCTCGACCGTGTCGCGACAGACGCGTGCACGCGCCGAAACGGTCGAGCGCACGAATGAACGGCTCCAGTTCACTTATGGCAAGGACGACCAGCACCTAATACCTTACACTAATGCTAGTGAAAATTTGCCAGCCTCAATTCACTAGGATTTTACTGAACATTACTTCTTTCACCAGACTTGCCTTCGCCAGCTCTGACCTGGCAAAGTGCATTGGAGTGCATAGAACTTCCTCAATCTTCAGATACTTACATCATAATTTTTTATTGTAATATCTTCTTAGTACAAATTACACTGGTGTCTTTTCAATTTTTCAGGGTGTTAGGCTGCAAAAAGCATAAAAATTTTTTTTGGGCACCCGGTTTCCCCTATACATTTTCTACCATGCGGTATTTAACTGTGGGCTTATGTGTAGGGCATTAAAGCAACTCTATTAACTTTATTAAGGTTCCCTTGGCATGTCTAGTTAGCAGTGTCAATGTAATGCACCATGTAACATAAATAGCTCCATTCCAGTTTTAATTGTCTGCCGTATGCAAATTAGCCTGAGCACAAGATCTCTAGCGAAGTTGCGCTAAGCAGGATTGAACACTTGCACAGCTTCAGTTTGATTTGCTCGGTCTGCCAAAATAACACTAGAGAAAATTCGCCAGTGTTTGGTGCAATGTACGCAACTACACACTTTAGTGAATTAGTGTTGTCTGAGTGAATTTTGCCTGGCAAAGAGTTTTGCGATGGCTGGGAAACCTTCGCTGACAAAATTGCACTCTTCAGTGAATTTGCCCTATGTGTAGCCAACCCACAATTATATTGGTATGCTGCAGCATTTGATATTATTGTTCCTCCAGGTTGCACAAATCCAAGAAGGCTGGCAGATGACTCTATAAGAGGCCTAACTGAAGGAACGTTGGATGGACCACCCTTCATTCATGAAAGATAGGGTTTTGGAATTTACACAGACTTCACAACTCATTTGTGCCAATTTAAAACATACTTCCTATTTTATCAATTCTTTTTCCACACTTATCCTCTCAGAAATAGGATTACATTTAATCCCTTTGTCTAATACTAATTACTCTAAAACCACTAATTATTGTCATATTTTAAGTGTAAAAACACAGAAAAACTACATATAAAACTATGATATCTAAATGCTGTCAAGGTCATGTAGAAGTCAGCTGAAGCTGTCCTTGGCAAATTGTAAAATATTTATTTTATTCAAGGTTTTAGAGTAAATTAGGGGGTTTTCCCTTCACAAATTGCTGTGTTAAAAATGATTTGGAGGTTATTTTATTTAATAAGGAGACTTTTTTTAAAAAAAAGTTAGTTTATTTATGGTAGAAAAAGCCACTAATACAAATTTTAATAAATAGGCCATAAATTCTCTAAATTCCTGAATGAAATTGCCCAGTTTTCTTTACTCATAGCTGATGTGATGAATATAGCAGTACTTTGTAAACCACAAATGGTTTATTTTTTTAAAGAAAAGGTAATGTTTCAAAAACCTATATTGTTATGTCTTGTTCAATACATTTAGCGGAGAAATTTATTTAGAATCAAGTTTTCTACTTAAATCAACACATTTAGCACGCTAGGTATAACTTATAATCATGTTTTATATATATATATATATAT
>CM044442.1:89861702-89871983 GCA_024363595.1 Xenopus borealis | reverse complement strand
CATATTTAAAAAGCTCCTATAGACATTCGCAATCTGAAAAACAAATTCGCAAATCTGTTTTGCAAATTTGTACACTCTTATTCAGCTTTATACATATAACCAGGCGCAGGGCATATATATTCACTCTGCAAACCAATCTGCCCTGCGTGAAGTTTATAAATGACCCCCACTCAGTCTATTTAAAAATGGCAGTATTGCTTTTGTTTTGGGTCATTACAGCTGTACGGAAATTGTACTGAAAAAAGTGGTGAAACAGCATTCTGAGATGAAGAAAAAGGAATTAATAGAAAAAATCCAGTTGTTAAAAACTTAATTAGCTCTGTAAAAGTGTGTGAAAGTGTTAGCATTGATTCAATTCTCATGCAAGTTCACTGCATGACCCTATTGCAAATACTGTACATCTGCTCCCTAATTGTTGACCATATTCTTCTTTTCTCAGCGTTAGATTGGCCTCGTTGATATGCTGTTCATAAAATGTCATCTATGACCTTATTCTTTTACTGGTCACACCTTTATATACAAAACAATTATCTTATTTGTGTGCTTTATTTCATGTCATTTAACTAGACTGACCTCTTTGTTTTACAGCTTCCTCTCATGTAGCCAAAGTATTGCAAAATAAAAAACCTGCAGTGTGACTTGAAAGGCGGACTAGAACATAGACTCCCTATGGAGTCAAGGTTAGTGAAGCTGTGTGCATACAGAAGAGCTTGAATGTTGAAGAGGGCAATCTGACTTCCCTAATTGTGCTGGTTCACAGTCATGCACATCAGAGCTATAGCAGTAATGACCTCTGCTTGGGATCAGGAGTTTGAAATCCGTGACTGGCTCCACAAGAAGATAATTATAATGTATGGTACTGAAGGAGGCAGTTCCTGCTGTTTTCCTATCTAGTGCTACCTGTTTCTAACTAAACACCTAAGGCTCCAGGCAGCAAGCAAATGTGCTGAAAAAGATTTAGCCATCTAAAAACAATCTTCTATTAAAAATTATATGTTGTATGCAGGTAAAATCCTGAGGAAAGAAAAACAGTGTAACACTTTTTCTCTCAGGAAAGAAAATTATCATTGATATATATTATGAACATTTAATAAAAAGAAAAAATGTAATGAAGATGTTTCACTGCTCATCCAAGCAGCTTCTTCAGTTCAACTGACTGGTGTGGGGAGTCCTCGGCATATAGACTCTGACTATAATATGCCGAGAACGCCCCACACCAGTCAGTCATTAAAATTTTTTCAGCAAGTTTTTTTAGTTACTTATATTAGATATACTGTAACATGACCTGGATGAATGAAAATCTTCATAGTCATAGTACATGCAGAACAAAGTCCGGATCCAGCAGAATGGTCAGTAAAAAGCTAAGGAGAGTATAGGCAACAAATCAGTAGAAGTCAGGGACAGGCAATGGTCAAGAACAAAGAAACCATACCAGAAGTGCACCAGGAACTATGTACAATGGAAGTAGCTGGCAAGGCATTCCAAGGAATGTGTGGGGAAACAATCTCTATTAAAACAACATCTTTATTGATTCCATTTAAAATACATCCAAATAAGCAGGCAGGAGAATCAAGCTTGGCGCGTTTCGTGACTCAAAGGTCACTTCATCAGAACTATGTACAATGGACCTATGTCGGGAAATCAGTAATTGGCTGCGGCCCCTCCAAAAATGATGTCAAAAGTGGCAAGCTGATTATAAAAGGAAGCATGTGACAAACCCACACAGAGAGAGGAGACGATGCAGGAGAGGATGCACGGGTATTATTTCAGGTTTATATTATAGGAAACCTGTACCCATCGATCAATGTAGGTCTCTATAAAATATTTCACATTAAACAGCTCATATGTACATTTCTGTGTCATCTAAATAAACCATTTTCATAAATGAGCACCTCCCAAGTATTATTACACGTGTTCTCCAAAGCATCACAGAGAATATCATAAAATGGGGGTTTAAGGTAAATCATTATATTTACTGTTGTATATACTAGTTTGGTAGGATTCTTTTATAGGGCACTTAATATGATACAAACTATCTGTTGATTAAGTATTCATTCAGGGGGAAGAGTTTTCTTAATACTTTTTTTCATAACATACAAGGGTCCTACTTAACAGAACATTATGTACATTATCACATTGAAGCTTTTTCTTTGTGTATTGGCATGTTCACTGTTATAATATATCTTAGATGATACAATTTGGCTTATATCACCTGTTTATAAGCCAGTCCCACAGTCCAGTCTTCAGCACTGTGTCTATCTAATCTTGCATCTAACAGTGCATCTAAAAGTGCATCTAACAGTGCATCCACAGAACCAATATGCAGGTCCTTGGTTTTATCTCAACAAGGTTGTGTCCTGTTCTCTTGTTCTGACCCTGCTTGACTTATACCGTATGTCAGACTGTCTTCTGGTTCTGATTTCTGTTTTTGTGTTTGGGTCTCAGCATGACTACAATGCTGTCATTAGTCCTAATATTTGTTGCTCTTATCTTGACCATCTACAGTATACTGTTTTTCCCAGAAATTTCTGAACTACAGTATCTTTCAGTTATGCACACCTAGAACTATTGCTGGCCCCAATGGCTACTGGTGCAGTAAGATGTGTTGCAGCTGTGTATTCAAGGGTTATACCCATGTGGAAACTTAACTATAAGCAGCAGTATGTCCTTGGGTTTTGGTTGTCATGTGATTCGAGTTGAAAACAGATGCATGGATTTCACGCACACTTATCCAACTCATGCGAGGGGACATGATTACACTTTACAAATATATTCGAGGACATTATAGACAAATATCAATGGACCTTTTTACCCATAAAGAGGATCACCGCACCAGAGGCCACCCCTTCAGACTAGAAGAAAAGGACTTTCATTTAAAGCAGCGTAGGTGGTTCTTCACAGTCAGGACGGTGAGGTTGTGGAATGCCCTGTCGGGTGATGTTGTGATGGCTCATTCTGTTGATGCTTTTAAGAGGGGTTTGGATGATTTTTTGGACAGACATAATATCAAAGGCTATTTTGATACTAAACTCTACAGTTATTATAGCTATGGGCATATATGGTTTGTGTTTGAAAGAGTGGAGATGTGTGTATGTATGCTGGATTTTTAATTTGGAGAGGTTGAACTTGATGGACCCTTGTCTTTTTTCAACCCAATTTAACTATGTAACTATGTAACTCTTTCTTCGCTCTTCCATGTTAAAAGTCTTAGAAAGTCAGTCACAAAAACTCTTTGTTTCAAAAACACTCTACACATTGATCAAGAGGAAGAAAAAAATAAAAATCCTAAGAGAGCAAGCTGTCAATTCAACCTCTTGGGGAATAAATTCCTTATTGACACCATTGACCTTATGTCTTCCTGAATCAATTACTGTTGAGTTGTTGAGAGTTTATAATTAAATATGCAATTTATTTTCAAGAGGTACTCACATCTCATTTTGAAACTTACCAAAATAGCACCTTTGCAGGTTCTCTCAGTGGGGAATTCCATAGCTTAAATGGCCTAACAGCAAAGAAACAAACAAGAAAAAGTTGTGCTCACCACTAATTTTTAAAACCATTAGGCGGGGGTGCAATGAGGCTGTGACCACAAAATACACATAGACAAATGCAAGAGGTCCTCTGCACTCAACCCATTATCAATATATTTAAGACACTGAGACATTCTGTGCATACAGCTACTAAAAAATGCCTTACCCTTTAAACAACAGGGATTGTTTGTCCATATATTGCAATATATTTAAGCTGGCCAACTACGTCAAAGTCATCCCATATCTGGCCAGTCCTACGCTCAATTTTCATCTGATTCATTAAGAATTCCATTACTTCATTAAACATTTTACAAAGGGACTAAGTTTTACCTGCAACTTACTTGCTGCTTTCAAAGTAAAACTCCCAATCATGGATGCCCTTTTATTAGCTACCAGTGGGATCACCTGACTATAGTTGGAAAAGAAAACCTTGATATGCTGAATCAGTGAGGTCCCTTTGTCATGTGGACCCTCCTATGGAATCAATGTTAGACAAAATTATTATATTGACCTACAATAAATTTTCCTTATTTATAATTCGGCATTATTAAGTATTATTTTTAAAGACTTTTAAGTTTAAAGTGTTGGTCAACCAGTGTAATTGTAATAATTGTGTACGCTGATTTTCTTTATTTTTAAGTTATAGGAGGTGCAAACATGCACAGACATCTATGCATACTAAGGCTTGACAGAAGAGCTCATAGTGGTAGACCTCTCCCACAGTCATTGAAAGTGGTAACAGTACAGGGCGCTAGTGGAGGAGTGCCACGAGTCCCAGGAAACAGAAATCAAACAGAATCAGAAGGCAAAGGCAGGTTAGGTGGGCAAAAGGTCAGTTCAGCCAGCAAGGGTCAGGACCTGAGGACAGGCTGAATTCAACCACAGAAAAACAGGACTAGAAGCTAAGGGAGTTATTTACTAACATCAGAAAATTTATCACTATTTTCTTAAAACCATTTTTACCAAACTCCTGTCGTTTTATCAATAAATTTAATAAAATCGTAAAAAAAAAAAAAATCTTAGCCTTAGCTCCTTTTTTAAGCACAATACACATGTGCTTGGCATCATGGTGTCTCAAACAGTCATACACATGTTCACTGCTGTGAGCCTGGAAATCCCATGTTGCTGAAGGGAAACCATGCACACAGAATTACACCCAGATTCCCACACCTAATTTCCAGTGTGAAAAGTCACAAATTAAGTCAAGTTTGCTGATCCCATCACATTTAGCAATCTATAATCTAACCACAGTGTCTGCACCCATGACTCCACAACAGTTGATTTATATAAAATGTTGTAGAGTTTCTGAAATAAATATGTAATGCTTTCTAGCACAGAATAAACGTTAAATAATTTTTTTTTATTGTGATTGTTCCTTTAACAGTATATATGAAGTAGAATTGAGTTCACAACCCAAAATCAGATGGATGTGAGATGACATACTACTTGTATTTGGTGCTATGGTTTTATCAAGATTTAATCAAACTGTTATTAGTATTCTTTATTATTACAGGTATGTGACCTATTATCCAGAGTGCTCAGGACCTGGGGTTTGCCAGATAACGGATCTTTCCATAATTTGGATATTCATACCTTAAGTCTATTAGAAAATCATATAAACATTAAATAAACTCAATAGGCTGGTTTTGCTTCCAATAAGGATTAATTATGTCTTAGTTGTGATCAAGTACAAGCTACTGTTTTATTATTACAGAGAAAAAGGAAATTATTTTAAAAAATGTGGATTATTTCATTGTAATGGAGTCTATGGGAGAAGACCATTCCATAATTCAGAGCTTTCTGGATAATGGGTTTCTGGATAAGGGATCCAATACCTGTATTATATAGTGCAGAAATATTTTACAGAGATAATACATCAGCAATCTTATAATAGGATTACTATTATATTCACACTATTTTATCAGGAACCAATTAACCTCCCTGTATGTTTTGAAATGTAAGCTTGAACCCAGAGCAAACCCACGCAAGCACAAGAAAAACAAAGATTCCCATGCAGATAGTTCCCTGGCTGGAACCTAACCTAGGACCCTAGCATTGCAAGACAGGACTGCTAACTATTTACATAACAATGTATTACTGTAAAACAAATAAAAAGGTAGACCCACTCAGGATGTTGGGGATCTTCTTGCCTGAGTGTACTATTTAGAGGAGAAGTCGTCAAAGTTTTGCAATCTGTTACTTGTATTTGAGTTAAATGGCTTCTGGGTCCTTCTAATCAGCATTCAGTTTATCATTCCCTGAGCAAACAGGCTTACTACCTGGAGCTAGGGTGTTTCTTGAAAATCTTAGATTGAGTAGGTCAGGAAGTTTTCCTGTTGGTTTGGCTCCTGTTTTGGACACTTTGCACCTTGCCTACTAAATGGTCAAATTATAGTGAGCCTCCCATAGACACTCCAGTCCTTAGGAGGGATGTAAATGAGCTGGAGAGAGTGCAGAGACATGCTGCTAAACTGGTTGGAGGGATGGAAGACAAATTATGAGGGTAGACTGTCCAGGTTGGGGTTGTTTTCTCTGGAAAAAAGGCGCTTGTGAGGGGACATGATTACACTTTACAAATACATTAGAGGACATTATAGGCAAATATCAGGGGACCTTTTTACCCATAAAGAGGATAACTGCACCAGAGGCCACCCCTTCAGACTAGAAGAAAAGGACTTTCATTTGAAGCAGCGTAGGTGGTTTTTCACAGTGAGGACAGTGAGGTTGTGGAATGCACTGCCGGGTGATGTTGTGATGGCTGATTCTGTTGATGCTTTTAAGAGGGGCCTGGATGATTTTTTGGACAGACATAATAGCAAAGGCTATTTTGATACTTAACTCTACAGTTATGGGCAGATTTACTATTGGTCGAATTTCGAATATAAAAAATAAATAAATCGAAATTCGACCAAGGGAATAATAGGGAAGTAAAATCCTTCTAATTCAACTATCAATCGAATATAGAAAATTCGAATGAATATTCGAACGATTTTAATAGATCGAATTTTTTATATTCGATCTCAGAGAAGGATCCCCATTTCGGAAGCTTTAATCTGGCGAAGTAGGTGATCGAATAAAAATTTAAAGGGGAAGTATTCGACCATCGAATTTTCGAATATTCAAATAAAATTAGAATATTCAATGGTCGAATTTGCCTAATTTGTATATTCGAAGATTAGAATTTGAATTTGATACAAATTCGATCGAACTTCGATTCTTCATGTGAATTTCATGTGAATTTAGTAAATCTGTCCCTTAGTATATGATTTGTGTGAAAGAGTGGAGGTGTGAAAGAGTGGAGAGGTTGAACTTGATGGACTTTTTTCAACCCAATTTAACTATGTAACTATGTAATGATGTAACTAGCATTAAAGGAACAGTAACACAATAAAATTAAATTGATTTAAATGAATGACAATATATTATAGTTTTATACTGCACTGGTAAAACAAGTTTGTTCGTTTGTTTCAGAAACACTCCTCTAACTTACAGTATGTAAACAAGATGCTGTGTAGCCATGGGGCAGCCATTCAAGTAATATTGTAAAAACAGTAGAAAACAGATACAAATACTATAGCTTATCTCTTGTGTATACTGTGCCTTTTCACCTTTTTCTAGCTTTGAATGCCTCTCTCTATGGCTACACAAAAGCTTGTTAATATAAACTATAGTAGACTTTCTCCTGCGAACACATCTGTTTTACTGGAGCAGCTCTATATTATATTTTCATTACTTCAAAACTCTTTCAATTTTTGGTGTTATTGTTCCTTTAAACTTAATGACAAAATATGTAAAGTATAATATATGTATGTAAAATGTATATAATATATAAAAATGTGTGTGTGTTTACAAATTGATCCATCCCGTATTTTTTGTCATACTACTTGTCCTATGACTTTTGTATTTACAGTGTTAAAAAACTATAATTAAAAAACTATATTAAAAATGTACAAGCAAATGTAAAACCAAGTTTTATTATTACTATTTTCTTGGTATTTTTATCTTGCCCCCCATTTTCACATTTAAAAACGTATTTATGGTGTGTGCTCTGCATATGATGATTTTTTTCATAGAACATTCAGAAGAATCTAAAGGTGCTTCGGTATATATAAAAGGACAATATGCAGAATGTTATATTAATAGTTCGTTAAAAAAGATCTGTGTCCAATGGTTGCAATGAATATGCAAGTGCGCAAACACAAACTGTTTTATTAGTTTGGAGCGTCCTCTGTATGACTATTATGGTACACCTGGAAGAGAATTTCCTACATACTAAAAATACCAACACTGCAAAACTGCAGTTTCTGTTCATAAACATTGCATGATATTTCCAAATCCCAAATGATTGTAAAACATAGTTAGATAATTTCTGTTCAGTTTATTTCATGGCACTCACCTGAGTGGAGGTTAATATTGTACGATGAAAAAATGTATCAAAGGCCACGTTTGTCACCTTACTCAATAGCTTTGTCATGGCTTTGCAGATAAGCATCCTATTTTTGGATTCTGTGCTACTGAGTTCAATATTCATTAACATGTCTCTTTTATCTGCAATATTTCACACCTGGGCTTCTTATGAATGTGAGTTTCCTTACAAAATGTGGATCATCATATCTTAAGGTAAATAATATTCAAGCCCAATTCAAACCCAGATCATCAAACAAACTCTACAAGATTATTCTGGACCAACATGGATTATTTATGCTAGATCAGTACAATATGTATGTTAGAAGCCTGAGGTGACATCTGCTGCTTGTCTTACTCTTTTGTGATGCAGGGGAGCCCCTTCACTGACAACCTCTTGGGGCCCCACAATTTTCTACAAGGATATCAATTTTCTACTCACTTTAAAGGCCACACTAAGGGCCGAATTTTTGAAGTGAAAAAGCTTTGAAATTTGACCCTTGAAGTTATTCGTTCAAAATAGGTCAATTTTTGAGCAAATAAAAACCTTTCGAATCGTTCAATTACATCATTCGAATCGTTCAATTTTGCACAAAATCCTTGATTTCTTTTTTCAGGACAGGTTCTATAAGGTATTAAAGGGCCAGTACTTCGAAATTCGACTTGTTGAATATTCAAATTTTATCAATTCTAATCAAATTTTGGGCTATTTGATAGTCGTAGTAAAATTACTTTGAAATTCAAATTTCTTTAATTCAAATTTTATTCGAATATTCACTTCGACAATTTGTAAATGTTCCCCTAGGAATTGGCTAAGTACACTCTGGGGGGGAGACAAAAAGTTACATAGTTAAATTGGGTTGAAAAAAGACAAAGTCCATCAAGTTCAACCCCTCTAAATTAAAACCCAGCACACACACACACCTCCACACTTTCACACAAACCATATACAGTATGCCCATAGCTATACTAACTGTAGAGTTTAGTATCACAATACCCTTTTATATTGTCTGTCCAAAAAATCATCAAAGCCACTCTTAAAAGCATCAACAGAATCAGCCATCACAACATAAACCGCCAGTGCATTCCACATCCTCACTGTCAAGAACCACCTACGCTGCATCAAATGAAAGTTCTGATGCTATTTAAGAAAGGGTAAAGAGTCAGGGCAGGGACTAAAGGTCAATCACTTGGCAAAGTCAACCAGAAATAAACCCAATGTTATTATATAATAGATTGTTGCTTTAAAGATGGAGTGAAGTGCTTTGATAGAATAATTTGATGAATTAGCCTACATTTTCAGTTTAGTAGCATATAGAAGAGGAACAACTAATGGGTTATGACCAGATTTAAATGGGTATTCTGTCATGAACACCTTGAAGATCAGTTACAATCAGTCAATAATAGTAAACTTGCTCAAGATATCAACAATACACTCCTGATAACTTCCTAGTTGGCTCAAGCTTAATCTGCAACTGGCTTTCATAGTAAAAACTACAAAAGGGTTTATGGCATTGCATTATTGTGAATGCCTTTTATCTCACTTTGGGACAAATTTACTTTGCAGCCATTGCAAAACTTCACCAGGTGAAAATTTGCTCAGACAACACATTTATTACGTTGCAAAGTTTTGTCCCGGGCAACAGACGCTGGCAATTTTTCGCTAGTGATACTTCAAAGCTGAATACACCTCTTTATTTTATATGGTGCATCTAATACATTACATTTACACTGATATCTAGACATGCCAATGGAACCTTAATAAAGTCAATAGAATTGTTTTAATGCCCTACATCAGGGCCCCCCCAACTTTTTTTACTTGTGAGCCACATTCAAATGTAAAAACAGTTGGTGAGCAGCATAAGCATGAAAAAGTTCCTTGGGGTGCCAAATAAAGGCTATAATTGGCTATTTGGTAGCCCCTATGTGGACTGGCAGCTACAGGATGCTCTACTTGGCACTATTCTTAGTTTTTATGCAACAAAAACTTGCTTCCAAGCTAGGAATTCAAAAAGAAGCACCTGCTTTGAGGCCACTGAGAGCAACATCCAAGGGGTTGGAGACAAATATGTTGCTCACAAGCTACTGGTTGAGGAACACTGCCCTACACATAAGCCCACTGTAAAATAATGTTCCATATGTTAAAAAATGTATGGGGGAAACTGGTTAGTGAAAACAATTTTTATGACTTTTGCAGCCTATCTCCCTGAAAATATGAAAAGTCAGCAGCATTTTTTGAACTGAAACAAATTTTGAAAGAAATTTCCACTCAGAATGTGAAGTAAGGAACTGAAGATTGAGGAAGTTCTATGCACTCCAATGCACTTCGCCAGGTCTGAGCTGGTGA
>CM044442.1:89839803-89860188 GCA_024363595.1 Xenopus borealis | reverse complement strand
CCTATAATATTATGATAAAAATTCCATTTAGTACAGCATCCTAGATGAAACTAAGGGTTTACTGCTTAAGCAGATGAAAGAATCAAAGTAACATGAAAAGCAAATGTTTAAAAAGCTTAAATGAAAACAAATGAAGGAGGTAATCAAAGAGTATTATTATAGCAAGTGGATTGTAGACCTGTGACTTATTCATCTATAATCACAATACATTTTCCCAGCCACTAACAGCAGTAATGCCATGAAAAGAAAATTCCTCAGCAAGCCCCAATGAGAATGCATTTCTTTGCTTGTGGGTGGTTTGTTTGTTCATTGTACTGCAGCAGGCAAGCTTTCCTTTCATGTGTTTTGCTATGTACAATAATTAGATTTCTTGAATTAAAAATGATTCACAGTCTATGAAGTGCAGGAGGAAATGCCTTCCTACATCATAAACACTAATCACAACTAACAATGCCATTAAACTAATAATGGTGAAAATCCTTTTTAAATCGTAGAAACCCTCACCCTTAAAGATATATATGCGTAAAAGAATGTTTATGATGTTATGATGATTTTAATAATTAACAGGATTTCAAATATACAGTGTATTATTTACCATCAGCTTGCATGGATTAGATGGCACACATTCATATTTAGTATAGATAAACTGCTGATGTTATTTGAGAACTTGATTGTGTTAAAGAACTTTTTTGTAATAGAAGACAATGGGGGTCATTTATCAACAATGGGTAAATTTGCCTGTGGGCAGTAAACCATGGCAACCAATTAAATTGCTGCTTTCATTGTTCTATTTGCAGCTGGCTTTAAAAAGCTAATCAATGACTGGTTGCTATAGGTAATTGCCCATGGGCAAATTTGCCCAGTGTTAATAAAGCAAGCATCTTCCACATAATCTTATGTTAAATAAAGCATTTTTTTTCTGGAGATGTGATGATGCCAATTATTATGTATCATGAAAGTATCCTGATCAAACATATTTGCATCTAAGAAATTATTTCAGCATCACATATATCACTAATCTCACTACTGTTGCCAGAAAAAAGGGACAAATTATAATTATAAACAGTATGACCTGCCTGGCCTGTGAATACTGACTGCCAGAATATTTCTACAGTAGTTTGACCGGCAAGAGGTCAGATAAATAAAATTAATTTCAATGACCTCTAAAGTCAAAGCAAAATTCACAGACAAATAATTCAACACTTTAAAAGTTATTCTCTTTAATAACAAAACAGAACTTTGTTCAGTACCGTATTCCTGCTAAGATATAATTAAGCCTTTTTGGAAGTAGAACAATCCTATTGGGTTTATTAAGGGGGTGATTTATCAAGGTTTGAATAAGAATTTTTTAATTATTCTGCACAGAATACTCTAATATCTGGAATTTATTAATCCAAAAAAATCGGCATTTTAAAAGCTGGTAAGTTCAAGTCAGTGGAAGTTGTCCTAGGTAAAATCCAAGGGATTTATTTAATGTAAACTTTTATTTGAGTTTGTATACCAGAAACGAGTTTGTAAACCATAAAGAATTGAGGTATTCGAGTTTTTTTCACAATTGTATTCAATCCAGCTTTTTTACATTTGGATTTTCTCATTTATAAGCAAACATAGTTTTTTCATGTTTTTTTTTTGTTTTTTGATAAATAGGCTTCCCCATATGCTAATTATTTTTTAGTAGACTTAGGGGGTTATTTATTAAAACGTAATTTTTGTAGTAGATGCTTTTTAGTGAAAACTAGAGAAAAACATTCAAACGTTTCAAGATGTATTATGCCCTGAAGCTGCTAACAGTCTAAATCTGAAAAAACTAAATATAAAACCTGTCGAATTCATGTAAAAGTTAATGGCAGCTGTCCCTTTAATCATTTAAAGATGTTTTTAACCTTCACAAATTTTGGGAGTTTATGGGTGTCTGACACTGGTTTTTGCTCAAAAACTTGATAAAATAAAATTTTCCGAGTGGCTTTCTTGATAATGGGTTTATGGATTAGGGATCCCATAACTTTATTGTATGAAAGACAGACATAATATAAAATAAGCAGTGTGGATGTATAACAACAAACTCTCCTAATATGTTAATGGGAAAAAAGTGAAAACATTCTGATTTATAAAAATTCTGACTTCTGGATTTTTAAAGGGGACGATTTATCAAGGGTCAAAGAGAAAATCTGAATTTAAAAAATACAAATTTTGAAGTAATTTTTGGGTACTTCAACTAGAATAAGTAAAAAATTCTATTTGAATAGAAAAAAATCGATTTGAATTGAAAAATTTGACCATTCGAAAATTGAAGTACTGTCTCTTTAAAAATTCAAATTCGACCATTCACCACCTTAAACCTGCCAAATTGCTGTTTTAGCCTATAGGGGACCTCCTATAATCTTTATGGAGTCTTTTGGCAAATTTTGAGAAATCGAGTTTTATTTGAACGATTAAGTCGAACGATTTGAATTTGATCGAAAACAGAACTATTTGATCGAAAATGTCAAATTTCTAAGTATTTTCACTTCGAAATTCAACACTTGATAAATCTGTCCCAAATCAAAAAAAGTTTATTTAATTTATTTTGTGTTTTAAAAAAAACTAGAGATTTGTCAAACTCGTTGAAAAAGAATAGATATTTTAGAATGATTTAGGGGCAGATTTATCAAAAAGTAAAGTGAGTTCACCACAGAAAAATTCACCCACTTTCTAATACTGCATTTTTTTTGTCAAATGGTAAACTAAAACTTTCCCCCAATTGTTTCTAAAAATTTAGCCCTTTAATGTTTCTTCAGTTAATGTATGTGAAGTTATAATAATGGAAATAACTGACAACACAGGGTGAGGATCACTGAGACTAGATTTGGCTTGAAATGTACAGTATATACTGTAACTGACATCTAATTTCAAAATTTGTGTTTTATAATCACATTTAACTTTTATTTTTGAAAAGGCTGAAATAGGATAGTGGAAAGTACAGATAATTGTTTTAAATCATGCATACAGTTTTCACACTATTTGATGAACTCTGGTATTAATGCTACTTTCATGTTTTTATTCTTCCCCTGGTGTGAGCTGCTGCTTCCACATAGGAGTCAAAGTGTTTGGATTCACCATGTTATTAATCTAAGAGCATTTCAAACTCTCAATCTATATGTTTTACATTTAATCACTGTCAAACTCACAGTGTGCTTCTTGGGTGTACTGGAGAATCCTGCATTAATATTTTATGGGTCTCATCAGAAATGGATCTGCATCATATCTGAAGTTCATACTGGGCAGTATCTTTTATTATCTGTTTCTTTATTAAACTGCTTCAGACTGGCACACTCATTTATTTTAAAGGTGTAATAATCTGTACCTGGAGATAATTATGCAATGTAATATATCGGTCTTGTGCTATCTAGCCTTATACTTTTCAGATCATGAATATATACAATAGAAACTTTTGGTTTATAGATGTTTATTAGCTTTTAAATGTCTGCCTCATGCACTTCACAGCACTGCATAGCTTTGCAGCTCTTAGATACAATATGTTAAAATGTGAAAATTATGTGAAAATCTGCTGAGATTAAATGCATTTTGGTTTAAAAAACAATTTGATTAAAAACTTAGGGTGGCCCAGATAATCCAGTGGCACCTACGATTAAGTAAATTTTTAAACTTCAAATGTGTTTTTCAACTCACCTCTTTGGACCTCAGCTCTTCTTTGGGTATTCCTGGTTAATATAATAAATAAAGTAGAACAATAATAAAATATTTAAACATTCATGGGCACATTTACTAAGGTTCAAATTTCGAGGGTTAATTAAACCTCAAATTCGACCCTCGAATTTTTAAAGAATTAAAACCCCTCGAATTTTGAATTCGAGGGTTTGTAATGCAATTCGATTTTTCTAACAATCAAATATGAAAAGTTTGATCGATCGATAAAGTTGTTCGAATCGATCGATTCGAACGATTTTAAGCATTCGATCGAATTTTTTGTATTCCATCAAAAAACTTGTTAAAATCCTATGGGAGCTTCCCATAGGGATATACTGTATAGCAATTCGGTAGGTTTTATCTGCCGAATTGTTATAACGAATTTTTTTAAAGGGCCAGTACGTCCACAATCAAATTCGAATTTTCGAAATTGGCAAATTCGAATTGAATTCTGGGCTATTCGATAGTCGAATGAGCCCAAAATAGAATTTTAAATTCAAATTTTCACTTTGAATCAATTCAAACCTTAGTAAATCTGCCCCCAATGATCTGCCATCAAGACTAGATTGTGCTCATTACTTACTAGTGGCTTTACAGAATCTGGACTTTACTATCACCTCCCCTTTAAATTGGGGAATCACACATTGCCATCACTACTTCCCCTTTAAATGGGGGGTCAAACATTGCCATCACTTCCCATTTAAATTGTGGCTTTAAAATTATTATTAGAGCTTCCCCTGGTAAAAGTCTATATTTTCACTTATTTTAAGGTTAAACTCTAAAAATGTGTGAATTGAAAGCCCTCCATAGGACTCAACAGGTCAAACCTGGCATATTTTTTAGTTTAGAAAAAAATATACCTTAAAATAAATAAATCTAGATATGTTTTCCAAACTCATTCAAATTTTTCGAGTTTATGTGCTTAAATACATAAAATCTTTTTAGTGTATAGGCTTAAAAACTTTCAAGAGTTTTCAAGGGGAAAACCAGCATCAAACACTCATGAAGGTTAAACCATCTTTTAATGGTTAAAGCTGCTATTGCCTTTTACATGAATGTGACAGGTTTTAGACAAAGAATTTTTGGATTCAGACTTTTAGCAGCTTCAGCACAGAATACATCTGAAAAAACTCAAATATTTAAAGAAAAAATGAAGTGTAAATAAATAATACCATCAGTTGATACATTTGACAATGCACTTATTTATCAAAAATGTCCCAATATTTAAAAATTTGGGTTTTCAAGGGTTTTTTAATAAATTCCAGGCATAAAAAACTGGCTTTATTTGACCTAAATGACTGTTGTGTCGTATGAAATCAGCTTCTACATGCAACATTACAGTAGTACCGACTCATCCGACGTGACGCCTGCGTCTTGCCGAGTCGAATAGGAATGCACATAAACTGGCTGTGTTGTTATAGCCTAAGGTTTTTTTTTTCACTAAACTCTGGATGGACTTTCTGTGGCAAAACTCACAATTTTCAGGTTTATTTTAAAAGTTGGTTGTCTGTGTTGGAATTAGGCCAAAAATCAAACCTTTTTGGGCAAAAATCCCCAAAAAATTTGCAATTCTGAAAAAATCGTATGATTCGGGTTTTTAATTGAACTGATTAAAATATGGATAATAGTTTAGTCGCACTTTTTTATTTAAAAATTCAAAATTCCAATTTTTATAAATAACCCCCTTAGTGTGTAGCTAACATTCCCCATATAATAATATTGGGCAGATTTATTAACATACATTTTCTACCATAATTTTAGTCTTTTTAATTTAAACTCAAAATTCTAATTTAAGTTATCACATTTGCGTTTTCTGCTGAACTCAGTTGTGCTATAATAATGTGCCTATAGTCAACAAGCACAAGCCTATGATTAAGTGTCTTTTGGACACGAAATGCGTCAGGCGAGAGATGACTATATAATAAAGTATATCATTTTTATATAAAATTATTTCTCTTGGTCTGATCTGAGCATGGGTATCCAGTGTGCCTTGCACCAACTTGTTTGTATTTGTGGAATGTTTGCTCCCTGAGCTGAGGGCCTGGGGCTGGAGCACCTGGGCCACACTTCTATATGGTTGAATGTGTTGCTTTAAAATTGTTTGTCATAAACTACAATTTATTTGCCCAATTCAAAATATAATATTAATTTAATTTAGTCGAAATTGAAACCTTATCTATACCTACTGTATGTTAAGCCTCGATTACTAACCACTTCTAATATTCTACCTGAATACATTATTCCCTAAAACTAATTCTAAATAAGGAACTTAACAACTACATGAAAATAGATTTAAGACAGACCTTTCATCTCCCATTTACAGTATTTACAATTGTGTTCAGCATAATAGCAGCTCAAAATACTTATAATAGGGAATATTAGGCTGTTACAAAAAATAGCAGCGTCTGCATTCTTCTTGACAAACTCAAAGATTCACTCTAGAAACTGAAAAATATCTCAAGATTTAGCATTTCTTTCAATTACTGAAATAATATTTAGTTTTATAACCACTGTTTTACTATTTCATTTGCATGTTTTGGTTTTGCCTCAGAAACAGCATTTTTATATCACCCCAAATTTTCTATTGGATTAAGGTCCGGGATTGGCGAACTTAATCTTGTTGGTGTGGAATCAAGATGTTGCTAGTTTACTGGTGTGTTTGGGGTCGTTGTCTTGTTGAAACCCCCATTTCAAAGGCATTTCCTTTTTGGCATAAGGCAACATGACCTCTTCAAGTATTTTAATGTATTGAAACTGATCCATCTCTGCTATGTGATAAATAGACCCAACACCATAGTATGAGAAATATCCCCATATCATGTTGCTTGCACCACCATGCTTCCCTGTCTTTACAGTGTACCGTGGCTTGAATTCAGTGTTTGGAGTAATCTACTAAATTGTTTGCAGCCCCTGGACCCCAAAAGAACAATCTTGCTTTTATCAGTCCACAAAATGTTGTGCCATTCCTCAGTCAATTCAGTAAATTGGACTGCTATTATTTTGAATACAAATGTATGAATTAATTCCATTCAAGGTAAACCAGTTATTTATATTTTTTACATTATTTATATGCAAGTACAAAATTTTCTCCCTAAATGTCCACTGCAGCCTTGTGTGCCACTGTGTCAAAAATGTTTACCAAAGTAAAAAGTACAAAAGAGAACACAGTTATTACATTTTTTCAGCACTATAGATGCAGAAAAGCATGAAGGAATGGAAATGTGTTTTCCTCCATCAATGCAATACTGTGCAGTTGGAGACTATATGCATGATTATCAGTTAGAATTACAAGGTGGATACTGGCATCTATATGTATCCAAGGAGTTACTCAGTAGAGAGTACTACATCCGTGGACATTTGTCACTTTAAAGAGACTGCCTGGGTCAAGTGATCTCCTGCCACACGCATGCTAAAACTCCACTTTACTCACAGGTCTGTGTCAAGGTAAACTATGTGCACATTTAAGACAGGTTACCTTATGATGCTAGCTGGGGAACCTTTTAAAGCATTTAAAGAGAATGCAATAATAACAATCAATTCATTATGGAATTCAAGTCAGTCTGTTTTTATGAAGGATTGGTTGAGAATGGCAAAGCTTTTGATAACATTTTCTTTTATACCATTTCTCTTCATAAAAGCCAAAAATAACAAATATGTTTTTAGGTGTAGACAAACGGGTTTGTAATAAAAATGGTGTCTAAAAAAAATTGCTGCGAGAATCACAAATATTTGTCAAACAAATATTTATTCCTGGGTTGCTGCCAAAATATTTTCATTATTTTTGAAGAAAATGCAATACATTTTCAAAAACTATTTTAGCATTCTATAGCGCTAATTTCTATAAGCTATGTGTAACAGGAGGACAAAATACAATAGAAATCTAAATATTTTGCCATGAAACTAAAAAACACTATCCCCATTGTCACAACAAAAATGGAGAAAAATAAGTAGTGCTTCTACTGTATGTGAGGTTGAGTTGCAGAAACCTTAGGAATTTGTTCAGATCATAGATCAAACAGATGTGAGGAACTGAGTTTGCCTTAGATATTGGGCCATATAAATTTTAATGAGAAAAGCTTATCTCCTTATTCACTTCCACATTTTTCCATAGAGCCCAATGCAATTCAGAGATAAAAACTTCTCACACCACAGTTGTGGTGCTAATTAATATGACTACTGTCCGCATGCATGGACATACACGTTGGTTCCTGTGCATGTGACCTGGTGATTTACGTAGTTGTAAATTCCCTATGTACATTAAGGGGCCGATTTACTAAATTCACATGCATTCATGTGAATAAAATTGAATTTGATCGAATTCGATGAAATATTTGATCGTAGGATCTATTCGATCTATTTGGTCGAATATGCAAATTAGGCATATTCAATCACCGTATAGTGAATGATCGAATATTCGTTTGTTCGATCATTCGATCAGCGAATAAAATAAAAAATTTTAAATATTCGACTGCCTACTTCGCCATATTGGACCTACCAAATTGCAATAGAAGCCTATGGGAACCCTCCAGTCTAAGTCCTGATCGAATAGGATTCGAACGATCGAAGTCTTCACTCGTTCGAATCGTACAAATTATTTGAATGATCGAATGATTTATTCAACTGATCGAATAAATTTGTATTTGATCGTCGAATGATCGAATAACGAATAAAAGGTAGCCTAAAACTATTCGATTAGCATTCGACGATCGAATGCTAATCGAATATCGAATTTGGTCAAGCTAATTTTGGGGAATAAATTTGCCCCTAAATGTAATTTCCTTTTTGGATTTTGATACTAACAGCCTGCACTTGTCCTAGACTTACTGTAAATGCAGATTTTGACTTGCTGCTTGCCTGGATCTTTAGCTCAGATGCTGACTATACTTCTGGCCACCTAAGCATCAGCTTTCTTGGTCTTCCCCTTTCTATCCCTTCTGCTGTCATGGAGTAAGTTAGAGCAATATACGTGTTGTTCAGAATTGTCAGGGCCACCAGAGAGTATCTTTGAAAATTTATATGGTGGTCTATATTTTTTCAGGTTTCATTGCTACATTGGAGGTAACCTCTAACCTGGATGCAATCAAACCACTGGGTTATATATACTTCTCTTAAATTACAACAATAGGATAAATTAAAAGTGAAATATCTTGTTCATTGTCTTATTAACCGAACAAAAGTGCTTATTATTACCAGAGCAGTTGCTTATGTCAAATACTTCCTTTAAATTTTATATTTGTAGTAATAAAACTGCTGATCTGTTGTGAGTATATGTACTCATACATTTTAGTACTTTTGTAAATCAGCACCTAAATGTTTTTCCTCCTCTCAAAATATTTTTTATTTTGTGAGAGTGCTATTTTTTATTATGTGACTTGATTAAATAGAATAATGGGTTAACTGGAAAGAGCCACATTATATTTGTGGGATGAAGCACTAATACCCAGAAGAAACCCACAAAAGCACAGGGAGAACATACTACTTGCTTTGATGATGTGCAAGGAATTATGAGAAGACCATCACCCATATACTCCAATTTAAGCAAATATTTAATGTTTTTTAATGATTTCCTTTTTCTCTGTAATAAAAAGGACTTAAGGTTTGGAGATCTTAATTATGGAAAGATCCCTTATCTGGAAAACCTAGGCTCCAGGTAACAGATCCTATACTTGTATAAGGGAATAGACCTTGCACCTTTGTAATACCTTAACACAGGCACATTTTTGTTGATCTACCCCTACTTTGCATTTCATTGTGTTATAACTAAACAGTAAAATGCCAGCTATGCTGCCAAATGAGACAAGCCTCTCTCTCACACACACACAAAGAGCAGAAAATTTACATTTCTATGTAACCCCAAAGACTAATTTTGTGCCTTAATGAGACACCAAGCATTATGTTATAGTTTGGGATTTAACTACTGTTACATATATATGGTAAAGCAGTTTACTTCTAAATATTTTTTGAAGATACATGAACAAACACATAAAAAAAGCATTGTGCATTCACCTGTGTTGGAACTGAAAACATCTTTCCTGAACATGAATTTGACAATATGAATTTAAAAGCCTATACAAGATTGATAGCTAGAATTACTAGATAGCTAAATGAATGATCCTGTGATTGTCAAGGTCAAGGCTGAAGTAGTTTAGAATGTACATAAATTGCAAGGAAGTGAATTAAAACACAGAGGCAGTCAAGTGAAACTACAATTTTGATGCTCCATGTTCACATTCCTAAATCAATTATACAACAGTACCCTGTGTTTAAACATGAGAGCATTGCATTTGTCAATAACTTTATAGAAGAACAGTAGCAACACAGGAAAGAACAATTCCAATATGCAATTGAATAGGATATAGGAAAATGTAATATATATATATATATATCAGATTGTTTAATACCGTTACTTCTTTTAACCTTTTTTAAGTTTGGAAATTAATTAAAATGTAAAAAAATTTACATTAAAATTTGCCTTGGGAAAATTCACGGTAACAAAGAAATTGTTGCTCTTCCAAATTGTCACATGTCAAATTGCTTTGGATGCCCATTGACTCTGATGCATTTGGATGCATGTGTAAAAATTGTTGTTCGAGTCAAAATTGTTACGCATTAAAGAAAAAAATTATGAATTTTTTCGGAGTTTCACAAATTTCTCGACGAAGCGAAACAGGACACGTTCGCCCATCGCTATTTCTCTATACAATTGTAATGGGGAAAATATGCTGACAAATGAATGCCATAGAGCATTAATGACATATGTGGAATATTAGCATGGAGGGCCTAGCCAAATTACTTTTGCTGAAAAAAAACCCATTAGTAACTGTAAGTAAAATGAAACCTTTCAATTAAAGAAAATTATTATTTGCTACTGGTCTAGTATCCCATGGCAACCAATATAGCACAGTATAATTACCAGTTTGAAAGCTATTGTCTGCTATTGCAAACTTTGCACATTTTGCTACATTATTCCATTTGAGACTCACATTTTTTTTCGATGTTAGAAACTTAAACAGTTTTACCTTTTTTCAAATAAAACTCATTTTACGTGAACATTAAATATCCTTTATATCAGGTTGACTAATTTCTGTTTATAGAAAAGACCAGAAAATGGACTACTAATAAAATAAATGCATTCCTTAGACAAACATCTGAACTGAGGAGAACAAAATATGCATTATGCAGCTTAAAACGAGAAAGGGGAAAATATGATATAGAGGGCTGTCAACTTTAATTTAAATGGTATAAAATATAAGAAAGCCATGCACTGGTTCCCCCAAATCAGAAAAAAAAATAATTAGATTATAGTATATGAAACTGAAAACAGCATAGTAGTAATTCTTATTTTAACCAATACAGCTTTTCCCACATTCCCTTCTTTGTAACAGTTTTATTGTGGTAAAAGCTTTCTTATACTTGGGGCATGACAGATTTCCAATGAGAGAGAACAGCTGCAGCACAAATAGCCCATAATTAATGGTGACAGGTTATTGTCACTGGCGATACTTTCATGGTATAGTCAAATGAAAACTTTATGTCTCATGAATTTTTCATCAATTCAGCACTGTGAGATTGTGTAAGTGATGCTTTTGAGCTTAATGAGCTCCTTTAGCACATGCTGTAAGATACTGCTAAAACACAGCTTTCTCAATTTACTCAATGGAAAGAGTGCAATGACTCATATTTGTGACATGAACGTGCTTCTTGTAATGCTAAAGCATAAATGTATCCACATTGCTGTGAGTGGTTTTGATGTAAAACCACAGCTACTAAACCATTTTAAGCTCATGCTATTTAGACAGGATTAAGTGCAATACTATTAAATACTTCTTCATGCAGAAAGGCGCGCATTATTGCTGCAATGTAAACTTATATGCCATTCATTGGCCCTGTTATTTCAATTTATTATGGGCTTATTATTTTCTTTTATGAAAAGGGATAATAAAAACCAGACAAAAGTCTGAATAAACTTTGGGTGATTTATGCTTATGCCCTAATACTGAGTAGCAATGGGTTTCCTGAAAAAGAAACATTTCATTAGTAGTTGACACAGGTCAATCAGCGAATGGAATCTAATGCATCTGCTTATTTGAGCTCTTTCATTTAAGTGTAAGAATTTGTGATTGGCCAGAATAGCAAAGCAGTTGCCTCAAGTGCATAAAAATAAAATGAATGTTATTACAAACTAATAGTTTGCAATGAAAGTGCCTCTGCTGGTTCCCGAAAAAGACAGCCAAATCAGTAGGGAGTGCAATCTCCCTCTTTAGTTAAAGGAACAGTAACACCAAAAATTGTGTTTAAAAAAAAAGAAAAGAAGTGTTTTAACAAAATATAATGTACGGTTACCCTGCACTTGCAAAACTGGTGTGTTTGCTTCACAAAAACAATTGTAGCTTATATAAACAAACTGCTGTGTAGCCATGGGGGCAGCAATTCAAGCACAGAACACAGAGTAGATAAACGATAAGTTCTGAAGAATCCCATTGTATACTATAGAGCTTATCTGTTATCTGCTGTGCCTTTTCAGTTTTAAATGGCTGTCCCATTGCTACATAGCAGCTTAATTGTATAAACTGTAGTTTCTGAAGAATAAACACCAGCTTTACCAGTGCAGCACAACATTTTTTCATTACTTTAGGACACTTCCATTTTTTGGTCATTAATAGTGATGGGCGAAACGGCCGCGTTTCGATTTGCCGAAAAATTCGCGAATTTCCAGAGAAATTCGCGAATTTATCGCCGATTCGCGAAACGAGTCGCGCGTCGTTTTTGACACACGTCGCGTCAAACGCGTCGCGTCATTTTCCAAAACGACGTGCGACTCGTTTTTGCGCGGCGAATTTTTGGCAGCGAATTTTTTTGCCCGTTTCGCGAATTTATTCGCCAGCGGCGAATCGCGGGAATTCGCTGCAAATTCGCCCCTGGCGAATAAATTCGCCCATCACTAGTCATTAAAATTAGGATACTTACCTAAAATAATAGAAAGCAGTATCAATTACTTTTGCACTGAAGCAGTTAACCCAGTTCTGAAAGAGCTAATCATTTTTCTTTGGCATGAGCAAGTCTTGTTGGTTCTCAGAAAGTACATTATGTGTTTTGTCTGTGTAAAAACTCTTCTTAAAGGTTCCAGGAAATTCCCCATAGGCTAAAATAGCAATTCTGCAGGTTTAAGTTGGTGTAGTGTCGAATTCTATTTTTTTAAAGAGACAGTACTTCGATGTTCAAATATTTTCAAATATTTTCAAATAATTTAAAATTTTGATTAAAATTTTTTTCGAATCGAATTTTACTTCCAAATTAAAATTTTCAATTCGAATTTTCACTTTGTCCCTTCGTAAATCTACCTCTAAGGTTTGAATTGTAAATTCAAGTTTGAATTAAAATTTTTAAATTTTTTCTTTGGTCAAAATTCACAATTTTGAGTTTAAAACCACCAACTCAAATTCCAATTTGAATGTGAGATTTATCACAGCTCAACCCTGGAAACAGTTCTAATTCATTACTTTGCCACCTAAATCCTTCTGAGTTTATGTAGAAGTCAATGGTGGAGGTCAGTTGAATCATTTGAATATGTTACTAGACTAGACTATTTGAGTTTTTTCAGAGGAAAACTTTAGGGTTGTTCCTATTTGATGAATGTTAGACATTCAAGTTTTTTCATACAGCAAATAACCTCCCATTTAAGTTGTAAGTACAAATGAGTATTAGGGGCACGTTTACTAAGGGTCAAAGTGAATATTCGAATAAAATTTGAATTTTAAAAATTCAAATTTCTAACTAATTTTGGGCCCAAAATTTGATTCAAACTAAAAAAAAATTGAATTTCAAAGTACAAACTCTTTAAAAAAAACTAAGAATTTGACACCGGAAACTTACAGCTGCCTGAATTGCCATTGTAGCCTAGGGGGGCCTCCGGAATTTTTTTTAAGTCCTGGAAAATCAAAGGCAAACGATGCATTTTAACGATTCGAATGGTTTTTATTCGATCGAAAATGAACCTATGAATAGGTCTATTTATGATCAAATACTGTATAGCCTTTAAAAAAAATTTGATGGTCGAATTTCAAAGTTTTTTAACAACGAAATTTGACCCTTAGTAAATGTGCCCCTTAGAGTTAAAATCACATAAAGTTCTACCTAAATGTAGATCTACATGGACTAAATGGTAGGCTGGGAAGATGTTCATTGTATTTTGGGGGGCAGTATAGTTTTTTGCTTTGGTACAGTAGATACCAACTGATGCTGGTAAGGTTCCTAAGAGTTTTTGTCTATTCTGGGTTTAGCTGACATTGTATTTAATTGAAATATTTCTGTCAAAATCAATATTTTATTAACAGGCAAATAATGAATGAGTTAATTATCTGAAAACTTCAATCAATGTTATTATTCTATAATTGATAAGATTTGGCCTTGAAATTTAAATGGTTTTTAGGGATTAGATTCTTGTGACTAGAAGTTGTTTGGAATCAACATTAAGTACAGTTGAACTTGGGATTGTTATTAAAGACTTGTCCATTGCCAAATCCCTGATCAGTAATAGATACAGTATATGTTACATTATGTAGCACTAGCAAAACCAATATGGAACATAAGGTACATTTGCCCTGTTGAAGTAACCAAAACCTTCCTATGCAGTGATGTATGCTGATAATGTTTCTAGTGGAAGGTGTAAGTGTTAAGGCTGCAGTGAATAATTTATCTACTATAAGACTGTATGAGTTAATAGGGTATGCATCAATACTAAAATCATCCCCATTAATGTTGATGAAAAAGAGAGTTGGTCAAGCAATCACAGAGAAATAACTAGACATACTGCAGAGGTTACTGTATTTATTGTAAATCATTTTTATTAAATGTTCTGTTTATTAGCCATGTGGTATAATTGACTTTGTAACATTTTATGGTTGCAGAGCTCTGTTGCACTCAAAGAAAAATAGGGCCATCTTTATTGATCATAAGTAAATCATCATTGTCATCAGGTTATTCAATCTATTCAATAATATAATAAACATAAAACTCACAGAAAGTAAAAAAAATGAGAATATAAGTAGCTCATTTACAGCCTTACGTTTTTGAAAAGTATGTCCAAGCACTTTTATTATCAAGTGTAGAATTATCCTAAAGCTGATAAGAAAGTAAAGAGGTAAGTTGTTTATATTTACTGTGTTTACTGACAGTTGGAGAGGCAAACTGAGTGGGGGGGGGCAACATCCTGGATTAATGTCTAAATTACTATAACTGCTGGAGCTTTGCCTATGGATCTGGCTGAATTTCCTTATCTCTAAATCTGAATACTGCAGTCTTCTGCTGGCGTACTGCCGGCTATATTAAACTTTTCAGGAGGCATCTAAAAGCATGTTTAGAACAGCTTATATAGTCTAGACTTTGGAGCAGCTCAAATACATCTGTGTCTCATCAAGCTAGCATATGGATATGACCTCAGTCTTCTATATTTTAGATTACAAATATTCAATGTTTTAAATAAAAATGGTTAAGACTACATGCTGAACATTTTCAAGCAAGATCTGTTTTAAGTTTAAGCCATTTGTTCGTATAAATATTCAACAAGTGAGTCTATTGATAAAGTACATGCTCACTCAAATGATTTCATAGGAATAATCTAACCGTGATTCCTAGAATTAAATTTGGTCCTGGAGGTTTAACATTTGTTGAACCATTTTTGATGAGCATGTCAAAAGAGCTTACAACATGTAATGATTTGGAATATCTATCTCTTTATCCATAGAACATGTATTTACTATAACTGCACATATGTTAATGATAAAGTACATCCATTAACTGTTTTATCATTGCTAGTTAATAATTGTTTAGAATATCTTCTTTGTTAAATGAGATCTTATTAAATACATTAAAGGGCAGATTTACTAAGGTTCGAATTAAAAATTCGGATCAAATTCAAATGAAAAAATTTGAATTTCAAATTAAATTTTGGGCTTATTCGACTATCGAATAGCCCAAAATTTGATCCGAATTGGCCAAATTCGAAAATTCGAATTTGATTTTCGAAGTACTGGCCCTTAA
Source organism: Xenopus borealis (assembly GCA_024363595.1). Classification (NCBI taxonomy): domain Eukaryota; kingdom Metazoa; phylum Chordata; class Amphibia; order Anura; family Pipidae; genus Xenopus; species Xenopus borealis. Next base: position 89,844,462 of record CM044442.1, on the reverse strand, counting down.
AAAATAATTTGATATAACAATTCGGCAGATTAAACCTTAGAAATTGCTATATAACCCTATGTAAAGCACTGATAGGATTTTCCCAAGTTTTTTTGATCGAATATAAAAAAATCGATCGAATGGTTAAAATTGTTGGAATCATTTGATCAGAACGATTTTATCGATCGATCAAATTTTTTATATTCGATCGTTCAATAAATCGAATTACGTTAAAACCCCCCGAATTCGAAATTCTAATTCGAGGGGTTTTAATTCGATAAAAAAATCGATGGTCGAATTCGAGGGTTAATTAACCCTTGAATTCGACCCTTAGTAAATCTGCCCCTAAGAGAAATGACACAGGTGATGTTTTGTTGCTTGTTAATAATCTTGGCTAAAGCTGACGACAAAACATCTATTGTTTCCTCTCCACCAGCTAACGTGAATTGCCGGTGGAAAATCAATAAGAAAGGAAACTTCAGGCCACTTTGCAAAATAGCTATACCTTGTATGTGTCCCCTAAGAGGTAACCTGTGTCATTGCTCTAAAGGTATTATTTAGTAATCTGAGTGTTTATTATATGGGTTTACCTGTAAATAGGTTTGCAATAATCCTAATGTATAAACAGTAATATAAAATATGCTTTTTTTTTGTAAAAAAAACGCACATGCACATTTTATTTGACAGAGGATTTAGAAATACTGTCAACAAATGTCTAAAAATGCAACGGAACTGAATCTAGAATTCGTTAAAGTTTTAGAATAATGCTGAGCAGTGAGAATGACTGAATAAAAATGATGAGAAAATTTAGTTCAGCGAGGATATGCTTAATGTGTGTCAGCTGTACTCTTCTCTGAATTGCTTGTGTGGGTTGATTTCCAAAACACATGACTAATGTTATGTTGTTAAACCAATCACATGAAATGAAACGTCGCAGTCATCCAAACAATACCAGAAATCACAAAGTGAACATTAAAATCTAACTTAATTAATATTATTAATAATAAAAAAAGTTTGCTAGAACTAGTAAAACATTTATGATTACCTGTATTTTAGCCTAGTTACTTAACCATTATCTGTCAGGAAAATTATTCTGATAGAAAATTGTTTAGCAAATTAATATTTATTAAAACTGCTTGATGTGTCAATTCATCAGCTTTGAGCAGTCAAACACCATTCTGATCTGTGGGATCTTAGAGCTTGTTGCATTGAGCTCAAAATCAGTAATCTGCAATACAAATATGTGATTTACAGACAGGGACATGTTGATTTGAAAATGCCCTCAAAACTTTTTGCTGCTAAGAAGAAACTTTTAGCCATTTCATGCTGATATTTTGTTACAAATACAACCATTAATTGATCTAATGGACAGTTAGCAGGTCAACCTGCTAACTGTCCATTAGATCAATAAATGGTTGTATTTGTATTCCCAATGATAAGTATCTATCCTCAGTATGTAATAGAATAACTGAACTTTCCGAACAGTCTTAAAAAGATTTCACCACTCTTCAATTTCTTCAGTTCAGTAAATTGGTATTGAATTCCGCTACATTTTAATCCTTAATCACCAAAACCCAATCACAACATTTACATTTAACATATTTAGGCAGGAACTTGTGAAACACCTTTTTAATCCCTGATATTATACCAAACACATATTTATTTTCATTCCTGTGTAAGTTTTGGTTCAGTGTGCAAGTCGTATCATATCTCCCTTAACTACAGGATTGGGGCCTCAGGACCTTGACCAAACTGTTTTATTGGTGAAATGTCCACTTTCTACATTATCTACATCATCTTTAAGTGCAAGTGCACCCAAGTCACATTGATAATAGGTGACCCAATTAGGTTGGTGTTTTTTCATAGAAGAGCGGCAAAAGCCTGGAGAACAAGATCAGAAACTTGTGTGATTTTGACTTTCCTTCTCCTTTATTATAACTATCCTTCTCAGATAATATCAAATAGGTCAAATAAATCATCCATCCTAACAAGAATACCGTTTCCAAATCACTTGAAAAATTATAGATCCTTCTAATAAAAAATGTGCTTCATGTTGGAAAAGGACTACATTTATCTACACCATCTTTAAGTGCAGGTGCACCCAAGTCACATAGATAATAGGTGACCCAATTGCCACATATTTATTCTAAGGCTGTTGACCCCTGTTAGTGTGAGTGTCTTATGATGATTAGGTCAAGCTTTTCCTGTTTAAAGCAGAGCTGATCTTCTTTAACATTGAATTAATTCATTTGAACTAAAGAAGGTGCTCAGAATAGTGGTGAACCATTCCCAAATTATTAAGCAAATCAAGTTGCTTTTCTGTTAGATACTATATATAATGACCATGATGAAGGAAAACCTTCTCACTTTCCAATGGTCCTTTCAGCTGTCCGGAACTGTATCCATGTGCAGTAAACTAATGTTCCTTGTCCTTTATTATTACTATCCTTCTCAGATAATATCAAATAAGTTAAATAAATCATCCACCCTAACAATAATACAGCTACCAGAACACTTCAAAAATTATAGATCCTTCTAATAAATAAAATTCTTCTTGGTGGAAAAGGACTACATCAAGGGCCAGATTTACTAATGGCCGAATTTTAGAAGTGAAAAACTTTGAAATTCGACCATCAAAGTTTTTTAAAGGGCTTTTTCGATCGAAAATGGACCTACAGTATTTCAATTGAACAGGTCCATTTTTGATCAAATAAAAATCTTTCGAATCGTTCAAATGCATCTTTCGATTTGAAGGATTTTGAGGAAAATCCTTTGAATTTCTAGGAAAAGTTTTCAGGACAGGTTCTAGGAGGTCCCCCATAGGCTAAAATGGTAATTCGTCAGCTCTAAGGTGGCGAATTGTCAATGGATTTTAAAGGGCCAGTACTTAGAAAATTTGACTTGTCGAATGTTTTAATTTTTTCAATTTGAATCAAATTTTGGGCTATTCGATAGTCGAAGTAGCCCAAAATTACTTTGAAATTTTAATTTTTAAATTTGAATTTTATTAGAATATTCACTTTGACCTTTAGTAAATGTGCCCCTTATTTATTATAAAAAGAAAATCAGAACTCTATGGGAGATGGCCTTTGTGTAATTTGGAGCTTTCTGCAAAACAGATCCCATATCTGTAGCATCTACTTAAAAGCAGGGTTCTGTTGTATTTGCAATTTTGTGCAACAGTGGATATTTCCCCCCTTATAGTTTTTTTTATTATGAGCCAAGAAAAAGTGTTGTTATTCATGAGACTACTGATTAACCTTAGAGAACAAATTTATTTTGAGTAGTTTTTTGCATTTATAAAACACATGTAGATTACTTACACAAAAGCAATATTTTTTCTAGTCTTCTATTACTCTTAATGTGGTATATTATTTTTTTCAAGTTTTACATTTATTTTTTCTATCTACTCAATAAAACTTGTCAAATACATTATTGCTAGTATCCTTGGAGAGATATCCGATCTCATAATATGGTTCTCATACATCATTGCCCTTTCAGAATATCCGTGGAAGCAGGCACATTTCTTTTCAATGTTTCTGAGATGGGACATAGGCTATAAGATATATGTCATCAAGTAGCGAATTTGCTTTTTTTCCAACTGCAAAGATATTGTTTCTTATAACGCCTTTCATCTTCCTGAGTATCCTGCAGCCTAGCCTGGTTTACTTCTTAATGGTTTCCTTCTTCCTTCTTGCTAATAAGTGCATGTGAAGGTATATTTCCTTTTCTCTACCTTTTTCTGTAAAGTTTGTCAGTTGTTATATTTTTGCCACAGCATTTCTCGAACAAGATTTTCACTTTTCATTCTCTACTGTGACATTTGTAGTTTGTTTTCTTCTTAATATCAAGCCACGTATGTCTTATTACCATGGTGAAATCATATCTGATTGAGCTTCTGCTACCAATGCCATAAAGATTTACAGCTGAGGTTGATATTTTTCTTGATGAATGAAAGCAAAAAATAATGATCTGCTGGCATCAACTTTAAAAACTGCATATCTGCAAAATAACTTGCAAAAGTTGGATGTTCAAGAAACCAAATATTAATAAACTATAACTTGAAAAAAAAAATGGAGACAAGGGTGGTCCTATCTTTACAATTACGATCATGTGTCTAGGTAACTGAACAAACCCCACATTCTCTCTACAATGGTAGTCAACACAGTGAAAATATGTGACATATGGTATAAAGTGTTGTTCACATACTGTATACGCATGTGAGTGTTTTTTTTACATTTTAGATGTTTTAAGGCATAAACAGAATTATGAAATATGAGTGGAGAAAAAAAAAAGATGATAATATAACAATATGACAATATGCAGTTTGCAAAGATCATGTTCTCGTGTGTAAGTTTTGCTGAAAATTCTGCACTGAAAATTGCCCACATAGTGCCCTATATTGGTTCCTGAATGCAAACAGTGCTACCTTCAAATTGAGGCACAGCTCTAGGGGGCAAATTCATTAACGAGTGCAACTTCCCCAGTGTCCGCTTCGCTCACATTGCAACACTTTGCCAGGTGTAGATTCGCCAGGACTACGCTAATTCACTAAAATGTGAAGTCACATCCATGGCACTGAACACTGGCAAGTTGCGATAGCGTTGCCTAATTTGCATAAGGTGGTGTCAGCGGGGGCCTCCGGCTCCCACGAGGGGGGGTGAAGTCAGGATCAAGGAG
>CM044442.1:89812818-89828551 GCA_024363595.1 Xenopus borealis | reverse complement strand
GAACTAGTTCGCCGGCGAACAGTTCGCGCCATCCCTACTTAAAGGTTTTACCTGCAAAGAATTGAGGATTACCAGCAACTTTCCTATTTACTGATCTACAGTATTAAAAGTTGATTCAACAATAAGATAGCCCAGTTTCTGGCAGCATTTCAAGTCATTGATGGATTTCATTTGGAAATCCCTGGTATAGATTTGTGCTTTCATTACACATTTGTAATTTGTAATAGTAAGTAAGCCCCTATAAGGTCAAATTGAAAATTTTAATTTTGAGTTTTGAAATTTGAATTTTTTAGTTTTTTTTTCATGAAATTAGACTAGGGAATAGTTAAAATTTGATTCGAAATTATTAAAAAATTCTAATAAAATTTTCGAAATGTATCATACACTGGCCTTTTAAGAATTCGAATTTGACTATTCACCACCTTAAACCTGCTGAATTGTTATTTCAGCCTATGGGGGATATCCTGGGATCAATTTGACGTTGTTTGCTGCCTTCCTGAAATTCCATTTTTTTACAGAGAAAAAACTCAAAATGAATTTGATTTGAATGCGATTCTAGTTTGCGGTCGATTCCATTCACCCCACTTTTAAAAATTTGAATTTTTTATTAAAATGCAGTTGGTCGAATTTAGAGTCCATGGGAGTTTTTAAATAGCTCCCATGAACTCGAAATCCTAGATCCTTGATAAATCTGCCAAAAAAATGTATACAATGCTATACCATCTGATCCAAGCCTATGATTATATTCTTGTACCATTAGGACAATACAGCTTGAAGTGCTTCATTCAGTTTCCACTCATGTTTACATCAGCCACAGTCAGCTGTGGTTCAGTATATCATATTTACAGTACATACAATTATACCCAGTAAAATAGAAAATCAAAGGACAGCACAGCACTATGCTAGTCCAAAAATCAAGATAAGGCAGACTTTAAAGCAAGAGTAAAAGATCTTTAGGACTGGGATGGAAAACTATCACTACGAATATGTTATGTGTCTTCATAGCAAGAATAAGAGCTCTTTAGGTGAGAAATACTAATTTGTTATGTCATACGATGATCACCTCACAGCATTTGTCATTCCAAAATACTTGAGTTTAAGGAAACACAAGATGTCTCTAGCAACTTGATTGACATATTTACATTGTTAGGAAGCCCTCTGTCACACAGGCTGATAATGGCAAGGATTTCTATATCAGTTTGAAAGTGTTTTGACCTGATCTTAAAAATGTCCATTGGAAACACTGACATACTGTCAACACAGCGGTGTTTAAACTAACCAGTACACTGCAAAATGCTGACATCTATATATATGATAAAGTAATACATTCAGAAGTGTTTAAACTTTGGTAATGTTAGTTTAACAATGCTGCTCATTTTAATGTTTTTAGAAGAATTTGTTTAACCTTACCAGAATGTGGAGCACAAGAACTATTGCTAATCTTTAATGTGGGATCACATGCTAAGGACCCTGGAAACTCATTGTGACACTGGGCAAGTCTCTTAATTGCCTGATGTGTCAGCATACTTGGTCAAAGTGAATTTTCGAATAAAAATAATTTTGGGCTACTTCTACTATTGAATAGCCAAAATTCGTTTGCATTGAAAACATTAAAAAATTCAAATTTTGAAGTACTATCTCTTTAAAAAAATTCGACTTTGAATATTTGCCACCTTAAAACTGCCAAATTGCCATTGTAGCCTATGGGGTACCTCCTGGAAGCTTTACTGGAAAATCAAATTTTTTTGTTAAAATCGTTCAAATTGTTTGATTCAAACAATGGGATTGTTCGATTTGAACGATTAGAATGGAAAGTGACAATTTTCAATCAAAAATGCTGAGGTTGTATATACTGTAAGTCAATGGGAGAAGTCCCATTGATTTTTTGATGTGCACTGGGTTTTGTTCAATTCCATGATTTTATCTGAGCTTTTTTTATATGAGGAACTAATTTTACCTTTACACGTTTGTTATAAATGAACAAATACTTTTGTCCAAACAAGTTAATGGTTACATTGTTTAATTATAGCTTTGAATAATTAAGACAAAGAGAGTAGCATTGAAAGAGATACATTAAATGACAAAAAATATTCTAAAATGGCACCCTCACTTGAATAACTCACTCTCAAATTCTCTCTGGATGCACAAGAACTATTCTTATAGAGCAGGGATGTCGAACTGGTGGCCCACAGAACCCCCTTCTGTGGCCCTCCATGGGAGTCTGCCTGCTTTGTCTGCTTATCATGTGTAAGCTTTAAAATGTACCACTACAGCGAGTAACACCTGTATTATTCACACTCCTAAAGCCCTGTACTGTTCACACCCGAAATCCAGACTGAAACTGCCCACATTGTTCACCTGTTCACACTGGCACTGTCACTGTATATAGTACATCTTAGAATCCTGATAGGATTCCCTGATTCCTGCTCTATTCTGCCTTCACTTTGCTCCCTGTGTGGGCCATACTCTGCTTGACCAGTGCCATTGTGTGCCATATTCTGCTTGCCCAGTGCTGCTTGTGTTTGTCATACTCTGCTTGATCAGTACCACGTGTGTGCCATATTCTGCTTGTCTAGTGCTGTGTGTGTGTGCCATACTCTGTTTGCCCAGTGCTGTTTGTGTCTGTCATACTCTGTTTGCCCAGTGCCGCTTGTGTGTGCTATACTCTTCTTGGCCAGTAGGCATATGGCTGACTTAAATTTTTCACATATGAGTGATGAGGGATATCTCTGCAGTGAGCACCAACAATTTGTTTTTTTGGTGTGCTAGTACCATTAATGTGGATATGATCTTAAGAGTTCTTGTGGAAACGTGGGTGTGGTTTACATTGGGTGTGGTTTAAAAGGGGGAGTGGTCAACACTCACTTCCATTATCAGCCCTCCACCACGTAGGCCACAAAAAGGTCGGTCCTCAGGACCACAGACGTTGAACAGAGCATAGCCAGTCATTGGATAGAGTGTTGTAAAGGTCACTGCCACTTTGGAGCAATTGGGAAGTGGACTCTGGAGTGATAAATGTCATACTACTTGCCAGAAGGAATAATGCCAATGATAAATTTGGTGGGGGAAAATAATGGTCTATGGTTCCATTTCAACTAACTTTAAAGCTACAGCATACCATGATGTTTTCAACAATTCTGTGGTTACATTTTTTGGAAATAGTTTGGGAAAGGTATTATTCTATTTCAGAATAGTAATGCCCCCTATGTACTAAAACAAGTCTTTACAGATTGAATTTGCTAGCATGGAAACACATGTAAAGAGTAGCATGTACACAGCCTTGAACTCAACCAAACTGAACACATGTGGGAAGAATTGGAACTCCCATTACTTGATCCCCAACATGATTGCCAAACCTCAGAATTGCTAGTGTGGTTGAATGGAAGCATATTCCACACGCAGGGCTCCAAAATCTGGTGGAATGTCATTCCAGAAGAGTAGAGGCAGTTAGCAGCAGAGAGAGGACACTAATTTATATTAATACCTTTGGTTTGGGAATGAGATGTTAAATGGGCATGTGCCTGGATGCTTTTGGCCATTAAGAGTAGATATTATGTTTAGAGAGGATATTAAATGCTGTGTTGTACAATGCTTTATAAAAGAGTTAATGGCAGATATGGAAAAATATATATGTGTTTGTGCTCCTTAAAGAGATTTTAATGTTACCACAGTGATATTACAAAAGATACTGAACATCAAGCAACAGAACAGTTAATTACCAATGTACAATGATTGTGGTCATTACATTGACATTTGCATGACAATAACTGCCCCAATTAGCAGTGGAAAGCAATTAGGGATAATGTCACAGAAAATTCCAGGCTGTTGGATTCAGATTCTAACCGCATTGGCAATGGTAACTTAGGTTGCTATAAGTGGTGGCTGTTTTGGCAGCAACTCAAGCATCCATCAAAGACCATGCATAATGAGTTATTCCCTTTGGTTCTTATGAAGCAATTATTTATAGATAATACAAAGGATGCAGAGTTACAATTAAGTAGACAAAGGCAACACTTTTTCAAAACACACCTACTTTTAAACTTGATTTCTTTTGATAATAGCGATGTTTAACAGTTTGAAATAATGAAGAAAGTATGGATTGCATTGTGGAGCAAATATATGTATTCAGGTAAGAAATAATTTTTTAAACTGTAACACTAATTTGGACTATCCAGTTCAAACATAGTTAAGTGTACAGCTAATGGAATGAGCATGGGTTACATTGGACTCACACTCAGGATCAGGGCTTTCACTAAGTGGAAGCTTTCCCAGACAGCTTTTGCAACTACAACTCCCAGGCTACTGTGCATGCAAAAATAGGAAAAAGTGGACGCCAGCAGGTTCTTATAGGAAAACAAAAAGGGTGTTTATTAGTCAAAAACAATATCCCCAGGTTTACTCACATAGGAGGAGGCATTAACAGATGAATTTGCAGTTAGAAAAGGAATAGGATGAGGAATGTGACTCCATTAGACAAAGTAGTCAAGCAGTATGACAATCCCTGGCTGATATACTTCCAAGTGGTCCAGATCCCACCCAGCGAAGTGGTCAGGGAGAAGGAGTCTAGCCTGACACCATATTCGCTGTGGTCCCTGCACTAAAGGCAATCAAGAAGCCTTTGGGGAAGCTACCCCTTGCTACTGATCCTTGTTGGAGCACAAAGCTGCTCTTACTTTATAAACTCTCTATCTTTCTCTCCCAGGGAGATTATTACAGAGATAACCTATTCTAACTATACTTAATTCATGTGGTTCCCTGGTCCCTGACTCAATCTATTAAGGTGCTGTCCCTTTAGGGCAAATGGCTTTACTTGGCCTTGGTGTACCCAGGCTCAATGGGAATAACCAGTAGATCAGGACACCAGACACCTTTAGCCTAGTAACTAAGGAAAGGAAAAGGGTAGGGCTTTAAAGCCATAGGAACATGTAAAACCTATGGGTTCCTGCAAAACTATACTGCTACACCTAACAGTTATGGTATATACAGTATCCTATAACACTGACCTCTCTGAATAATCTAAATTCACTAGAATTATTAGTAGAACCAGCATGAACCATGTATCTTAGATTAGTATTTTACCTAGCTGTAAAAAAATTATGTTTTTATTCTATAGTTGGCAGCTTGCTATTAACAAGGATTTAATGGTTTTGTTCTATTGAACATATTCAGGACACCTTGTAGCCTGTAGTTTCAACCTCTTTTTTGATTCACTGTGGCACATAGTTGTATTACATGTATGTATACTTTTTGCAAGCATGTACATCACTGCTTTTTATGATACTTTCTTAGTATTTTATTACTGTTTTTTTTACTTACCCTTAACACTGTGGATTCCTGATCCCATCTCCCCTCCCCTTTATTGTCCTGCCCTGAGGTGTTTAAAGGTTTGGTTATGTTCCCTGTGTTTTCACTTTGAGAAAGGCTATAGGTTTACCCAAAACATCAGTTTTTTGTTTCTAATAAATTTCACCTGAAAGTGCTTGCCTATTTCAACATATATATATATATAGCTTTCTAGCATACTTGAGATATGAAGATCCAAATTACAGAAATATCTGTTATCCAGAAAACCCCAGGTCCCTAGTATTCTAGATAATATGTCTGTAAGGACCACTCAGGATTTTAACTCTTGGGACTGCTGGACTTTATGTGCACAGGTGGCGCACTTACCAAGTGAGCCACTGGAGGCTATTGTGGCTGTCTTGATCCTATGTTATTGTTCTGTATTCTGTTTCATTCCCAGTTTGTCTCCTCATTGGTCTCCTCCCTCCTCGTTACCCTCATGTGTTTTGTATTCCCTAATTATATAATATTATATAAAATTATATTATATAATTATAAACCACGCCCTGAGCTTTGCTTCAGTTCCATTAAAATCTGCTTATTCACCACACTCACTACCCAGTGTGGGTTTAACTACTGTTACAGCGGCTTCCCGCTGTGAACGTTACAATGTCCCTAGCCTTCTGGATAATATGTCCCATACCTTTGTGTGTATATGTGCATTTGGTAGAAATAATACTAGTTTAGTATAGTGTAGTAGAATAATAAAAAAACCAACTGACCCAACAGAAATGACATGCATGCTGCTGATTATTTGTAATTGAATTATTAATTGGGGCTTCTTCCAAATAATAGCAGTGTGGAGTTAAATTAGTGAAGTCATTCATTCTGTTAAAAAGAAACAGGTGTGAATCACAGCCCTTTAGAGAAGGTTATAGTGCATTTCTTTTTGAAAATATGAGTATTATTGGGTTGTTTAAGACATTTTTCAGAAGAACAGTGTACAAACCACAGTGTACAAAATGGCAAAGACTCAGCCAATGATCAACACCAGGAAGATCAAAAAAGTTCTAAAGTTAGGCGTGAGTACTGTTACAATTAGAAGACACTTGCAGTCTATGAAGCCAAGCTATTTGCAAGAAGCCCCCTCAAAGTCCCATTGTTGAAAAAAGACGTGCTGAAGAGGTTACACTGACTGACCTAAAGTGAAATGGTACGAAATTATGTGGGTGAAAGCAAAATTGTTCTTTTTCGGTCTAAGGACCACAGACAGTTTGTCAGACAACCCCCCAAACACTAAATTCAAGCCAAAGTACACTATAAAGACAGTGAAACATAGTGGTTCAAGCATCATGTTATGGAGATGTTTCTCATACTATGGAGATGGGCCTCACATACCAGGGATCATGGATCAGTTTCAATACATCAAAATACTTGAAAAGGTCATGTTGCCTTATTCCAAAGAGGAAATGCCCTTGAAATGAGTGTTCCAAAGACAACAACCCCAAACACACCATTAACCAGCAACATCTTGGTTCCAGACCACCAGGATTGATTTTTTGAAGTAGCCAGCCCAATCACTGGAAAGTTTTGTTGGGACGAATTTCCGCTAGAGAATTTCCCATGAAATTCTCGAAATGTGAAAATTCGCCTGCATCAGAATGGATGCGGTCATCAAAATTGACGGATGCTGGCACTCGTTTTTTCGACACAAATTTTCACTGGCGTTCTGCAAATTTATTCAACAGCTGTGAATCAAGGTAATTTGCCGCAAATTCAGGCAAGGTTAATAAATTCGCCCATCCCGACTGGAAAGTAATCAAATAGAAAACTTGTTGGGAGACATAAAAAATACTGTTTCTGGGTACTGTTTCTGGGACAAAACCAAGATACAGTAGAACCCCCATTTTACATCCCTTGATTTTAAGTTTTCCGTAATTTTAAATTGTTGTTTTGTGGTCCCACCTATATATTGTGCATAATACATTTCCCTGATTTAACTTTTTCCTGGATTTAACATAACTTTTTTCTGGTTCCCTGAAAAATGTAAAACGGGGGTTCAACTGTATGTAGAAGAATTGTGGAATGTAACAGGGTACCTCATAAGTTAGGGTCCAGGTAGAGAGTAGGGTATAAGAAGGACCCATGTGTGTCTGATGCTAATGCCTAAGAGGTTGTAAAGAGGGACCCAGAAGAAAGCACGTGGCAAAGCTGGTACTATTGGGTTAAGCCCTGTGAAAGAGGGTATGTGAGTATCCTTGAAGAAAGGTACTGGAGGCCAAAGGTGGAAAGGGTGAATGAACAGAAGGAAGGGCAGTGTGTGTATAAACTTGGGACTAGCTCTAATTCTAGAAGTGAACAATTCATTTTGGATGATGTTACCAACTGTGGATATTAATGATTGCCTCTGTAAAGAATGTGACCGGCTTGAATGTTGATGCCTGTACAAAAGTTTAAAAATTTAACTTAAAACTCTATTTATGTAGGCACGCTACATCTAAGTGCTTACAAATTCATGCAATGGAAACATTTTTGTGCAAATGCATACATTTTGGCATTGCAAACAGTTTTTGTATTAATGTTTCTGTTCATATTACTTCTGCAAAATTACATTATGGTCTGTCTTGAAAAATCTGTATTCAAAATACATAAAATGATTAAAAAAATAAATAAAATAAATAAATAAATATATATATATACTGTAATCCTTTTACTTGGAATTTAGCACTTTTGGCACACATTATATAACGTTTGTATTAAAAAGAATTTGCTTTTGTCTTAATCTTTGTCTTTAATTATTTTTCTAGTTCCCGGGTTTTCTGATATCTCTTAATGCTATAAAATATATCAAGAATTTTCACATAAAAAGGCCTGCTGGATACTTACTGATATCAAACTGATGTAGAAACTTGTTATCAAAAGAGACATATTTTTTTCCTGGCTAAATCTATTTTTGTTTTTTCCAGATCTGTTCTGTTTTCAGCAATCGCCTGCAGTACATATAACAATCCAAATACAAAATGCTAACTTTTTATATTAGTTCCAGTACTTTATTTCATCTCCTGTAATGTTCAGATCATGTATTTTCCATTCGATTTCATGTTTCTACAGTGTCTGAATGAAAAGATTAAAAAAATAAAATGAAATAAATCACAGGTATGGACCTTTTTAAATATTCTCACTTTATTGTTTTGTTGCCATTTTCCCTCAACACTAACAGATGGTACCGTGATGAAACCCATATATCAAGACATAAAAGATAGAACATAAAGTTGATAGCTAGCAATTTGATCCCGTCAGCTGTAACATTGTTAAGAGGTAACTGGACAAGCAGTAAGTAAATTATGTTGCTATCTTTTTTTTTTTTGTGTTTCCTTTAAATAATCTTTAGTGAGTGCAATAATCACCTTTAACAATGCCTGCAGCAAAGACTTTATGAAGTAAACACATGCAGGGTAAATAAAAGCAAATGTTTGTAAATGTAATATATGTGCCTGTTTACTTTCTATCCTGAAATATTAATGATTATTAAAAAATATAGACTATGACATTATTTCTGTTTACATTTATTATTAAATTGTAGTTAAAGGGCACATGTTGGGTAAAAATGTTATCCCCAACTCAAGGTGCGGCTAATAGAGCCTGCATTCTGGTTGGGGATAACAGTAGTTTTTTGGGAAAAAAAACTAGCATGTGTTAAAAAACATGCATCAGATGTCATGCATGCGTGTTCATTTATGCATTTTCATTATGGGCATGCAAGTGTCCGGACATGACTGCTAGCACAGAGAGCTCCCTCCTGGTATGGATAGCCTAGCACTGGCAGGGGGCATTAAAAAAAAAAATATTATCCCCAACCGGAATGAGGGCTGTATTAGCACCTTTGGTTGGGGATACCATTTTTAACCAACAGGTGTCCTTTAATTTTAGGTATTTTCATTGTGCATTTTTGTTGCATGTATACATTTTTGTAAATAATCCAAAAAAAAACTGTAAATGATCACTGTCATTGGAAATTGCAGAGGAAGCAGAGGGGGGTCCATGAGGCCCTGATTCATATAAAAGTTCAATAAATATTGGTAAAACAGGTCAACCTCTTGACATTTTAGGTGCCTGAAAATTATTTGGTTTTGGGGCTCCGTAATATCTAGTACACCACTGATTCTCATATACCTTATATTATAGGGTTCATGAAGAACCACAAGTGCAAAAAACAGTAATACATGCAAAATTGCCCTTGCTTCAACATTTATTATGTCTCTAGAATCATGGGAAATGATGACGAATTATAAAGATTGGCTAGGAAAAATATGGGGCTGCTAGATACGTCTGAAAGCAAATGTTCACAGTTAATTACAGTGATATTTAAGGAAAACAGTGATTTGCTATCATAGAAGTAGATGTGTTCTTAAAGGGAACCAGAAAAACACTGCCTACTGTAGCTAGAGTTTATTACAAAACCAAAACCAACTGCTTAAAGCTTTTTCTCCTTCTCTCCTACGGCATGAAACATATCTATAATATCATAAAAGGAAGATGGTCTACACTTTTCCTTTCTACTTCATCCTATTATTTTGCATTTACATTTTTTACATAAAAAGTTCCTGTACTCATAACAATGGGAATGAGTTTTCATAAATGTTAGGAAAATGCATGTCAACTTGTTCTAGCAACCAATGTTCCTTAATACATTACTTTTAACAATTTATATATCATTTTTTTATCATTTTATATATTTCTGAGAAAAAACTCAATTTGAGTTTAGTCAAATTCAATTCAAATTCAGTTCAAGTTTTCAGGTCAATAATATTCATTTGATTTTTAGACATTCAAGTTTTTTCTTAAATAACCTCCCATTCGAGTTGTGAGCATTTTGAAATTTTTTAGAGTAAAAAAAAAACCTCACATAACCTCAAATTTGATCACTGATAAATCTGCCCCATGGTGTTGTTGCTGTGTTCCTATGTTTTCAATGTAGTAGAACATCAAGCCATGAAAAAATATGTGAAGCAAGGAACAAAATGAGCTCAGTAAATTGAGTATACAGTAGTTAATGTTTACAATACAAGGCACATTTAATGAAATATTTTTTGCAGAACTAAATACTTTACCAGTCCAAAACATACATTGCAAGATAGCTGAGAACTGTGATTTCCAGAATCTCTATCCATCCAGTTATTTTTTACAAATGCCATAGTAGAAAGAGTAGAGAAAGAGGAAAGAAAAATCAGCATACTGTTTCAAAAGCATAGCATTAAACAAGCAGAGCCTTCGAGCAATTTAGCTGTTTCCCATTGCACAACATCCCAGTCATTTTTTAATATTGTATGAGGTACTTAAAGGTGAAGACACAGATGTTGTGAATATCCATACTCATAAATCATTATTAATGATGAAGTTCACTGACAGAGTTCTCAGGGTGATGGCAATGCATGCTAGACTGTGAATGACAATGCCTTTAAAAATGCATCAGTTATTTTCACTCCTTGCAGTGCACAATTTTATTAAATATGATTAAACTTCTCATCCTTCTGACTTGGATAGAATGTAATATTGTGCTTGCATTTCAAGCGTACTCCCCAGACTACTCGAAAATAATTCATAAGTGACTGAAAAATCTTTCCAATCTAAAATTTACCACATCAAAGAAGAATGCAAAAGACACCTTGCAATCTCAAAAGTAATAATTTCAGCAGTGTCCTTTATGCAGCTCAGAAATCCTATAATACTCTTAAAAGTACACCTAGAAGCAACATATCAATGGCAATCTTTTGCTATCTGAAAAAAAATATGTTGCCATGATACTGACCTTAAAACATGGAAAAATCATCCTGGACTCATTGTAAAAATAGTGTGACTATCAGGCAAGTAATGGATCTTATTTTCATTGTTGTAATATCAGCAACCTTTGACTTATTGATTTGTTTTTATAGCAGAATGAAATTATAAACAGATTTTATTACAACTGTATTAATCATTTTATAAACCTTTCACAGATTTTATTTCTGTATTTATATATGTTATAAAAGAAACACAGAGAAATTGGTCGATGCAGTTTATGTTTCCCCCAGATTCCAATTTATGCATGGTAAATTCAATTTTATTTCCAAATTGTTAGGAAAAACTGGTTTACAGAGTCCATGAATTTAATGGGGGGGAGAATGGGGATGTCCTCCATTTCAGTAAGCTTTGCTGCCAGTTGCCCCCCCCCCCCCAAGCCAATAGAATAAAAAGCTTGGCAAGTTTTACGTACTGAACTTCTTTTTTTAACCTAGATGAACTGGGTTCCAGACAGGTATCTGAGTGGTGATTAGGCTGAAGCTTTGCATGCATGAATTGGATCCTCAAGAGTTTCATTCTCAACCTATATGAGGAAAGCAGGAGGTGCAAGTCCTGAGAGACTGTGAATGTTAAGAGGCTTGTAATTGGAAAATACATTGGGTTTTTTTTTTTTTTTTGTAGGCATTTGGGCCCTCACCCTATGGTAGATAGGGAAACCAACTATGTATTACAATATATTGGAAAGGAATACAATTTTTTTTTCTGCCTTTTGTTTTATTTAATTCTTTAACAAAACCTATATAAATTATATTAAACCTATATATTGGGGACAATTTTAATTCATTTACCTGTCTGTACCTCTGCTTTGAGTGTCTGGAAGCATGTGAAACTGCCTACCCAATGAGGCCACAATCCCACCAACTGATATCACTACAATATACTGTATACAAGCAACAAACAGTCACTACAACTGGCTTATTAAGAGCATACTGAGTAGCATTAATAGCACATCTCAAAGTGCCTAAAGAGCTCTTTAAGTGCACTTTAAATTTAAATCAATTTAAACTTTAAAGTAGAATGCAATTTTTGTCCACAACATGATCATAATATATCAATGTTGATCAGAACTGCATCCATTGGGGTCATGTATGACACTTTATCAAGCAGGAGGTGACATCATAATGCCTGGTTCAATGTACTGTAGGAAAATAAAAAACAAATCAAGTTTAGAACAAATTCTAAGGAGCAGATTTACTTACCGGCAAAAATTTGCTGTGTCTGCATCACACCCATCACAAAAGTTCGCCAGGCAAAAATTCGCTGGGGCAGCAAATTTACTAAAATGCAAAGTTTCGTCCTACCTGGCGAATGCTGGTGAATTCACGCTAGTGTTACTTCGGCAATGTGAGCAAATCAAAATGAAGATGCACTACCATTCATTCTACCTAGCACAAAAAGGTCTTGTGCTCAGGTTGATTTGTATATGGCGAGAAATTTAAAGTTGAATGGACGTCTTTATGTTATTTATTGCAGAATATACATTACATTCCCACTGTGAATTACACATATCCAGGAAACCTTAATAAAGACAATAGAATTGTTATAATGCCCTACACATGAGCCTGCTGTATGTTATCTATCTCTTTCACTAGCGAAGTGACACCTGCGCCTGTTAGTAAATTGGCGAAGTCCCTTTGGGTGGTAATACGGCGAATTGTCGCCAGCATTAGTCACTTTCACTGCCCCAGATGTTTATAAACAAAACTGGCCAACCCATGAACTTGAGTTGTAGGCTAAGTTGGTGATTAAGATGGTGAGAAGCTGGCACTGAGAATCTGTGTCCAGTGCCTTAGTGGCACTTTCCTGTTTATAATTCAATACATGATTCTTTTGAAGCGCAGTTATGTGGTCTATTTTTCAGAATGCTTTACAGATAAGAGTTTTTTGGTAATTTAGATCACCATGCCTTAAGTTTAGTATTGGTACTGTTTTATTACTACGGAGAGATATTAAATCATTAAAAAATTTTGTTATTTGGTTAAAATTTAGGCTAATTTGAATGTTTGTGGATAAAGGGTTTCTGGATAAGTGATTGCATATCTGTATTAGGATATATTTATGTGTGTTTTTATCTATGCCTTCTTGTTCTCTGTAACAGATTCTTTGTGGCAGCTATCACTTAGGTGAAGGGAAAGAGAAGATGAGAATATCTAGAATAAATAGTAAGATTGGTAATTTGGTTTGGTAATATATGTTGTTTTCTATAAATGCTTATTTTTGAACAAAAAACACTTTGTGAGTACGTATTTGTGAGTATATGGTCTGTACATACTACAAATCATTATGCATGAATGTAGGTATAAAATAAACAATAGAAAAGTGACTCCTTTCTTATGTCATTTTGGAGATGTTAATTCAATTAAAAAAAATCAAGCTGACAGGTAATGCAAAGATAGGACCAAATCAAATAAGAAAAATGGAAATGTACAAATCTTTATAAACGCTCAAATTTATTGTACATGAATAACTTTGACACCATTTTCAAAAAAGCTTATTTAACACTTAGCTCACTTATCACACAGAAAGTCAATTAATGTGAAAGTTTCAACCTTAAAATGATATAAATTATCACCATTTGCTCAGAATAACCTGCTGATACTCTGTCTCATTAGAATATAACTCAGCAAAAATTGCGTGCACCAAAGCATTTTAGTTTTTTAGTTAAATGAGCAAACAAGAAAATATTAATAAAGGATTCAGAATACTATTATAGTACCACTCTGGTACCAAAAGAGCAATGGCATACATTTGCTAAAAAAAGTTCGTGGAGCAAAAGGAAATTATTATTTTATTTGTTAAATTCTAATTGCCCATACTTAAAGGGACTCTGCTATTATTTTTATGAAGTAGTTTTTATTTCTAAATTACACCTTTTACACTGAAAATAATTATTTCTACCACTTCAAATTTAATTCCTAACCCAACAAGGGTATTTTTGCTTTAGTTGTAATATTGATGTGTAGGCAGTCATCTCGGGGCATTTTGCATGGCTATGTGCTTTCAGAACCAGCCAGCTCTTCAGGATGGAACTATGTTCAGGCAGTCTATTGTTTTTGTTCTTATGTCTGTGGAAGACAGGTTGCATCGTCTTCTAAGATAATCTATAAAAAAGACTTTTAATATAATTGCCTTAAATAATTTTTTAAAATGTTATCCTTCTTCGGTTTCCTGTGCCGTTCCTGAACGTTATGTTCATATTTGTTCAAAAACTTTTACCTTTGCTGGGGTTGTGCTTTGTTACGACACACACAACATAGACAAGGTGCTGCATTTGCAGAAGATGAATTGACAGCCAAGAAATGTTGGGGTCCCTACGGGCCACATACTGTAGGTAAATCTACACATACTGGGCATCAAACTGTTCATTAGAAGAAAATACCAAAATGCATATAACAAAATGGCTAAGTATTAAAGTGGGTGAAACCAGAAAGTGTTGTTTGATGGGGCTAATTACTACAGTGGGCGTGGTGTGTAATTGTTGGAGGGACCTATTTTATATAGCACATAGCTTCCCACCCCTTTTTTCACTCCGATGCATGCACTGTTTGTAGTATAATTTTAAATATATGATTTGCATGCATGAAAAGCTTTGGGACATTTTGCCTCTCCATGTGGACAGGTAGCTTTAATGGATCTTACAAGTGTTGGTTTATTGAAAATGCAATCTTTGTGGCAACTAAAACTGTTCAGATTAAGTAAAAAAAAATAGTTGCAAGCATTCTATAATGATTGTATTTAATACCAATAAACTAATCTAGTGATAGAATTGAATTTCGTTTTCTAAATTACCTGGATTTTATTTGCTGCATTAGAAAAAGTTTGCATAACCCGAAGATTAACATTAATAATGAAATAGACATATTTATGCATCAAAGTTTACAATTATTAGAGCACTTACAAACAAACTTACAAAATAAAACCTTTGGAAAGGTTCCATGGTATCCTAAGCATTGCTCACAACTTTTGTCATTGCTCACAACAGCAGCAGCATCTGGCATATTGGCAAGCATTCGAAGCATTTAAAAGCCTGACTTTGGAGTTACCTCTATCTTGTCTACGACCTTGTTAGCTAACAGTATGTCATCTGTATTTATTTGTGTCCAATATTTATATATACTGTTGCAGTGTTATAAATAGCAATGGTTTAATTACGTAATTACCATTGCACACAATAATAGTAATAATAGTAACAATAGTAATAGTTGTGATTCCCCAGACCTGCATGCAGCAGTTCCCAGCTTCTACTCTCCCTATTTAAGACCTCATTATGGGAGAGCATTTGCTTGGTTGAGCATTTCCAAGGGTGCTTCATTTCGAAGTGATTCATTTATAAGTGATCTGGAAGAGTTTAACAAGGAGTTGAACAAGGAGGGCTACAAGGAGAGACAACACAGAGGACTGTTTTTCTACAGTAAATGGACTGATGTCAAACTTAGAACACATTAATTGTGAGCTACTCACCCTTTGCAGTCATACTCCATTGAGGACATAACACGACAAGTTACCTGCTACTAACTGCAATGGCAAAATTAATCATTGTTACTCTGTTTGCATGCACAGTGTTCCCTAAGGTAAATAAATACAAGAGGTCCTCTGCACTCAACCCATT
>CM044442.1:89781391-89807244 GCA_024363595.1 Xenopus borealis | reverse complement strand
AAAATGATAGCAGATAGGCAGGAGCCATTTTGTGGACACTGTTATTAAGGCAAGCATTATATCATCTTAGAATGTTGTTTGTGCACCAGAATGGGGGCCCAATGTCCATCCCCATGCCCTGGCTACACAATTAAATTAAGTGAAGAGAATGGGGGAATGTGTGGAGAGCAGTGACATCTAGGAATTGCTGAATGGAAAGTGAAAGTAATTGTCTGCCCCGCCTCTATGCCACTGTCATAGAGGAGGGGTAGACAATATTTGATTGACACGACAGCTGATATTTTTCAATGAGTGTACAGCAGCTATGAATGCTTTAATAAAAAATAGAAATTGGATTTCATGTTTAATTTGAAAAGGACTTTTATTATACAGATTTTTGTGTCTGGGTGACATGTCCACTTTAATAAATGGCAATATTCACTGAACTTTTTTCAGGATTCCCATTTAAGTCTAAAATATTTGTACCTCAATTTTAGTATAAGTTTAAGATAAAGATAACATTGAGAGACAGGTCCATATTTAGTTTTTTCACCTTCCTCTGGATCACCTAGAAGTAAGGCATCTTTCACATCAGCTTCTTTGTAACTAAGAATTAGACAGACTTAATTGTATTAACTGGAATTTGGACAAGGAAAAAAAGAAAAATAGAATAAAAGAAATATAGTAATACCGCAGTAAATATACTTTTCTGTATACTCTCTTCTGAATTTCCCACTTTCTCTATGTGTTTATACTGGCTATTATTTGTTATGCACAGTCCATACCTTACTCAGGAACTTCAGTTTAGACTTGGTTTAAAGATAAGCAAACCTTTAAAATGAGTGAATGTAAAATTGATGAGGGGGCTATTCTAAGTACTTTTGTAATATACATTCATTATTTATTTTCTTTTTATTCCAATATATTAAAGGATAAATTTACTGTTAATATGAATGAATTTTGTTCCAACAGTGCCACCTGCTGGCCAGTTTCTGACCAGTGTGACCATCATGTAGTCAAGGTAATTGTCAGGAGAAAGAAAGAGGCTGCTCTGATGTTCTTCTGCTTAAGAAGGATTTGAGAACGGTTTCCAACTTTTTTCCTAAGCAGAAGAACATCAGAGCAGCCTCTTTCTTTCATTCAAAATATCTAAAATATTTAATTTGTTTTTGACTGATACATTTGAGATAGAGGCAAATTGAAATTTAGGAATTCTAAAGTTTTTTAACACTCCTTAGCATGTCCAAAGGAATGCTTACTTTGTCATTTCATAGTTTGCACATCTGGATACTGATAAGTAAGCAGTATTGAGACCCCCTTTTAATTACAGTCCTGTCAAATGCATTATTACTTTATTCATGGATGGCAGAAGCTCACAATAAAAGTGAAACCATGGTGTTTGGTGCCTTGGTATTGTGACCCTTGCTAGAATCAATATTGATAGACTTAGTTAGAAACTATAGCTTAGTAGATTTTGAAGCTCCAGTAGAATTCTTTTGTGCATCATGTTGTAGTGAATAGTTGTATACTATCTAATTAACCTTACAACTATTCACACAGTGGAACTAAAGGTATTGTGACACCCATTCTGTATCTTTATCCTTGTTCTAAATCACCTCTCTATTTTATCATGCTAAATGAAGTTTGTCATTTACAACATTTCACTTTATTGAGTCACATAGTTTAGTAATGTTTGTTCAGCATCTGACCTTGTTTTTTTTATTTCTATCCATAAAGCATTTTAAGAAGTATTGAACTTTCTTGCTTATTTTGTTTTCATACTGGCTGAACTAACCTTTGTAAGATTCAGTGCAAATTAAAGAAAGGCATCTGTCCCCCAAACCAGCTCATTGTTATACAGTTTATCTAAAGTACTACATGCATGCATTTTATTTCAAGGACCAATTTCTATGCACTCCAGTTATTCTTTGCAAAAAAGGAACATATTTGCCAGTCATCCGGGTCATTCTTCCTTCCTTCTATAAGATTCTATAAGATATTTCTGTAACTTTTATAAATTAAATTTTTTTTTTTCATGTTTTTTATACCATGGCAAAGGCCTTTGATCTTAAGGAAATGTAAGCACAAAAAATAGCCAAAAATAGTCTTTTTTTACAATATAATAACAAATATATAATAACCAATTATTGCACTGATTATTACTAAAAAAAGTTAATTGTGCTGTTTCCTTCTCTGTAAAACAACAAAAAATGAAATATTACTTGGCTAATCCTTCAGACCTTTTATTCCTTGGGGCTTTGTCTCTATCTCAAGATAAAAACTATTTTCAAGTGCTCATAAATAATTTTCTAATGATACTGACATTGTAAATGTACAATTGTAGTGCTTAAGTTAAAATTAGCCTTGAAATCACAACTTTTTTCTTTAAGTTCATGGCTAATAATTTTGTATATGTATGTATATATTTAATTCATTTTTCACATATCTGCTAACTTTATTAAGTGCTATGACATTGTTGCAGTTCCTTGCAGTTTATTTCAGACTGGAGCTTATAGTCTATTTTTACTATTTCTTACACTTATCTTCTTATATCTCATTGTTTTTGATTTCTTTCTCTTTTTTACCTCCAAGGTAATGTATCTATGTTCTTATTCATCAAAGAAAGTTATGAACTTCTTTTCTCTGTGCATTGGCTCAGTTAACAATTTAGGCTGGTCTATTTCTGTGAATTGTTTGTAAAAAGATAACATTTATAAAAATATATAAAATAGGATCCAAATCTATCTAAAGATCATCAAAATTGCTCAGTTAGTAGAATTGTCCACACTAGTACAGAACATACTTCCAACAAATGCTGCTCTCTGACTCTTGTTCTGGCAAAATCCTCTCATATTTACAGATATAGTAAGTAATATACAGTAGGTTAGAGAGGGTTGGGAGGCTGACAGTCTGAGTTAGGCAACATATATTTGTTGTGCCTTAAAACTCATATAGCATCCTTATGACACAGGTGCATTTAAAGGGGATCTGTTACAGACACAAACAATCTGTATAATAAAAGCCTGTTTCAAATTAAATATGAGACCTATTTTTTTGGTAACACTTCCACACCTTTTAAAAAGTAATCTAAATCTCATAGTCAGTCATATGCTTCCTTAGCCACCTCTATTCCTGAGACTCAGCAAGTATTTTCACTTTATTTTTACACTTTCTTGATGTTACTGGCTGTTTAACATGCCCCTACTCACGCAGAGTCATTTATCAAGACCAGGCAATTTGCCCATGGGCAGTAACCCACGGAAACCAATCAAATTGCTGCAATCATTGTTCTACTTACAGCTGGCTTAAAAAAAGCTTATCACGGATTGGTTGCTATGGGTAACTGCCCATGGGCAAAGTTGCCCATTTTAGATGAATGAACCCTACTTTTATTGAGTAGCCTATGGATGGACATCAGGTCCCCAATTTTGTGCATATATGAAATTTTGGGATTTTGTATTGATAACAATTTCTACAAGATTGAAAGCTGCTTGTATACTCTAATTATGGATTCCAAAAGAATGACACAATGACCCAAAATTTTTATTCTTTTTATAGTGTACTGTAAGTAAAGTTTTTTTGCTCGACTAACAGGATAGCATAGCATTTTAATTATTTCTTAGGGTTACAGGTCTTCTTTAACATAATTCACTTTAACTGATCTAACATTTCATTACCAAACCTGCTCTTATCAGTTACTGCTGTCCATAAGTGAAACCACTGCATATTACATAGTGACATAGGAAGTTAGGCTGAAAAAAGACACACTTCCAAGTTCAACCTTTTAACTTTTAACTGCTAGTTGATATTCAGTATTTGATTCTTCTCAGTTAATTGTGATAAGGCGTGCTTGCTAACCACTGATATAGACAAGGTTTAGAATGTGGGAAAAAATTTACAATGTAAGAAGCCTCTATGTAGAAATGTAAATAATTAACAAATTATAAAATAATTTCTTGTATGGAAAAAAACGTATCTTTAGATAAAAATATGTGATCCAGTGACTTTGTATGGAAGGAGCACACCTGTGGCCAATGCCTTTTCAAACTGTATGCTGAGGGCTGTATTTT
Source organism: Xenopus borealis (assembly GCA_024363595.1). Taxonomy (NCBI): domain Eukaryota; kingdom Metazoa; phylum Chordata; class Amphibia; order Anura; family Pipidae; genus Xenopus; species Xenopus borealis. The sequence continues at coordinate 89,803,195 of CM044442.1, read as the reverse complement.
CTGCTGCAATAAATGGATTGAAAAGGTGGTGGCCACAAGTGTGCTCCTTCCATACAAAGTCACTGGAAACTGTTTGGTTTGGAAGCAGCCAGGAAGTCTATGTGCCCTTGAAAATCAAGTGAGTGGTGTGCAGAGAAACTTTGTATTGAACTTGAATTGATGCAACATCAACATAACATGAACAAAAATAAACTTTTGGAGCCATACACCAAAACCATTTTACTAAAACTTTGTCCATCTTTACCCATAAATGATCTCAGTCCTGGGGGAGAGAGTGCAGGTGAACCATATAGTAGAAGGATCAGGCTCTTCACAACAAGCTAGATGAAGTGGTGGATTCAAGAAGTCGCTAAAAAAGATATGGAGATTGGTCAGTCACCGGAAATGGGAACTGGAACTGTACAGCACCTTACTTACCTACATGGTGCAGTAGGTGAACCTTACTTAACATAACGGTAGTACAGAGTTATAGCTTTACATAGAGTTATATATATGGGCTATCTCCTTTTAAGCAAATACAAAATGTAAATTTACAGGCATTTACAAATATAGTTCTTACAGTTTAAATATAGTAAAGCTAAGAAATGGTCCAGTTGCCTTTGAGACATTGGTATAGATTTTTATTTCTGTTTCTGAAACACATCAAATGCTTCTTAATACTTTTACTCCTTTTTGCCTTTTCATATATTTCCTAAAAGATTAATCATATCAATAAAAAAACATATGGAAATAATAGAAATCATATGAATAAAAAGTTATAATTAAAATGTATTTTTACCTTTGTAATATTTTTGTGGTTTCTTCTTCAATAGACATTAAATGAATTAGGATAATAATTATTAGCCTCAACAAATACAAATGGGCTTACTATTTTGCAGTACAATAAAAGTGTTTCTTCTAATTTTCTACTAATTTTATTCCATTCCAATCTCCAATAATCATAAATGAAGAATAAATAACAAGTATTAAGGTGGGGTGCAGCTCTGTTTCTAATGCAGGAGACATCTGAGGTGGCCCCTGCAATGCCGCCCCCTCCCCCTAGTGCAGAGAGTGGAATTGCGCTCTTTTGCACTAGAAAGTTCCTTTCCTTTTTTTTGTCGTCTCTCGTACTCTGTTCGGCACTGCTGCCCGAGGGCCTTATTGGTATAGAGCCCCTGGTAGGGTGGGTTTTTGGATCACAAGTGCCACTTCTGTAAATCTTCATTGTGCTGGAGTGAACAGGGTTCTTTTCTACCATGTCAATTTCCAGCCATCCCTGCTGCTCGTAACAAAGCCACAAGGGGGTTAGTTTATATGGTTCTATTATGAAAGTTGGAACACGATACTGCATTAAATGGGACCTCAGTGTCGTACTGTTAAGATGTCTAACATCTTTATAGTGCTTTTTTAGTTTTCAGTAAATATAAACTTTTTTGTACAAATGAATATTAATATTCTGATGTAGTGGATTATTGGTTATTTTCTTTCCAGGGGTTGTCTCTGTATGCTCTTTGTATCCTACATGCAGATTATGTAAGTAGGATGTGTTATGATGCCCAGCTAATGGACTCGGTTTTTATATGTAATGGTGATTTATAAACAAAATTTGTAGCAATATACTCAGTGCTGGACAAAGTCGGCCGGCGCCGCACCAAGTACGCGCCAGTGCCCTGGAGAGCACAAGTGCAAGGACACGTGAATGCACATGCATGGAAGAGCATACATTTTGCCACACATTGCACATGCTGCTGCTGCAGCTTCTGGATGCCAGTCCGAACTAGAGGTACATGCCTGACACCCCTCTACCTTTGGCACGAATATCCCTACCCCGAATTCCTGCCCTGAATATACTATTTTAATTGACACTACACTGTCTCTTTCTGAGCTGTAGCAAGAATAAAGAATAATTTTCTAGGCAAAAGGTAGCAGCTGTCATTTTGTTGCATTAGATTGAAGCAATACTGCCAAAACATGATTGCTTATCCTTTCAGATATAGAAATGGGCTCTAATATTTTATGGATATTCATGGACTCTTAAGATATTATTGGAACACACTATTCTTTGTATGCAATCAGGTATTGTGCAAGTAAATTTTTGCATAACAGATGCTTAAATGCCACCCATGCTATTAAGGGCTATTAATAAGCTTCTCAAAATTCTGGATTATTCACATTTCAGAGACACACACACACACACACACTATAAATATTATTATAATAATTATATATATATATATATATAAAATTATTACCAATATCTATAGTAATTATTGATGTAATCATGTAAATAAGAATACTAGCTCATTGGGCTCTACTATTCACTAATAAAATTACTTAAAGGAAAATGCCATAGTGTTGTTTTTACAAAATATAAAATAGAGCACATATGCACCCAATGCATATATAATCCAGCATAGTTTTCTGCTATATCTGCAGTTCAATTCACATTTTTTCTATGAACCCTAAATTGAGGCTTGTATTATATAGACATTTACCCAGGATTAGCATGCCCCTAGACCACTCGCACCCACTCTCTTACACTCCCCTGGCACATCTGACCTGCCTGCTCTTCCATACACATGCTTGCACCTTTTACCTTCTTTGATTTGTAGACAGTTTCCTCAATCGATGAGTTCAGATCAGTGGGTGGCATGCCACCGAACACCCCGAATTGCTAAAACAACAGAGTGAAAAGAATTGTTCTAAGCATAAAGCCCAGCATGCACTTTCCAGTGGGTTTTAACATATTATAAATCTTGATCCACAACAGTGTATTTGCAGTATATGGAAGCAGATAGAACTGGATGGATGTTTACCAGTTGCTGCATACATATACTACACACTTCCAATTTTGTAGTTATAAGAGGCAGTAAACACCCTTTTCAACAATGAATAGGGTGTTTTGTACTTAAAAGAAAACTATACCCCCAAAATGAACACTTAAGCAACAAATAGTTTATATAAAATTAAGTGACATATTAAAGAATGTTACCAAATGGTATATAGTTAAGTAAATATTGCCTTTTTACATCGCTTGCCTTTAACCACCATTTTGTGATTGTCTGTGAAGAAGCACAAGACAGAACTCTGTCTGTTAATTGGCTCATGTGATCTAACATGCATGGTTTGTTTGTGTGCAATGTGAATCCCAGGGGGCAGCCCTTATTTCTTAAAATGTAAATTTTCTATTTATGATTACATAATGGCACATACTACTAAAAAATCATTTTATTTTGAAAATGGTTCTATAGAGACCCACCTTTTTTGGGCTGTAAAGTTTTCCTTTTTTTCCCTTTTTGCCTATAGTTTCAATTAAGAAATGTCTATTTTTTTGCCATTTCATTTGTCAAAATATAACAATATAAGTAAATTCACATTTTCAACACAAGCCTTATTAATTGAACTAATGGTGAAATATAGGGCATAATAGTAGGTGTGGCAAAGAGTTTGGAGGTTATATGGCAATTTTATGACAATAATTTGGTAGGAATGTATATGTAAAATATTAGATATTTGGGTTAAGATATTTGGTTATTTTACTTGTGCATGTATGCAAATATGGGATGTTTACTATTCTAAAACTGTTGTGAAATATGTGCTTCTGACATGGCTTTTGGACAAAAATTAAAGCATCACCTTAGTTACAATACCTCAAATTCTAGAAGTCAAACTGAAACTGAATTTAGATGAAAAACTGACATGCTGGTCCAGGCAACATGATTAATGTCATGCAATGTAATTACCCATAATGATAAAATAGTAACGTATTCTCAAAAAGTGCCAAACATTATATTATGATAAAATTATTACCTACTCCCATATTATTTATTTCATTTTAGAAACAATCAGACTATTATGGTCTATTATTTAGCTACTTCAGATGTAGGCTGTATCTTTTTGCTATCAGTTTTCTACCTGCTGAATTAGACTTGATGCAAGTGAATGTTTTTGGTCTTTGATTAAAACTCTTTAATTGGTACTGATTGTGCTAAATTTGTGCAGATGCTTGTGGTTTCTTATCAGTTATAACGACTTCTCTCTAATAACATCTATTCAGGGATATTTTCTTTATACAGATAATAATCATAATATTGTTAATATACTTTGCAAGTTGATTTACTTTATTAGGTGAATTATTAAAATTAATTAAATATATCCTTTCTATAACCAATTTATAAGAGTTTTTCTTTCTATAATATGTAGGTTATGACTGTCTTTTCTATCCATATTAGTCTTAGCATCAATTAATTATTCCATTATTCCAATTAATTCCTCTTTTGGTTTTCAGATGGGAGATATTATGTGACATTCTTTTTTTCATACAATTCTTTTTTGCTGCAATGGATTCTCTTAAAGCTCCTAACTGTTATGTTGTTAACCCATTTCTTATAATGGCTGCATTAATTATTATATTTCTATATCAGTAAGTTCTAGATATACTTGCTTCCAGTCTACCTTACTTCACATGCCACAAAAATATTAATACAAGTATGGGACCTGTTTTCCAGAATACTTGGTACCTGGGGTTTCCACATAAGGGAGTCTCTGTAATTTGGATCTTCATACTGTAAGTCTATTGTATATGTCATTTATATTTTGCAAACAGTAGTTCTCATGAATTTACAATTTACAATTGTATTTCAACAGTGTTCGTTATATGATACAACATATTAATTGTGACACCCACCCATTAATAAATTAGTGGCTGTTTAGGCATTCTTGTACTTTACCAAATACTGTACCATGCTTGATACTTCTCTAATTTACTTCTGTTCATTTACCTCTGCAGGTACACTAAGGGGCAGATTTACTAAGGACCGAATTTGCGAAGTAAGAAAACGTCAAAATTCGACCTTCAAATTTTTTTTAAAGGACTCTTTCTATCAAAAATTGACCTATTTCAATCGAATAGGTCCATTGTTGTGCAAATAAAAAATTGTTCGAATCGAACAATTCGAATGATTCTCCACAAAATCCTTAAAATTCTTCGTACTTTTTCAGAACAGATTCTATGAGGTCCCCCATAGGCTAAAATGGCAATTCAGCAGCTTTAAGTTGGTGAATATTCGAAAGATTTCTAAAGGGCAAGTACTTTGAAATTGGAAAATTCAAATTTTTCAATTAGAATCGAATTTTGGGCTATTCGATAGTCGAAGTAGCCCCAAATTACCTTGAATTTTGAATTTTAAAAATTCAAATTTTATTCAAATTTTCACTTGACTCTTAGTCAATCTGCCTCTAAGCAAAGTGCAAGTGCCATATTTTTTGTTCCACAGTGCAGTGGTTTTTCCCTGTATCATTATGGTCAAAAGGCACTTCATGTCATGTAAAGGACAAACTTATGATTTTGTTACTTTTGGTGCTTTTCAGAACTATTCATAAGTGCAAGGAGTGCATAGTGACACAAGTACATTGGCTGTGGAGCCACACATGCAATGAGCCCTTCTGTATATGGCAATTAGGAGAAAGGATAGGGATAAAAAGAGGCTTGAATGACCATGCATTGTAAAATGGATAAGATGAATGCAGGTGCTGAGTGCTTTTCCAATAGTATTTCTTTTATCTTCCTTTTGTTTGTTTGTTTGTTTTATTTCTATAAAACATTTCCCGTGTTTTTACATCTCCAATTTCAAAATAGCTCTTTATGAGCTCTTTAAACAGTGTTAGTACTTTCAAGCAGCTGCTTTATCTTTAATGCATTGGTTTATTAGGTCACTGTAACTCATTTTCTTCTGTTTATGCCTGTCTATCTAAAACAAGAGGAAAAAGGACAGATACAAATAAAATGATTGCTTTTATGCACAATAATGTAAAAGCATGTTTTCCTTATCAACCAGCTGAGCACTAAGTATTTTTCATTCCTACGCTGAAATGTTAATTTTCATCTTCTTTAAGGAGACCTATGTAAAGAAAAATCTATGTAACATATGCAAGAGTTAGTATTAATAAAGCTAGACTGACTCATTCCTATAAAGAACATGTCAGTAGTAGCCATCAACCTTACATTCTTTTTGAACAAAACTGCCCTAAGCCACCTTCAGCATGACTGGGTGGTATAATTCTTCCATAGGTTAGAGTACAGATGCAAATAATACTCCAACCTACTGAAAAATCATACTGCCCCAGTTAAACATGACTTAATAAACCTGCTCTTAATTTTTGGACTGTGATAGCACCACTTTATTGGGCACCTTGTACAGTTATGTATAAGGTAAGCAAGGATCACCTTATTGTGATTGGGCACTTATAGGTCCAGCATTGCACTAATTGTTAAGTAAACAAACTTAGCATACTATGGCTTATAACCCAAGTACTACTTTACTAAACAAAATACCTACCAACAAACAATTATAAGCAATACCATACCAAATGTATTACAGTAAATACAACAGTTTAACCACATGTACTTAGCATAATTTAAGAGGTGATGTTCCTGAAGAGCCACAGACTATAGATGAAGGCAGAATCCTGTGGGACTTGGGAAGGGCACCGTCAGTGTAAAAGGATTTGTCCAGGCACCTCCAAAGTCCTAGCTCAGATTCCTCCTTTCATGCACTGGGTGAGATTCCCCAAAAATGAAATGCAAAATCATTTTATGCACACTCTGAACTCAAGCATCCCTAACTCCACCTGAACAAACTGATAATCTTTCTTAATATGATAAACAGGTTTTGGGTGGGTATAGTGTCTTAAATGCAAGAAAAAAGGAAAAAAGGCCAATACCTTGTTCAAAAGTGGGGTGATCCCAGGTTTATTGTAGTGCTCCAGACACGTGAGTCCTGTTCAGACGTTTCGGGACAACAACTGCCCTTCCTCAAGTGACAACCCACCATAGATCCCAGCAATGCTTATATACACATATATATAGTGCCATCTAGTGTGCACACCTCATATTACAAGCAATGATACATTGTATATAATCACATAATTCCAATAATAATTACATTATAGCAACAGCTATAGCTATGTTGAGTATGAAGACACAAAGCCCATGGTATTTCGTTCTACACATTAGGGTGTGCATGCTATTGTTAACTGAAAGTACACAGCCAGTATACTTTGTTTTTCTAAATTCAAGCCTGCAAAGGTTATTTTTTGAAACATCAGCATTTCTCTGTAATAATATGAGTTACTTGTACTTAATTCATGCTTTTGGGTGTAATTAATGTTTACGTGAATTGTTAGTAGTTATGGAGATCCAACTTTATGGATCCATAATCCACACAACCTCCAGTGCTGGTCTTAAGCACATTGGACCAATTTGGCCCAATTGGGTCCCACTCTTATGGGGGCCCGCTCCAGTACGAGCTCTGATTCCTATTCCCTTAATCCCCCAGTTGCCCAGACTACCCCTATTATTATTATTATGTATTTCTATAGTGCCAACTTGTTTCGTAGCACTGTAATGTGAATGTGATTCTACAACTAAATCACATGAATTACATACATAGAACATAAGGAGTTACATACATCACAATAAATATGGAGTTACATTCATCACAATAAATACTGGTACAGGAGGTGAGGAAAGCCCTGTACAGAAAAAGCTAAAGGGAAGGGAATGATACACAAGGTGTGGGAGTGGGCAAGATCAGAGTAAAGTGGGTGAGAGATGTAGTAATGTAAGCGGTATTGCATTGAGTAGTTAACAATGAGGGTAGGCTTCTCTAAAAAAAAGTGGCTTTTAAGAGATTTCTTGAAAGCTGAAAGATTGGGAGAAAGTCGGACAGACTCTGGGAGAAAATTCCAGAGGAGGGGTGCAGCTCTTGCAAAGTCTTAAATGCGAGCAAGTGAGGAGGTAATGAGGGAAGAGTTGAATAGCAGGTCAGTATAGGAGCATAGTAAGTGGTTTTGTGAGTATATGGAGATTAGTTCAGAGATGTAGAGAGGGGCAGAGTTATGAAGTGCTTTGGGTCATTAATTTGAATTTAATTCTGAAGGGGAGTGGAAGCCAGTGCAGGGATTGGCAGAATGGCATGGCAGAGCAAGAGCGGTTGCTGAGATGTATAAGCCTAGCAGAAGTGTTCATTATGGACTGGAGTGGTGACAGGTTCTGGAGGGGAAGGCCAATTAAAACAGAGTTACAATAGTCTAGAAGCGATATGACAAGAGAGTGAATAAGAATTTTGGCAGCATCTTGGGTGATAAATGATCGTATTTTGGATATGTTCCTTAGGTGGAAGTGACATGACTTAACAAGTGACTGGATATGAGGAGTGAATGTCAGGGCAGAATCTAGTATAACCTCAATGCCTGTGGAGATGGGGTGATAGAGGAACTACTATGGATACTTCCGGGATGTTACTGGTGTTAGTTGGAGGAAAAAGAACCATTTCCGTTTTGGAGAGGTTTAATTTAAGGTAGCGTTGTGACATCCAAGTAGATATAGCAGACACAGGAGGAGACACAAGTTAGGAGTTCTGGGTTGAGATCAGGAGAGGAAAGATAGATCTGAGTATCGTCAGCGTAGAGATGGTAGTGGAAACCATACAAGCTGATTAATTTGCCGAGGGAGGAAGTATATAGAGAAAATAATAAGGGTCCCAGGACAGAGCCTTGAGGAACCCCGACAGAGAGAGGTAGGGGGGAAGATGCTACTCCGTTGTAGGAGACACTGAATGAATGATTGGTGAGGTAAGAAGAAAACCAGGACAGGGCTGTGTCACGAAGGTCAAGCGAATGGAGGGACTGGAGGAGGAGAGGGTGATCTACAGTGTCAAATGCAGCTGAGAGATCAAGCAGTATTAATAGTGAGACATTTTTGTTGGCTTTAGCTGTTAAAAGGTCATTGGTTAGACGGGTCAAAGTTTCAGTGGAGTGTTGTGGTTTAAAACCAGATTGTAAGGGGTCCAGCAGGTTATTGTCAGAGAGGAATGAGGTTAATCAGTTGTAGACTAGGCGCTCTAGTAGTTTAGAGATGAAAGGTAGCAGAGAGATAGGTCAGAGGTTGTCAAGATTGGAGGGGTCAAGAGGGGTCAAGAGAGGGTTTTTTCAGAATGGGGGTGACAAGAGCATGTTTTAGTTGAGACGGGAATAGTCCAGTTGAGAGCAAGATATTAAATAGATGAGTTAAGGCTTTGATTAGACAAGGGTTGGTATTGCGGAGAAGTTTTGAAGGAATAGCATCCAGATCAGACCTGATTGGCCCAGGCCACAGCTGAACCTGATTGGCCCAGCCCACCCCCAAACCCAATTGGACCAAATAACAAGTGAAATGCATTAATGTTGTTAGTGTAATCCATGGTGCTGCACTAACAGTGGTAACCAAAATTTGCACTTTTTTTTAGCGCACAGAGATTTAAAAAAGTGAGGGAACGTTTTCTCCCAGTTGCCCAGCCTGCCCCATCCCCAACTGACAGCCGTCACTTGGACAGAGGGGAAAGCATCAGCTCTGTGACCCTACTACAGACAGCAAAGTTCCTTCTAGGGGGCCCCGCCAAAATGGTTCCAATTGGGCCCCACACTTGGTACAACCGGCCCTGAAAACCTCAATTCCCGAGCATTTTGGATAACAGATTCTGAAACATGTCAGGTATAGTGAAACATGTCAGGTATAGTGATGGGCGAAACATGTCAGGTATAGTGATGGGCGAATCTACCCAGTTTGGCACAGTGTCAGATGAAGCCACTTTGGATTGTGCATTTGACACAGAATATCTTAACTCATCTATCCCACTTTGCACAGAATATTGCGTCACAGCATCCCATCCAATTAAAGAGTTCATCATTGAAAACAATGGTGTTTTGGTATGCTAATGAAAAGGTTAAATGCATTAAATGAGTTAAGATAACTTTAGATAACGCACAAATCCAAGTGGCTGCATCTGTACTACATATTACACTAGAGGGCACATTTACTAAGGGTCGAAGTGAAAATTTGAATTTTTTTTGGCTACTTTGACTATCGAATAGGCCAAAATTCGATTTGAATCTAAACAAATTTGAAAATTCGAATTTCAAAGTACTGTGTCTTTAAATTTTTTTTAATTCAACCATTCACCACCTAAAACCTGCCGAATTGCTATTTTAGACTATGGGGGACCTACAATAGTCTTTACAGTGTTTTTTGCAAAGTTTTGGAAAATCGAATTTTTTTTTTGAAAATCGTTCGAATTGTCAAATGATGCAATAGAACGTTTGGAATGATTGAATTCGATCGAAAATGGACCTATTCCATCGAAAATGGTCCGATGATCAAATTTCGAAGTGAAAAAACTAATAGTAAATGTGCACCTACGTAGATCATTCTGAGGGATTCCCAGACATTCAATATTTGTTTTTTTTACAGTAAAGAAAATGCTTCATAAATGTACACATTTATAAAATCAAAATGACTGCACTGATAAATGTGTCAGGTTATCAGAACATGCTTGTATGTCCATTTTGTGCTATGGGGTGCTAGAGCTATAGAGTTATAAAGGCCCACCAACCCATTAAACCTTGAAAACTGACCATGGGTAATTTTGTTTGATTCCTTTCTGACTGTCAGGTAAGTTTTGAGAAATGGCAAAAATCCTTCAGGAATCCTCAGTTTAATATGAGTCACTTAACTAAGTAAAAAGAATACCATTATTTAGACCAAAGTAAGAATTAAAAACCTCTGTGAGCATTGTATGGCCACAACTTTCATGTATGCAATTTATGCAAGTTTATATACAGTATATGTACTGTATATACTGTATTTACTGTATATCTTTACAAATATATACAGAAAAGAGATCCCTCACCTTCCACAAAGCTCACAATTACAAAATGTCCATCTCTCACAGTCTCCATCAAATTGTCTCTGTCAAATAGTTCACATTTTAAAGAAGTACAGTATTTATATTTTACCTGTAATAATAAAAGAGTTGATTGTTCTTGGTATTTAAGTTGCTTGAATCAATATTGGTGGCAAAACAGTCCTAATTGTAATAATGTATTAATAATAATAATAATAATGTATTAATAATGTAATCATACTTAATAATATTAGTAAACTTTTAAGGGGTTATTTACTACAATCCAAACGCTTCTCAATATTTTCTTAAAATCACTTCAACCAAACCCCATTTTTAACGTATTTATCAATAAATTTACTTGAAACAACCTGGTACAGGGAAAAACTCACTAAAACTGTATAAAAATCCAAATTGTATGATTTTTTTCAGATTTGACTCCAGTAAACACAATTTTTTCTGATTATTACCCAAAAAACACAAATGAATTGGATCATTGTACGAAACTGAGCACAGATCATGATATCTTCCAGTTCAGAAAAGGACATATGTCACTGAATTCCACATTACCTTGGCAGGCATTAGATGGAATACTTTTTTTTTATTAAATTTTTTTACTTTTATTCTGAATTTTAACAGTATCAGGGTCTTAATAATTCACAAAATATTTTTTTTTCCTTCAGAAATTTTTTTCACTTTAAATCTCCGACCGAAAAATTGGACTTTAGTAAATAACTCCCTTAATATTTAAATGTTTTTCAAGCAGACATAGAGGCTTTTTTGGTTTTTGAAACCACAACTAAAATCACAATTGTCATTGAATTTATGAAAAGATTTGAAAATAAAAAATTATGAACAACAAAAGTGCAAAAAAATTTGTATTTTGGTTAATTCCTAGTGGAAAAAAAAATCAGAAAACCTCTTAGGGGCAGATTTACTAACGGTCGAACTTTGAATTGAAAAAAATTTGAAATTCGACCATCAAATTTTTTTCAGTATTTTTTTTATTAACAATTGACCTTTTTTGATTGAATAGGTCCATTTTGGAACAAATAAAAATTGTCTCAATCATTCGAATGCATCGATTCGAATGATTTGAATGATTTTGGCCAAAATCCTTCGATTATCAAAAAATTAACACTTCTTAAAGGTTCCAGAGATTCCCCCCATAGGCTAAAATAGCAATTCGGCAGGTTTAAGGTGGCGAAGTATCAAATAAAATTTTTTTAAAGAGACAGTACTTTGATTTTCGAATGGTCAAATTTTTAAATTCGAGTTGAAATTTTTTACACTCGAATACAATTTTTGGCCTATTCGATCAAAGTACCCAAAAATTACTTCAAAATTTGAATTTTTGTAATTAAAATTTTTGTAATTTGAATTTTCACTTCGACCCTTAGTAAATCTGCCCCTTAAAGTGCAATTTGATTTAAAATGGTTCAATAAGGTAGAATGGTTCTCATTGACTTCTATAACACCTCAACAACTTATACTTGACAAAGTTTGGCATTAAAAGTTTTAGGTTTTTTTTTCACTTAATAAATCTAAATTAACATTTCATGTGTTAGTAAATGGGTCCCTTAAAATATGGTTATGCAAATTACAAAAAGGTCCAACCAATTAGAGTAATAGATCCTATACCTATATTACATTTTAATAATTCAAATTTTACACAAGTAAAGTAACAACTTTTATTTTTAACTTAAAAGAATCATTACAGTCCTGCTCAAGGTGATATATTCTTATTTGTTGATATATTTATTGCAAATGAATCCCAAAACCATATATTATTTTAGAAAGAGGTTCTGCTTTTAAATAGCCAAATACTGACACACAAATGTATAAATATGTGATGTTATTTTCATAACCAGATTTTATTCACTGTATAATTGTGTTTTCTACCCTCTAAAATATGAGCTTGTCTTTTTCTGGATGAAGTGAGTGCTGTTTCATAAACTTATTGTATTTGATGTATGGCAAGCTCAGTACCCCATGGGATGATGACACAAGCACAAATTTCCTGTGGGTCTTTTATTAGTTGCAAGAATACAAAAGACATGTGTCATTATGTCAAAAGCTAATGAGAGTTTTTAATTCAATACCAAAGCACTGTTTTTACTGAAACAATTATATTATGTACAATACAGTCACAGATTCTTCTATAGTTTGGAAAATAATGCAAAACTCTAATTAATACATGGGAGGAAAGCCTTTCGGTACAATTGGTAAAGCCCCAAAGGCATGTTGATGAGTGCTGAATTATTTAAAGCAATTAATGTTGCTGCTCTGCACCTCCCAGAAGGAGAAGGGGATATGACCTTGTAATATACTGCCCATAAAGCAGAATATTCTACACATGATTACACCTTACTATTTGAAAGAGCTGATTTTGCCTTCAGTTTCATATAATTACCACTAAATCCTCTTTAAATGGAATGCAAAAAAAAACTTTTTCAAAAGTAAGTTGTGATTATCTTTTTTTGTATTATTTTATTTATATTTTCTCAGTTTATTTAAACTGGTACACTCAAATAAAAATATTGATTACGGATGATGCTTCAGGCAAAGGAAAAAATGTTAACCCTCTAAGAAAAAAAACCCAACAAACAATTGTTAAATATTTCATAACTAACAGACCAATTTTACCAGGAATGTGTAAAAAAATGTAAATATAATTACAGAAAATTAAAGGTAATATATATATTTACATACAGCATACATATATGATGTATACAGAATATTCTGCATAGTACAGTTATTTCTTACATGAATTGAATCAGCCTTTTTATTAAAATAAACTGATAAAACCTAGAACATTTGTTTACACATGTAACAAACTACTGAAATGCTATAATAAACAGCTCAGAGTTTTTTAGAGCATGATTGCAGCTTAATATTTGAACATTTATATCATTTTGTTTTTTTTCTTCCTAAACTATGTTTTCTTCCAAATACTGTTCATTTCTACATTTTTAAAAACTTAAGGAATACATTCTGTAAATACATTTGTTTTTCTTAAGCAACTTTATATTAGTTATACCTTTATTTAGCAAATTTAGTTTTTCTGATTCTCTACAAAACATGACATTTTTTTGTTTCTTTGATTGGGAAAGTTTTACCCTAGAGCAAAAAACCCAAATTATAGCAATGATGTCTCTCATACACTCAATTATAATTATAACCAAATAAGATATAATTGATCCTTACTGGAGGCAAAACAATCCTATTGAGTTTATTATGTTCAAATAATTTTTAGCAGACGTAAGGTATGGGGATCCAAATTATCAAAAGATCCCTTATCTGGAAAGCCCAATGTCCAAAGCATTTTGGATAACAGGTCCCATGCCAGTATATACACTTAATAGCATAATGTTTTAGATAAGCTTATATTTCCAATGTACAGTATCTATATTACATGAGTTTAGGAGCTTAGTATGAGTCACAGGCCTCTTTTTATTGCCCTAGTCCATCTTTTTGAAATTATTAAGCAAGTTTTACCTTTGCCCCCCTGTATAAAACACATTTAATTTTTCAAGTGTTTAATTCCATAGAGTTATATATGTAAGATTTAGCTGTGCAGCATACAGCAGTATTGATGATAAGAAAAAAGAAGAAAGAAAAATAGAGGAATTGCGGATACATTTAGAAAAATGTCTGGATAAAAAAGTTTTCTCCTATCCCTAGTAAGACCTCCATTAAGATGTTAAAAATCATGGAGGACGCTTTAGAGTATATAAATATTTGTACTGGTGTAGCACTAAACCATCTGGGGTGATGTGTGTTCTAAGTAGCATCAAATAATTTGTTTTCATAATGCAGTATTGTAGATAAACAGCAGGGTATTAAACAACAATTATTTTATTAGCAGAACACTAGTGCTTTTTCAATGTTAAACGAAACACATTCACTGAAAACAATATTTTAGCAATATAATTTTGATTTAGTCACTATTAGCATGTATAGTGTGTACTACTTGACTTGGGCCTAAATTGAAACTATATGAAAATAATTGAGAACCCTTAGATGACCATTAGACTTCAGTTGCCCGTTAGCTAGTTATTGTAGAAAGAAAATTAGCTTAATCAACTTCATTCTATTTTTTTATGATAAGCAGTCAATATGGCTGTGAATTCTCCTGTCTATTATAAACCTTATGTTCAAGGTGGCTATTTGAATTCTTTTAGGGAGTGCACAAAAGGTTGAAGTGGTTTAAAAGCTGCAAAAAGCAAATTTAGCGTCTGCTGCCTTTAATGCCTCAATTCATATTCAAAAGGTTTTGCATCCAATGATAGCAGGCAGCAGAGATGATGTTTGGACTTGTGCATTTTTGTTGACGTATTAAAAAGTAGTAATACTTTTAGGGGCAGAATGTAGAAGTGAAAATACTTCAAAATTCGATCATCAAATTTGATCTGAATTGTTTCTTCGATCAAAAATGGACCGTTTTCGATCAAATTAAAATAGTTTGTATCATTCCATCTAATTGTTCGATTAGAATCATTCCCCCCCAAAAACTTTCAAAAATTTCAAAAAGACTCCTTAAAGGTTATAGGAGGTCACCCATAGGCTAAAACAGCAGTTCGGCAGGTTTAAGGTGTCGAAGGGTCGAATTTGGATTCTTCAAAGAGACAGTACTTTGATTTTCGAATGGTCGAATTTTTCAATTTGAATCAAATTTTTAAAATTTGAATAGAATTTTGGCCTATTCAATTTGGCCTATTCAATAATCGTAGTACCCAAAATTACTTTGAAATTCGAATTTTTTAAATTAGAATTTTCACTTTGTCCCTTGATAAATCTGCCCCTATATATTTCTGGATTTGCTACTTGATAATCTGCATATGTGTGATGGTGATGGCAAGAAATCTGTACCTAGCCATGACAAGTGTAATTTCACTACTAGCAACACTGTCTTCTAGGTTATTTACGCATGGAGTGTGGTGAATCTTGAGTGTCTCTTGCTTCAAAAAATTGTCCAAATGTCTCACATCAATAGTTACATTTAGATTTCTTGGGGAAAATGGTTTACATGCAAGTGCACCAATTTTTTTTACACTCACATTTTGGGGGTTATTTATCATAATTCAAAAAGTTCTCATTTTCTGAAAACTACTCCCACCAAATCCGTACAGACTTTCCCACCCTATTTATCAATAAATTTTTCCAAAAAATTTTAAAGTGTAAAAAAAACAAAATCAATTTTTTTTTGGACTTTTACCACCATCAGAGTTTAATAAAGCTCAAAAAATTAGAGTTCCTTTTCCTACAAAAAATTATTTTCCCAGACAAAAAAAATGGACTTTGATGAATTTTTGTTTGCAGGTAATATTATTATCTATGTTGCTTTTTCATAATCCTTTTGCATAAACTTAAACAAAAATGAAACCTCATTTGGACAACAGCTTGTAATAGGTCTGGGTATTACTTTCTCACATTCACTCTGAATAGTCTAATTAAACAGTGTAATAATATAACAAAGCAATAATGCAATTGTAAAAGCTTGTGTTGAATTGAAATGATTGTTTTTCAGTTTATTTATAAAGTATATTTAACTGCTTGTTGTTATATGTGCAATAGCAATATGGTCTAATGCTTCAATAAATACATACAGTAACAGTGTTTAATTTTTAAATAGGCACACAGATCTTTAGCCAATCATGTCTAATACTGAAATATTCTTGCAAAAATACTCTTGCAAAAATGTATTAAATAGGGTGCACAGATTTAAACCACGTCTCCTGCTCTCTGTTGAAATATAGGCTACAGAAAGTGCTTATATGGCATGAAATGTGTCAGGCTAGTCTTGACAGATTTTTTGACTGCCTCAATTTACAAACTACACACATAGAGAATGCAACATGAGGAACATCATAATATAATGGTGGAGGGCATGGAGAAAAAAATCTACACAGAGAAAAAAATCTACACAGAGACTGCAAAAATGAATTACAAAATGGCTGCAGTAAGTTCAAGGCTGAAACTTAATACACAATTTTCAGACACAGCCAAATGCATAATAAAACTGTGAATGAAGAATACACATTTCATCTGTTGTCTGTTACTGTGCATTTTCCTACTTTTTTATGGTTTAAGCAAAAACAGCTTGCTTTTCTGTTGCAGAAGTGTATGACTATGCATAAGTAAATGTATTTTAATATTCAACTCAGTCAGCTGTTAGGTTCAGTTATGTATTGGCTCTGCATGCCTTGGGAAAATGCCTCTTCATGCCTCTGCAAATCCATGGATACAATGATTCTATCTGCACTGCTAATTAAAAGTGTCTTTCATTTAAAAAAAAATAAAAGTGCAATCCTGTCCTAGAAGGGTTTAGTTTTTCCACTACTGTGTTGCAGTGGGCTTCAGAAGAAATTAAAGTATTACTTGGGTTCATACATCAGTCTCAAAACTCCATTGTGGATTTGGTAGCCAGAATCCTATGCCATAAGCTAGACCAGCAGCAAAAACTTTCTTGAAGTGTCAACAACACACAATGCTTTCCCAGAAATAAAACACTTGGGGGCAGATTTACTAAATTCACATGAAGGACTCGAAGTTTGATCGAATTTTAAAAAATATTCGAGTTCGAATTTTCGAATGTTTTTGAAGACCACTTCGACCAGTGAATTTTGAAAATTCGATCGAATGGAAAGATTCGAATAAAAATCTATTCGAATATTCGACTATTTGAGCGTCAAAATACTTTTTATTCGACTGCCTAGTTCACCAGATCAAAGCTACGGAATTTGGTTTGGTTATTTTTGATCAAATAAAAATATTCGATCGAATGGTTAAAATCGTTCAAATCGATCGATTTGAACAATTTTATCGATTGTTCGACCAATTGAATTGACGTAAAATCCTTCGAATTTGATATTCGAATTTGAAGGATTTTCATTTACCATCAATTCACATGGTCGAATTTGAGGGTTTTTTAACCCTCGAATTCGCCCAATAGTAAATCTGCCCCTTAGTCCAGATGGCCTCCTGGTCAAATGCTAGAAGACTTTTTGCCTAATTTTTTGCATATTTTACATGAAGCAAAGACAAAATAAAACTTCCATTATCCTTATACACAGCTTTAATTGTATTAATTCATACACCTGTTAAGAACCAAGACCTGTGCGTCTCATAACACCCTATATCAATTATTAACACTGACACCAAACTGCTGATGAAAGTCTTGGCTATACAGATGCAGTCACTTGGATTTGTAAGTTAAATGCGTCGTGACTCAGGGCTAATTGAAGAAACTGTGTTATCTAAAGTTATCTTAACTCATTTAATGCATTTAACCTTTTCATTAGCATACCAAAGCCCCATTGTTTTCAATGGTGAACTCTTTAATTGGATGGGATGCTGTGACACAATATTCTGTGCTAAGTGGGATAAATGAGATAGATGAGTTAAGTCACGGCGCATTTAACTTACAAATCCAAGTGACTGCATCTGTAAGTCTGCTAAAAATTAATTGACATTGATATTGCACTCAGACCAATCTGGATTTATACCTAGCAAGTCTACCTCAAGAAACCTAAAGAGATTATTTGCTAATCTTAAAATAAATAATGATGACCCTGGATCATGTATCATAGTGCTAAAGCTGTTGACTGGTCTTTTCTATGGTAAACTATTTAATCCATTGGTTAATTTGACCAGGTTAACTAAACTTGTATCCTTACCTTTTAAGTTTTTTAGTGGTACTCACACAGAACAATATGAAAAAATACCTCAAAAACTTCAAAAAATTGTGTTTTTCAGACAAATCATAGCTAAAAAAAATAAAAAAAACACTGAAATTTTGGTCAAATAGGATCAGCGTACCTCCCATTTACTTCTATAGCACCATGACATCTTTTATTGGGTGAAGTTTCATGTTTGTTTTCACTTAATAAATCTTGTATTTTTAGAGCTTCTTATAAATATAGGTAAACCAAACATTTTTTTGATTCTTGAGAAAAAAAATCTCAATTTGATGTAGGTAAATGCGACCATTAGCTTTGCAAAGTCTGTCTTTTATATGGTGGTGTATTCAAATAAGATTATTTTTACTTACAGCCCAGATGAACAAGGGGCCTTTGCTTCCCTAATCTATGGCTATACTATTTAACCATGCAACTGTCACATGTACATGGCTCATTTGTGCCTAAACCTAAAGATCTCAATATGCTTCTACAGCCACTTCCAGGTTCATTAGAATCAATTCATAACTGCCATTTTCTGTTATCGGAAAGAGTACAAGTCACTACCTACCACTGAGAGACCTTGACCCCTGGAAACTTATTTCAAATCTATGCAGGGCCTTAAAATACATTCTAATTGTGCCAATGCCCAATGCAAGTGGCAGGCAAGTTTGCCTAATATTGATGTTGAATGGAAAGAGGCAATGAATTCAATGTTTAAATCTCAAATCTCTACTATGGATCACCTAATTCATTATAAAATTCTTCACCACTACTACTACCTGCCCATTATAATACACAGAGTATCCTACCTAGATTTCCTTAATTTCATGTGGACTTGTTCTAAGATTAAACAATTCTGAAGGAAAATATTAAAATGTGTGAGTGGTCATCTTTCCTTCCCTGAAGTCCTCATCTAAACTGTGTTTACTAGTGTCATAGATGAACCGATTCCCTGCAATCACACAGGATACTCCCTTTCTTATTGGTTGAACTACTACTGTACACGCTTCCTTTAATAAAACTGAAATATGAAGCACATGGTACTCCAACTAAATTAGCAAAAATATGGGTGAGCCAGTTTGATGTTTACACATCAGTGGATATTGACTAATCATGTGTGCATTTGGCACCTATATGTGTTACTGCACAAATCAATATCAAGGATTAAAACTGGAATTATCATAATTTAAATTTGAATGAAAAAGTTAATCATTTTTCAATTTTATTAAAACATTCAAGATTTTACTGCCTCATTAAATATTGATGGAACAATGTGACTTTTATTAGATAGGGGCTTTATTTCCATGCCCAAACGTAATCTCCACATATGTCCACTAAGCTTGGCCCCCCTAAAATACCTACAGTAGGATGAAGAACTACAGCAATCATGAGCATAAACATTGTATATATCTTTAAGAATCATTATTGTTCTTAAACCTGCATTTTGTCCCCCTTACTTTTTCAACCATCACCCGCAGCAAAACTGTCAGAAAAGCACAAATGAAATGTGCTTAATCCAAAATGTTCCCATTATTTTAGTAAAACTCCCATCCACAATTGTACATTTTTTATCAATAAAATAATTTGAAAAATTTGGTGCAGGAAAAGACTTTCTAAACTCAATAGAACCATGAAAAAATGGATTCTTATTATTTTTCAGATTATTGTATGAAACCTGGTGCAGATCATATCTTCCAAATGTAAAAGGGACAGCTGCCATTGACTTTTACATGACCTCAGCAGATTTGAGATGGAGTATTTTTTTTATTTGGACTTTTAGCAGCCTTGGGGTATTATAAATCTCAAAAAAAATATTCATTTCCCATGAATATTGGTGTTTTTCCTTTTAAAACTCTGACAGACTTTAGTAAATAACTCCGAAGTGTATTTGTGATGCTAGAATTCTGAAATAACAAATAATTTCTGCAAAACTGTTTACCAGTAGTTACATAGCAATGACATGACTTTAAACTATATACAGCATGTAAAAATTCTTCATAGTCTTCAGACTTTAACTTGATTTACTACAGTACATCCACTTCTATCAATCCATTATGACATACATGATCTTTTACTGCATGATATGAGGGCATATCCTTCCATTTTGCTTTTTTGTCAACAATCAACTAGAGTACATAATTGTTGATTTGTGACCTGATGAAAAATGCCAAAGAATTAGCAACAAACATAGCTAAAGAAATCAGACCAGAATGAGGATAGAGAGGTTGAGGAATGCAATGCTGGGTGATGATGTGATGGCTGATTCTGTTAATGTCTTTAAAAGTGGCTTGGATGATTTCTTGGACAGACATAATAGCAAAGGCTATTATGATACTATACTCTATAGTTAGAATAGTCATAAATTATTATTATTATTTTATTATTATTAACATGTATTTCTATAGCACCAACATATTGGGTAGCACTTTAAAGTAAATGTGATTATACAACTAAATCACATGAATTACATACATATGGAGTTACATTCAATAGCAATCACTGCAGATAAAAAGGTGAGGAAGGTCCTATACAGAAAGAGCTTACAATCTAACGGTAAGGTAGTTATACATAATATGTGGGAATGGGCAAGATAGAATTAGGTGGGTGAGAAATGTGGTACTGTATGTAGTGTTGCATTTGGTAGTTAAGAGTGAGGGTAGGCTTCTTGAAAGAAGTGCGTTTTAAGAGATTTATTGAAAGCTGAAAGCTTGGGAGAAAGTCGGACAGATCGTGGGAGAGAATTCCAGAGGAGGGGAGCAGCTCTTGAAAAGTCTTGAATCCGAGCATGTGAGGAGGTAATGAGAGAAGTGTTGAATAGCAGGTCAGTAGAGGAGCGTAGTAGGGAGTGGCAGAGTTATGAAGTGCTTTGAATGTCAGGGTCATTAATTTGAATTCAATTCTGAAGTGTAGTGGAAGCCAGTGGAGGGATTGGCAGAATGGTGTGGCAGAGCGGTTGCTGAGGTATATGAGCCTTGCGGCAGTGTTCATGGACTGGAGAGGCGACAGTCTCTGGCGGGGAAGGCCAATTAAAAGAGAGTTACAATAGTCTAGACGTGATATGACGAGAGAGTGAAAAAATAATTTTGGCACCATCTCCGGTGATAAATGATGTATATAAATAATGTATTTTGGATATATTCCTTAGGTGAAGTGACATGATTTAATAAGTGGCTGGATGACAGTGAATGACAGGGCAGAATCTAGGATAACCTCAAGGCCTGGGGGTGATAATTGAATTGTTAACTTTGATGGATACTTCAGGGATGCTACAGGTGTTAGTTGGAGGAAAGAGAACCATTTCCGTTTTAGAGAGGTTTAATTTAAGGTAGCGTTGCAACATCCATGTAGAGATGGCGGACAGGCAGGAGGAGATGCGAGTTAGAAGTTCTGGGTTGACATCAGGAGATGAGAGATAGATCTGAGTA
>CM044442.1:89763871-89780566 GCA_024363595.1 Xenopus borealis | reverse complement strand
ACCCTCCTCATCCTCGGCTACCAAACACAACACTGTGTCACAAAGGCCAAGTGAATGGAGGGACTGGAGGAGGAGAGGGTGATCTACAGTGTCAAATGCAGCTGAGAGATCAAGTAGTATTAGTAGTGAGAAATGATTGTTGGCTTTAGCTGTTAAAAGGTCATTAGTTAGTCAGGTCAGGGCAGTTTCAGTGGAGTGTTGTGGCTTAAAACCAGATTGTAGGGTAAATTATATATATAATTTATGTGAGGTTGTGGAGGGGCATGTGTATGGATGCTGGGTTTCATTTTCAGGTTTGAATTTGATGGACTTTCAACCCGATTTAACTATGTAACTATGATCAGATATTTTAACTTACATGCAAACATAAATATTTTGTGTGGCAAATCTTTCACATTCTATATTTTCCCTAAACAAAATTGCCATTGTGAAGTACGTCAAATATCCCAAAATTCCATCACTGAATTTGTTAATGCGGTGCATGTTGTCGCTAAAACTTTTATAGTAAGGAAGGAGCCACTCCCAATGTTAAAATGGCATTAGTAGTATGTGATTCTTCGGATGCAAGTTTGTTGCCTGATGAAGGGGCCTGGGTGCTCCAAAAGCTTGCAATTTTTACTTATTCAGTTAGTCATTAAAATTTTACATTACATTTTCAGCATCACCAAATGATGGGAACCTTGACATTACTGCCACATTCAGGGTAGTTGTAGATCTAGGGATCTTTTGTGTCAATAGACATATTTGTATAAAATTTCCACAATAAACAAAATGGTACAGCGCAAGTGCTTGGATTCTTGTACCTTTTCAAGCATGAACATATTCATAGCCTTGCATATATCTGAGCTCAGGTGCATTTGTTCTCTTAAATGCCTTATTGTTCAATTATTTCCAGAACCATGAGTTGTAAGTACTGGACATCATATGGCACATTCTAACCTTGAACAGTCCTCACATTTTCCTTTCCTGCACCAGTTTTTACATGCAAAGTAAATCTAGAAGAAAAAAGTATTTGCAGTACATGTGCATAACGTCATTATGGAGAAAATGCCCCCCATGTCTAATATGTAAAATCTCAGTGATCTCTTAGTTCATAGTTAATTTGCTAATAATACACAGCAATTTCAATGTTAATTCAAAAGCCTTTAGCGAAAAATTTTACATGATATATTGTTTAATCACCTGTACAGTTTATTGTTGAAAACCTGCACATTTCCCAATTCTTCTGTATTGCTGTACCTTAAAGAGGAGATATTATTGTGCTGTGTCAGCAGCCGCAGAATATATAATGTCCATGCTTCATGGGACCCATACAAATTAATTAAAATTATTAAATCTAATTTACAGATAAACAACTTTTGTACAATGTAATTAAAATTCTCAGTATGGGTTTGGTTAATATCGTGGGTACAATGATATTTTTAGTTGGTAAGGAATATTCAAAAGAACATGTTTCAGCACAAAAAAAACGTCCATAGAATATTTCACTGTTACTGCTTAAAGTGATCTTTTAATACATATTTGTTGATTTTAACTTAAGGCTTGTTATATACAGAACATTTTCTATGTCAAATAATAATAAAATTGTACTATTAGAAAACTGGCTAAATGCCCCTTGCTGAGCATTAAAAATTAACTTACTATAGTAAAGTGAAACTGAAAAATGTTTTCCATTAGATTGTTTGGTAAACTCTTTCCTTAAATTTAGCACAATACAGTATTCCCACACTGTGTTGCTAGCATGTCCAAGGTGCTCAACTTGAAGGCCAGCTATAGTTATATTTGGCATAAAAGAATAAGTAAACCTGTTATTGTAAAATCTCCTAAAATAATTCTAATTATACCAATAATTACACACCATTCTCCCTGCAGATTTATGTTTCTCTTATAGTGGAGTATCATGCTAAACAAGGAAGTTACTAAAAAAGCTTCAGCTGAGCTAGCTGTAATAGAGAAACAAAATAAATCTGAATGCAGAGAGAAATATGTTCTTCTAGGTAGGGTCTATTTAGAGTAATTTTAGAGATAGGAAAAAAATTATTTACTTATTCTATAATTCCCTTTTTTCCCTTTTTTAGATACTACTAAAAGCCAAGTTTGAAGGTGATTTAAAATGACATTTGTTATCCTAGACATTCTAGTAACTATGATAAAGGACTCAAAAAACAATGGTTTCATATGCTTGTTCACTTCTTATGAATTAGGGTACCTGTCAATTATTTAAAAAATTATTTAAAATTATTAAGAAAAAGTTCCAAGTCATAAGGGTAACAGGTTACAGAAAAATAACTCATAAGATTTTTTTCAGGCAAATTTAATTCATAGAAGAAGTTCCATTAAATATTCTTGATGTGGCTACTAAAAATGAGACAAGTAACGAGCTGTGGGAGGTTTTTTAACTCCTCAACTAAAACCTCTGTCAGTTAATAATCTGTGGGATAGTTTATAAGATGAACAATATGTGCCATCTTAGAGACCATATTGTCCACTCAAAATGGTCAAGATAGACATAGTGGGCAAATGAGAGACTGCATTTCTTTTTGTTGTGATCCTGTGCAAGTAAAAAGGTTTAATTTATTTTTTTAAAGTTTTAAATCACTTTGGCAGTGCATTACCAGATCATTGTTTAATGCATATTGGCGGCTAGTCTTCTGTGTGGAAATACCTTAAAGCTGAGCATAATGGGTTTTGGGAAAATTTATTATTTTTCTTTTGCATGTCTTTCTGGGTACAAGTGGCATTTTAACCATTATAATGTATTACGCATTCTGTAGTTGTTGCTAATAGGATGTTACCTGAAGGAATTTCTGGGGGAATTGTAAGAATAGTTCTAGATGGGGGCGGTCCTTTGCCATGCTGCTGACTAGACGCACAAGGTAAGAGCTCTGATAATCAGAAGCTCCAAAACCCCATAATCAAGCGACCAAAAACTAAAAATACTAGCACAGGTCATACACATGCACAGCCAAGGCATGGAGAAACAGTGAACCGCGAGAGCAGCTTACCACAATGTCACTGTACTTACACAAAACACAGAGCCAGTGCCTGAGACATGCTTCCCAAGATGGAGCCGAGTCCGATGGCACACCTCAGGACTCAGCTCACAACACAGTTTTTCCAGACCATTCTGTAAGTACTTCACCCTCTCTAACCCTCCTGCACCAGTCACCGCAACACCCTCTTTTAGATGATATCCCAGCCGCAGCAAGCCGAATTGCCAGTCATGGCTCAGATACTAGCAGATCTGCAATCTGCTGTAACAGCCACCATCACACAGACGGTTGCTGCTGCTGTAAATGTGGCAATAAAGGATATACAGAGAGAGGTGACAGACTTAGGGGACTGGACAGATAAATTGGAAACCTACTGTATATGGATGACATAGCTCAGTGGTTAATAAATATAGAAGAAAATACGCAGCTCTTAAAGGGGAAGTACATGTGATGTGTGAAGATCTGGAGAATAGATTTCGCAGACAAAACCTAAGATTTAGGGGAGCCCTGGGGAAATAGCCCAAGCTACATTAAATACCTATGTACTCCTGTGTGCCCAGATACTCCCATTGTTACATCTGAACATCCCTACAACACTCATAACTCAACCTGACAGAGTTCTCATGTTATCGTCTATCTAATGTTGAATTCCTCCTTCTTACTGTATTTGTTACATTCTCATTAATGCTAATTTTCTTTTACCTCGGGTAAAAATGTATAATTGTGGCCCACTGCAATCTGCAGTTCAGAATATTGTATAGAAATGGGAATTTTGAAACGTCTACTGCAATGTAAAGTGGTTAAGGACTCTGGTATCATTCATTACCTGTTGCATCTCATGCTCCAAGTATTTACCAGTAGTCTACCAAATATTTACCCATGGCTCAGTTTATTTCTATAAATGTGAAGGGCCTTAACAGTATACAAAAAAAGGTAGTTGACCTTAAAGGAACTAAAAGATTCATGGGCTGATATAGCCTTCATTCAGGAAACTCATTTCTCAAACAATAAATCATGTAAACTTAGCTCTAAATTCTACCCCAAGGGCTATTACTCAACCTGCCCTCATAAAAAGGCTGGAGCAGCCATCCTTATACAAAAGGACTGGCCATTTTCGGTCGACCAGACCCTCACTGATCCAAATGGTCATTATTTACTGTTGTTAGGAAAGTATGCTAATGTCCAAGTGATACTCCTTAATGTGTATGCACGGAACAAAAGACAAATCCATTTTCTTAGAAGGGTTATTACTAAAGCCCAGCAACATTCCCCCCCTATATAATGCAATGGGTCAGCACAGCAGCAATGGAACGCCAGCGTCAGGACACCAGCGTCATGATGTCATCACAACAATTTTTTGGTGCCAAAATAGGCCTATTTAAGGAGCCTGAACACACCAAACTTTGCCCAAGTATAGGTTCTTCTTTCTGAGTTCCTGGGAGTGACTTAGATTTCTTGTTATTGACGTCGGCCTGTTTATTGGATTTTGAACCTTTCTGCCTGAATTGACCCCTTTTGCCTGGACTTCGACCATTCTTTTGTCTACCCCATTGATACTGTGAACCTTGTTGGGATAATTGCTTCCTCCTGGGTCCGCAAATCCAAACTGAGCCTTCGGGCCTTTACAATAATACACCCTAACACTGTACATACATTGAAAACCCTTAAACCCTTAAAATACCATCCAGAAGTCATATCTATATATCAAATATATAAAATATTTTTTAAGTGTGCCAATGTTTCATATGATTTGGTAACATTATATTATGAAAAGTAAAAATTTACACCATATAATCAGAGTTTACAACAAAGCGGGCTCTTTTGCATATTTACATCTGTGAATGGCTTTAAAATGCCTTTATTGCTTGTATGCCTGTAGTATTCTCTGTAGATTAGGTGGATTATATGTCATACCATATATTTTATATATTATTATATTATGTTATATTCTACAGGCAATGGCTCATAAGCAATGTGTTAACTCACACATGAATACAGCGGAGAAAATATGTGTCACCCCTAAGAGGTACCTTTACAGTCTAATTATGAGAAAATCAGAAGATAAAGCTTACTTTTCAAAAGTGAATATTTAACATCACTGTAAAGGAATATACTTTTTATTAATAATGTTTTCACAACCCTCCTGTTGTTTTAATGTTTTAGAAGAATAATACTATTTCCACTATAAGTGGAAGCTGTGACATTACTGTAAATTTTCTCAAGAAGATATACTGTACTGTACTATAATGTACATTACTGCACTGTGTTTTATACTTTTAGCATGAGCTAGCCTTTTCTTATTGATTCTTAATTGCTGGTGTATTTTAAGCAATATTCTCTTATATTAGCATAGACGTGATTGGGTATAATACCACAAGAAATAAATCTATAACTCAACCCTCAGTAGACGCACTCCAGTTTGCCAATTAAATCTATTCATATTCACTCCTCCCCTGCAGATCTGTTCACCCTGGAATTCAGTTTTAGAGTTATTATGCCAAATCCCCCACAAACTGCTCTATAATTTAGTTTATGTATTCTGCCAGAGCTGCACAAAAATGACTTAATATCTATAGTAAAACAAACATTGAGCTCGTAAACTTATAAACGTCCTCATTGGAATTTTTTTTTCCCTTTCCATGAAACACAGTTTTTGCTGAGGCCATTAAAACTGTTTATAGTAAATTGTGCTCCCTCTGTGCTCAACACCTGATTTCATCTGCAGCTCTGCAAGACATGTCCCATGATGCCTTGCAAGAAACTGCTTGGCTCAGCTTAAAGTGTAGCTAGTCGTTTCAACACTGAACATCTGGCATTGTTATTTGTTCCTTTCCTCCTTTTAAATAAATGTGAAATATCAGAGCTGTCTATGAAATTGTTTTAAGTCATTGATGCCTTGAGTTAGTTTAATAATCTGTTCAGTACATTGCTGCCATGCAATATTGCTTTTGTAGCTCATAATAACTGGGAAAAACACTGCCAGAAGAATTTAAAATATATTTTAAATGATTTGCTCCATAAACATTTACTGGAATGATATTTACAGTATTTGCCAATGTTTTGTTTAAAATGGAATAATAGTTTAAAGTTTTTCAATCACATATTCGCATTTAAGTAAGAAAGGAAGAAAACAAAAAAAAGAAATATAACCTTTTAAATATGATGTATTTTTCTTGGAGAATTTTAAACAATTTTTACGTGTAAAAATTTTAACTATTTGTTTTCTTTTTTAAAATGAGTGGATAGAAATCCATTTTCTAGGTTGTAAAATACATAAAATATATAAATATAAATCACATATTCTACCTGAATATTACTAAACATTGTACAATTTACAGCTACAGTACACTTAACATAGAATTGCATGTGTTATTAACTCTGAATCATGTGCGCTAAAATAGTTTTACATTCAGAATCTTTCCATAGTGTTAGAAGCAAATTATGTTGTAATTCATCCTATCATATCATTTGAAAAATGGGCTAATTACAGAATGTTTAAAATGGAATTGTAATAAGATGCAACAAAACTGCTAGGTAGAAAATAAAACACCTCTTGGGAATTCTTGGTTCTATAGAAGGTCTATAGACTGAATGTAATAGGGCTGCTTTTGTAAAACTGAGATTATCACTGCTTCTTAATTTGAACGCTACATATTTAAAACTAATTATATATATATATATATATATAGATATATATAAAACAACTCACAATAGTAGCAGTACTCTCCTGATTTCCAAGCGTTCGTGGTGCACAGCTGTCAAGCTAGATATAATCTATATAAAGCCTTTTGTATTTAATATTATGAATACTTGTGCAACTGATGTCATTTCCTGTAACTTCTCCTTTAAAAACCACATGACCATGCATTGCCCTGTACTCTCTTTTTGGCTTGATAATTTGATAAAGGACATGATGCATGTCCGAAACGTAGCCTGAGCTTGATGGCCAGATGTTTGCCTGATGGCTTGATGTTTTATCTTTAATACACTTTTTGATTCAAAACAAGTGGGTGCTGCCTTTTTTTGTGTTGCTCTCTCTCTCTCTCTCTCTATATATATATATATACTGTATATATATATATGCAACAATATAGGTGTAAAACTCACTCTATTATTTTAACATACTATATACAGATGCAGCCACTTGGATTTGTGTGTTAAATGTGTCATGACTCAGTCTAAAGTTATCTTAACTCATTTAATGCATTTAACATCTTCATTAGCATACTAAAGCACCATTGTTCACAATGATGAACACTTTAATTAGATGGGATGCTGTGACACAATTTTCTGTGTTAAATGAGACAAGTGTGAAGTCTGAGTTTAGTTATTCTGCATCAAACACACAATCCAAAGTGGGGTCATCTGTATACCCAACATAAACCACAAACAAGGTAATCAGCCTCTTTACAATATTATAATATTATAATATCTCTGACATAAAACATTATAAGGGATGGCTATGAAGATTTTCAAGACAGCGAGTTCCTATTTTCCCCAGCCTCTCCAATAAGTATGGCCTGGTG
The DNA here is from genome assembly GCA_024363595.1 of Xenopus borealis. Taxonomy (NCBI): domain Eukaryota; kingdom Metazoa; phylum Chordata; class Amphibia; order Anura; family Pipidae; genus Xenopus; species Xenopus borealis. The sequence continues at coordinate 89,773,047 of CM044442.1, read as the reverse complement.
TACGGGAAGGAGGTCGGCACCACTCCCAAAACTGCAGGATACAAAGATACCCAAACACTCAAGGCCAGTGAAGCGGGGATAAACCCCTGCGTGTTTATTCCAGGTCAGTGATGTAACGTTTCGGGGGCGTGCCCCTTCGTCAGACATGCAGATTGCTTTACAACACAGATATTTATAATCAGTGACATTAGTGTTAATTAAAACCACATGTGTAAGAGGAAATCTCCCAAAAACCAGGGAGTGTTCCAAAATTATACAATAAATAGAAAATGTTAGTGTCCTTATACAGGATTGAAAATCCAGTGGTTGTTCCAACAGTACCTAAAATGCAGTGAATAAAACATTTTTGTGAAACATAAAAAGTACAATTAGCCATAAATAAATATGGCCCGGAAGTTATACTAAAATGCAAAAACTTTTTACAATTAAAATTCAAACAGCATGAAGGACTGTAATGCTGTTAAATAGCTGCCTTACCCTGATTCAAAAAGCTTTCCCTGGGCAGATGCTTGATCACAGAAACAATCTGGGAGGAAAGAAATAATTACAATATCGTTACACTTTGAAGATAACATTGCAACATTTTTATAGATAGCAACTCATGTTGAACTCCTCATTTAGACCACGTGGTTGTTTAGTTTGTAGCAACCATATCCAGAAACATTCTCTTTGCAAGAGTTTCTTCTTAATCTCACTCATATTACTGCCATAAACCTTTTCCAATATTTGCCACCGTAACTGGCTGATTCTGTGCCCTTGGTCAAAAAAATGGCGTGCTAGGGAGGTTTCCTTTTTCTTACGCTCTATATTAGTTTTGCCCTCATCTTTTGTGGGTGCAAAATTTTGGATTACTGACTTGTGTTCATCTTGTTTTGATACTTCTACTCGTCTGGCCTACGTATGCCAACCCGCACGGGCACTTAATGCAATATATTATATTGAGACTGTTACAGTTGAAAAAGCCTTTGATTTTGTGTTTCGTTCCCTTTAGGGGGTGCTGCACACAATCCCCCCGAATGATACTGTTGCAGTGTCCACAGTCCCCATATGGAAAAGTGCCACTTACAGATGGGGCTAAGGTGTTAGATACCCTCTGTGTATGTGTGCTACGTCTTACCTGATCACCTATACTTTTCCCCCTGCGATAGGAGAATAGTGGTGGCTGAGTGAATATTTTTCCAAATTTTGGGTCTGCTTTTAAAACACCCCAATATTTTAACACAATTTTGCGAATAGTTTTGGCATGGATGTCATATGTGCTAATGAAGGGTATTCTATCCTGCGTTTTAGTCGTACCTACCCTCCTCTGTAATGTCAATTCTCTAGGGACCGACTGAACCTCATTTTTTATAGTACGCATATTGTCCTCATTATAACCTCTCTCTACAAATTTTTTGAAATGCCTTTAGTTTCAGTGATCTGGTAAACTTATACATATCTTTTGTAAAATTAAAGGGAGAATAAGCATTAGTAGGTACAAAGTTCAGTCCCTTATTTAACACTGAAAGTTCGGCAATGAAGATTTTCATCCATCCAGGTCATGGTATATCTAATATAAGTAATTCTAAAATAACTGGTCTTGCTGAGTAATCATTGAAGACATTTCACCACTCATCCGAGTAGCTTCTTCAGTTCAACTGACTGGTGTGGGAAGTTGTTGGCGTATAAACCCTTCTACTAGTCCAATCACAATGGCACATTGTAACTCTTCAAAGAGGTGACATCTGAAATTTACAGAGGTGTAATTCTGTGTAGTTAATGTGATAGGATTGCCAATGTGTCATGCAACTCATAGAAACAGGTATTACTTGTGAGAGTTTGGATGTGTGAAATGTTCTGAAACTGCTGGGGTACAGATGTGAGAACAGCATATCAGACTGGTGGTGTTGAAGGCCCCTGCCTCTGTTCAGGTATGGTTTTTCTACCTTGACATGAATCACCTCTTTCAAGCCTCGTTCAAATCAGCGGTCTTCTTTATCCAAGATTTGGACATTGCTATCTTCAAGGGAGTGTTACTTGTCTTTTAGGTGTAGAAAGACAGCTGAGTCTTACCCTGAAGAGTTACCCTTCCTATGTTGAGCCATTCGCTTGGTGAACAGTTGTTTGGTCTCCCCAATGTATAGATCTGTGCACTCCTCACTACAATGGACTGTGCATACCACATTGCTTTGTTTTCGTGTTGGATCCTTTGGGTGTACAAGTTTTTCTTGCTAGGTCTTTCCCTAAGGGCTCATAAGTATTGCTACCGTTGAGGAGTGTGGTTATCTTGCATTAATAGTCAGTTGTGTTGAGTACAACTGTGCATTTCCCTTTATCTGCTGGCAGAATAGTGATGTTTGGGTCCTTACTCAGAGAACTGAGAGCTCTGCTCTCTTATGTAGTAAGGTTAGAGGGAGGTGTTCTGGCACTTGTCAAGGCAGCTGACACTTTTAGCTGGAGTTCTTCTGCTTCTTCTATTTTTATGTGATGTTTATTGATGGCAGACTCTGTGGCTGTAATGAGTTCAACTGCTGGGATATGTTGTGGTGTCACTGCATAGTTTAACCTGAACAGAGTTGGGGGCCAGCAACACCACCTGTCTGCTACATACAATGCTATTTTCACATCTGTACCCCGGCAGTTTCAACACTTACCACATCCATTCATGCAACTCTCATTCTTACAGCACCAAAAGACCCAAAAACAGCTAAAATCACAAAGTTGAAAGAGGACAGCTCACAATGACTTCTGCATGATCTCCACCAGCTTTTAGATGGTAAAGTTTTGTGTTAGTTTTTTGTGCCTTTTACGTAAAGTATTTTTTTGTGGTTTAAAGTAATTAGTATAATTACTTTAAACCACAATAATTATTATAGTATAATTTTTAGTATTTCAAGTTCCATGAAATCAACAAATTTGGAATATTTGTGAACTGGTCCCCTCAGTATATGATACATGAATTTAATATACTTTACCAACGTAAACAGCTCAAGGTTCAGTAACCCAAAATAATATAAAACATATTTGCTTGCATTGACACATTAGTAGTTTTTGTCCTATAATTTAGATATGATAGATGATAAACATTAATTGCTTTATGACCAGAAAGTCCAACAACAAAGTTAATTTGTTTTTATAAAGTAGCATGAAAGTTTTAAGCGTAGATGTTAATATGTATGTTTTTATTCTCTTTATTTGGCTCCTAAAGGAATTTGAACAATTGCAGAGAGTAACATTAATGGTGTCATTTATTAAACTCCTTTTCAGATTGCAGAGATCTGTGGCTGCTATGAAGAATATAGCGCTGAATTTATGAACCTTCAGCAATATATTCATGAAGTATGGGAAGTATCTTGTTGTCCCCTACCCATTCTCTAACTTGCACTTCATTTAGTGGCACAGGTGTTTGTTCAAATGAAAACGGTCATATTCAATTGAAAATGAGATGAGAATTTGAGCATTAGTAAATCTGCCCCTTATGCTGGCCATACACGGGCAGATAAAGATGCCGATATTGGTATAGTATATATAGACTGATTTGACAGCTTATCTGCCAGTGTATGGGGGCTTCCGACGGGTCTTCCCAACCAATATCTGGACATGATTTTGATCGGGAAAGTTGCATTTTCTTCTGACCGACCCGTTGGAAGTCCAGTGCGCTTGTTGTAATCCAATCGTTTGGCCATAGGGGAGAATGTCCGGATTACCCCGATATAGCCCTGCCAGTAAGTGGCATATTGGGGAAAGATCCGCTCATTTGGCGAAACGAGCAGATCTTTGCATCTATGGCCAGCTTTCGTTTCTGCTAAATAGGTGCAAAATCATAGTAAAGTGTTCTAAATGTCCAAAACGAGATTTGCAAAAGAGAATTGATTTGTGAGTCATTTTGATAGGTCCAAGTGTGGGATAAGTTTGTACTTTTTTTTTATTTATAACTTTATAAACAGAGACCTGTGACTCCAAAGCATGGCAGTAAGTGGAACAGATTGGTTTGGCTTGTGTTTTCAAGATTCATTTGGCTGAGCATTAATGAGAGTACTCTGCACTCTACGGGACCTTGCCAATACTTGTTCAAGATGATGTCTGTGATATCAGTCAGTGTATGGGAGCTTTGTGAGCAGCTGATTTGGCATTTTCTTTTTTGCTTTGTTTTAATGAGCTAAAAAGTTGTTGAGTTTGCTTGCTTTAAAAAAAGCACATTTTCTCACAGCATGGCTAAATTAATTTGAACAATTTTATTATTTACCATAGAGACACCATGTGCTATTAGAGCATGCTCAGATATGAGGTAAACTGATTTATTCCCATAATAAATTTGTTAAATGTAGTCTTCCCTTATATCATTACATGCTGGGAGACACATGGGGAAAATACAGTTCTTTTGTGTTATTTTGCAAGTCCAGGGCTATAAATATTAATTTTTGTTGACTAATTTTATTTTATAAAAAATGGTAGGCAGAAATATTGTTGTTTTACTACCACAATTCTCTATTAAAATTTACCTAGCATTCCATGAGTTAGGATGCATTAGTCTTCTAATGAATAAATAAATGCACCCAATGCATGTAACTTACCCAACAACCTTCCTATATTTGCATATATTCTGCATATTTGAATTGTTCTTTCGAATATACCATTAGAAACATATTTTCTCGTATATTTTGTAGAATGGCAGTGGATATCACTGCAAGGGAAAAAAGTGATAAACGTAGATCTATATAAGACAAAAAATACATTTTAAACACATGCATGCACATTAGCACTAGAATCCCCATAATTACTTGTATGCCTGAAAGCAGATGGCACAATTACCTGTTTTGACTAGTTTCAAGTCAAGTATGCATAAAGGTCATCTTTAACTAAACTTAGATTTGTAAAAATATGAAAATATTAAATTAACAATATTTAATTATAATAATTTCACATATGCTCTGTTTTTCCTAATTTCTGTGAATACTGGACATTCATACATTTCTATTATTTACTGACTATATGGGCACAACCTTCCTTATCATCTCCCAAAGCATTGTGACAATGTGGCTAAGGGAGTGTGGCCAGTACAAAACAACCTAAAATGTAACCCTAGTTGTATAAAGTAGACAGTAGTATTATACTTTCAATTTGTCTTAGCTTGCATTTCTTGTGTGAATGTACTGTATGCTTTTTTAAGTATGCACATTTTTGTGCTGCACAGCTTCCAGGTTTGGAGTTTGAACAGCTATCTTTTGCCACAGCCTAATTACCCTATCAGCCAGGTATCAGAATGGAGAATAGTTACATAGTCAAAGGAAAACTATTGTGAAAATGAAAATTTAATATAAGCTTCAACACACTGAAATAAGAAACTTTCTAAATCCATTAAAAATGCTGTATCGTTTCTGAAATAATCAAGTTTATCTTCATTCTCTCTTCATGCAGGAGCTGGGTGTCAGATATTCATTGACAGTTAGTTCCAATAGGGGTACTTCCTTTCCTAGCAGATGTTTTAGAGCTCACTCAAATAACTGATTCCAGTACAAAAAAAAGGCCTTTTTCCTTGTGGTTTTTATATAGTCATGGAACTCCTTGGTGACTTATAATATCCTTATATTTTACAATAGGGGGTACTATATGCACTATATATTTTACTCTATTAAAATAACCAGACATCATGTCTCTCTACATGCAGGATTTGTGCAAAAGGCAGTTATTTTGTTAGATTTTGATTGTACCAGGGAGTTGTTATCTTGTGCGGGGAATTGTTACTTGTTACTTTCCCATTGTTCTGTTGATAGCATACAGCAGCATAGCTCCCAACATTTTGGAAATAAAAACAAGGACAAAAAAGTCAGGTCACAAGCCAAGATCAGGATCACAGAAGTCAGGAGTAGTCACAATCAGGCAGAGGAGGAGATCTAGATACAAAACAGGCTAAGCAAGGAACCAGGAACTTAGAAAGCTGAACATATAACGAGCAATGAGTTTTGCAGCAAAGTCCCTTTAAATACATTTGAATTTCACGTCAATGCGCGCTGACGTGATGCACCTTAAAAGGGACCCAGAAATGCGCCGCACACACCCTAGGATTAGTGCAGGCGATAAGAAGAAGTGTCGGGCGTCCCTGTCGAGGGGGTGGCAGGTGTCCCTGCCGTCCCCCCACTAGAGCAACAGGGTAAGTTCCTTACAATAAGATTTCAAAATTGAATATAAATAATTCTGTTTGCTCTTTTGAAAAATGGATTCAGTGCAGAAATCTGGTGGAGCAGCACTATGTATGTATGTATATTTTTATTTGTATAGCGCTCCTTGAGGGCAAAGCATTGTACAGCAACAATAAATTAGAAGTAACAAACAAGGGTTCACTGCATTAATAAGTAACAATAAGTGCATTATTAGAAATACAATTCACATAAATATAAAATATAATTACACAGCACTCTCGAATGAAAGTTTTCCCCTGACAGTATCCCATTAAAGTGATCATGACACCTCTAGTTTTGTGCTTAGATCTCTACTTTGATTGACATAATAACCATACAATTACTGATGTAATCCCACAAATGATTAAAAGATATTGTTTTCAAAAACCACTCCACTGCCTGTTTCACTTTTGAGGTGCGGTGGATGAGTGGAGGATTGTTATTATATATCCACCATGCTTTTAAGTACAATTCAACAGGCAAATCTCAGTGTACAGTGTTCATCTAAATGTTACTGTTTGTTTTTCATTCCTAATCAAATTGGCTAAGTTTATGTTTTTAGATGTAGTTTTGTAGATGTAAGCTAAGGTTCCAAGATGTTTTCTTTAGACACTGGCATGATTTCATGTAATCTTGGCTGAAAATATATAAATATGTAGCAACCAAAGTGTCTGTTGTAGGGAAGACAATTATTCTTATCACCCATACACTCCTATTTCCATAGTTATAAAAGTGGTTTAAGTGTTCCCTAGAAATCTAATGGCAATGTGATCTATAATTGTTATAAAATAGTTGCAGTGTTGTAGAATAGTGACAAAGGGAAGTTTTACCGCCAAAAGTGTTGAATCACCATGGACAACCTGAAGGTGCTAAGATGTCACGGTCGGCACCCTAAACCAGAACAGATACCAAGTTCCCTGGTCTCGGTTCGGCTTCACCAGTAGTGTGACCGCCTTTGGCTTCGGGAGGAGCCATCAGCTGCTCAGATTCCACCTGGACTTAACGAGAGGAACAAGGCGAGGAGTTCTGGCAAGCAAAGGGGCACAACTGTTGTTAGGTTAGTAAGTCAGTTAGGCCGAAGATCACGGTACAATAGGATTAGGCAAGTTCATAGTCAAGCAAGCTGGGTCGAGGCAGGCAGATAACAAGGATCGTCAGACAGGCAAAGGTCAAACCGGGTAATCAATCAGAAGGATGAGACAGAATCGGAGTTGAAGTACAAGCTGGGGTCAGGTCACGGATGTCAGAATAGTCAGGAACAGGCCGGGTCAAACACAGGAATAATACTAACAGGATACTAGGAACAAACTCACAAAGGCTCAGGAAAGCACTAGGAATCAAATCCTATCACGGGCAATGAAAGGTAAAAAATGTCCCTTTAAATACCCTGTAATTTTCGCGCCATTGAGAATGCACCTATAAGTAACGGAAGTGCGCGCGCGGCGCGCACTAGGAACATGCCGGCAGAGGAAGAAGACGGCGTGGCAGGCGTCCCCGCCGATGTCGGCACATTTTATGATACTTAGAGGCTCAGAAAGCAAGACAAAAGTAGCAGCACTGTGTGCTATGAGAAAGAGTTCCAGGGAAAGAGGTTCAGTAAAAGTAATACAAACAGTAGTCACCAAGGCCATTAAACTTTTTCCAATTACTTTCTTTTTTCTATTTGTGACCGTTTTTGTAATATTGAAGTGTAAAGTTTCTTTTTTTATTTTCTGAAGCAGCTCCAGGGTGTTTGCCAACCCTATACACTGTTCTAAATTGATACATTTAGTGGATACATTTCTTATCTTTGTCCATGCTGAGCAGAATCCCTTAATTTTCATTACAGGCAACTGTTAAAATTGATACAATAGTTGCCAATACTCCAGAGATGCGGCTGAGAAATGTATCAACTAAATATTGCAAAATTGTAACATTTACAGTCTGCTCCTGAATTACTGAGCTACCAGACTCAAACACCAGAGACAAACATTCAACCCCTACCCTACGTAGAGCCTGATTCTCCTCCCCCCAGCTGCCCCCCCTGGGCAAAATACCCTAACCTTTTACTTACCCCTCGGTGCAGATTCAGTCCTTGTGAGTTCATGGCAGCCATCTTCTTTTCTTTGTTAAACTTCAGAAGCAGAGCGGATTTGGAGTAATATTCTGGTCCCAAACAACCACGCTTGCACTGAAAAGTCATGAAGATTTTGGAAAAATCTTTGGAAATTTTAGGGAGTTTTGGCACATGTGCAGTTGTTTGGGACCGGAAGATTATTCCAACTATGTATGCGTGGGAAATCACCTGCTTCCGAAGTTTAACAAAGAAAAGAAGGTGGCTGCCATGAACTTCCAAGGACAGAATCTGTACCAAGGGGTAAGTAAAAAGTAAGGGGCATTAGCCCCAGTTACCAGGTAGGATGGTGGGGAGGGGGGAGGGGGTATACATAGGGTAGGAGGTAGGGGTTTTTTATGTCACGGGTTGAATTCTCCTTTCAGTCAACTTTTAGGCTGTTGCTTTGGGCTAAAAGCCAGCTAGTTTACGACTGTTAAATTAAATAGGTTTAGCACTCCTGTATTATTCTGTAAAATTGTGAAGTAATTCTATAGTTCCTATGTACTGATGACCAATAGACTCCATTGTATCCAAATAAATCAAAATGTAAAAATTGTCTAGTTTATTTCTCTGTAATTTACACTGTTTTCTAGTTGACTTGAGGTATAAAGATCCAAATATATTATAATAGGTCCCATACCTGTACGACCACTGGTCACATATGTGTGTATCTAAGCAAAATAACTTGTTCTTGATTGCCCCTGACGTTTCTAGGTTTTAAAGGGGAACTGTCATGAAATATAGTGTTCTCTATCTTTTAAGTTATACACAGTAAAGTTAACAGTAAAAAAGAACACAGTGTTTTTTCAGAGTTAAACCTATTACTTAATGAAAAATAGCCTTATATCGCCTCAACCTAGCTTTTACTAATCCCACACAGCAAAACCCAAAAGCAGCATAGTCTGGGACAAAGTGTCATCACA
>CM044442.1:89747814-89762236 GCA_024363595.1 Xenopus borealis | reverse complement strand
TCTCATCCCATCTGATTGATTACCCGGTTTTTGACCTCTGCCTGTCTGATTCCGTCTGTGGTCCGTCTGTCTCGACCCGGCCTGTTAGTTGTTTGACTACGAATCTGCCTACTCCTGTCTGTACAGTGACCTTTGGCCTTAAGACTTTCTATACAGTCGTGCCCCTTTGTCTGCTCACAACCCCTCATCTTGCACCTCTCGTTTTAAGACCTGGCGGCATCCGATTAGCCGAGGGCTCCTCCCAAGATGAAAGGCGGCTGTTATAGGCAGAAGTACGAGCCTAGACCAGACATCGGTTCTGAGTTTAGGGTGCCGACCGTGACACTGGGACAGGCAGTCCATTTTTTTCATGTGCACTTTTAAAAACTCAATAAATAAATTAACTGACCCAGATGAAGCACAGCACTATTGCAGTGTATCCTATTTTATATTCTTTTCACTTCTGCTGCAAGGGTCAACTGTCACATTTAGCAGTGTTTAGATTCATTTCATATTATGTTTTTCTTCCCTTCTCTTTTTCAGCCCCTTTAGCAATTTAAAATGTAAACTATATCAAGTGTCTCACTGGAAAGATTTGATGGTGTATTTGAATACTTTCCTCACACAGGTGTGTTTGCAATTTCAGTTTAGCCTGAAGACATATTGTTAGTGGCATTCATGTTAAACAATATACTGGGTAGTTACACATTTATGTCCTTTGGCAGCAAGTACTCACTGCCAGACATCTGGAAAATTGGAGAGATACCAGTCTTCTAAAATATTTAGACATTATTTTACTTGCTAAAGCTTTTCAGACTTTACATTACAAGTAAACTATTGTCCTATTTCCCCAGCAATGTGCTACACTGTGTAATCATAATGTACAAACGTTGGATGAAGTAAAATAATTATAACATCTAAATTTAAACCATGTATTAAATATTATAGTGCAAAGTAGTTTCTTGCATATATGTAAAAGGGCCTTAACTTGAAAGATGAATACATAATCTTTATTGGTCCCTGTTAAGGCCTCACCTTGAGTATGAAGTACAATTTGGCTCCCAGTCCTTAAGAAGGACATGAGCTGTAGAGAGTGTAGGGATCGGCAACAAAATTGATAAAAGCAATGGAACAGTTGGGGTTGTTTTTTTTGTTCTGTGGCACAAAGGCACTTGTGAGGGTAAATGATCTACATAGTCACACCCAAGGATATTAGGATATTATAGATACTATATATATAGCTAGAGACTTTTTTTTATACAAAATAACTAAGAATAACCACCCTTTTGTGGACCTTTAGACTAGAAACATAATTTACACTTTAGCTATCTCAATGATTGAGTACTATAATTACCTTTAGTTCTTTAAGTGACAATAGCATTTCAGAATTGCATTCAGTAACAGAATCTTTTTTACTTTCTCACTTTAGTTTACCTATGAAAACCATCAATTGCTGTTTTTCAGGCCAACCTTAGCTTTCTAAATGTGTCTGCGTTTTCTGTATTTTAACTTCTGGAATAATATTTAGAGCGCTAAATATATAGAAAATTATATCAGAAATATACCAGAATTATACAGGAAATTAAACGAAATTTTTTTTTGCATGGCCAAACAAGTTTAAAAAGCACACACATGCATATGTAGAATACAATAGAATCACCAAAAAACAGAATATAATAATGGTAATAACATATACTAGGTAGTGAAATACACCTTTTTCATGCAAAAAACACAATGTACAAAATTGTGTAAGCATGTATGTTTTGTACACTTGACAAACTATTGTACGTGCAAACTCCCCTAACCCTTCAAAATGTGTGTGTCTAAGTGTAAATGTGTGCTAGTGTAAAAAGTGTGTGAAACTAACCTGCTGCAAGCTGGCTGGAAATCTGGAGGAGGAAGCAGAAGTGACTCAAAAGAACTATTTTATTCTTTGATGGCAGTTGGCGATGCTGGGGGGCACAAGAATTACAGGCAGTAGCAGACATGTAGTTTCTGTGTTGCCCCTGCTGCCTGGGGCCTCCTGTGTAATCACACTCAAGGCAGCAGTACTCACCCACCAGAAGTGCTGCAGAATGGAAAATCTACAATGTGTGCCATGTCTGTACTTTTATTCAGAGAACATATATTCATAAGCAGAGGGTCATTTTTTTGTTTGGGGAGGCTAATTAAAGGCATGTTCTCTTCAAATTGCATGCAAATTCACTCATGCAGAATAAACACAGTGTTGTTCTAATGCATAGTACCACAATTTTGTGGCAAGTTTTGCAGTTAAAATGATGCCCATTGACTCGATGGGGGGAGAAAATTATTGTCAAAAAGAATTGTCTCCCCTTGACTTCAGTGCATTTCAGTGAATTTTTGCCATTCAGCACACATTGACAAAACGGGTCAGATTACTACCCAGAATGCTTCATGAATGCATTGCCAATATCATGTGTATTACCCCTTGTGGGGCAGAATATATGCAGTGCCAATGCAATGTATAATGCCACCTGAACACACTGCAGGATAAATAAATTGCCATTTTAATGGATAATTCCCTGAGAACATTTGGGAGTAAACAGTGCCATACCCTTGTATAATACCCAGTGGCATAGGCAGATGATAGTGGCCTCAAAGCAAAATCATAAAAAAGCCCCTTGAACTTTGGGAATACGACCAGCATAATCATATATTGAATATTATACCCAGGACACATAGCAGAAAATTGCAGTACCATTCCATGCATATGACAATAAAACATTTGAGAAATAAACTGCCAATTCAATGTGTCATACCCCCAGAATATATCAGAATAATTACAGAGCCAGTTATATGTATAATGCCACTTGGATCACACACATGATAAATATAATACACCTAACAACAATAAAATACATCAAAATGCTGTTTTTCAGAGATGTTTGGCAATTCCCTCACCTCTCTCTGATCTGCCTTTCACTTTGTTTTTGTTCACTTTACATTGTCTTTACATTAACAGTAATTGGGAAAAGCTTTCCAGGTATTGCTGAACTATACCTCTCAGCAGCCTTTTAGCCACAGATGGGAGTTCTAGAGCAATATCATTTGGAGATTTGTCACTTTGGGGCAGATTTACTAAATTCACATCAATGATTCAAAATTCGATCAAATTTTCAAAAAGTTTCGAATTCTAATTTTGAATAACTTTTTTTGGGTACTTTTGAATTTAAAAAAATTAGAGTGATTCGAATGATTCGAATAACAATCTATTCGATCATTCAACCATTTAAAAAAAAAAAAAAAAAAAATTGATTGCCTAGTTCGCCAGATTAAACCTACCGAATTATACCCTATGGGTAGATCGAATAAAAAAAATGTAATGGTTAACGGCCTAAATTCGATGGTTGAATTCGAGGGTTTTTTAACCCTCGAATTCGACCCTTGATAAATCTGCCCCTTTGTCTTTTATACTTGGCTGCAGTAATAGGACCCCCAGAATAGCTGTTGAAATTACCAAAAAAAATCCATCTAAAATAATAAAACAAAATAATCAGTGTTTTACTTGCACAGATTTCTGGATTTTTAAATAATGAATTGGTCAGCTGTCCCATGGAAAGGCAGAGATGCTGTGGTGGAAAGGGGTCAGATCGGCTGTAGCTCTGTTTCTGTGGAATGCATCTGGCCACTAATACATATGGCATTGCCCTGCCCTGCTGACTATTTATCACAGATGAATTGTGTTTAACCAAACATACGTAAGAAACTACTGGTGGTTAATACAAACTGTACCAAACTTCCTTCTCTTGTAGTTTACTGTGGCTGCAGCAATACAAGCAGTTGCTTTCTTACCTTAGTAGAGAAGCAAAGCTGCATTCTAATTAGCAGCAGGAAGCAACTTGACCCCCTACTCCATTCGATTGGACAGGCAACAGTAACAAGGCTGTTCATCATATTTCCTAACCAATCACAAAGTAGGAGTATGTTCAGCCTTCTTTCTGCTTACTATCCAATCAGAAAGTAGTGGGCAGTTCAGTCTTGGCAAATGCACTAGTAAACTCGCAGTGAGTCTTTTTGTGAACAGGGACATTTTCTCTGCATTGTGAACCGGTTCTGGAAGTTTGACACTGTTGGTTTAGGGAGGCTTAACCTAAGCCTTCATTATTATCTGTCCCTGCATATATTGTATGTTCAGTGGCACCTAAAGGGTTAAGGTGAAGGCTTACTAAAGTTTTGTGGCTTTGCAGTTTGTGTAGCTCTGTATACAGATGAAGCTACTTTGTTTTGTGTGTTTAACACAGAATAACTAAACCCAGGTATCCCACTTAACTCATTTAACACAGAAAATTGCGTCACAGCATCCCATCTAATTTAGGCATTCACCATTGTGAACAATTGTGATTTGGTATGCTAATGAAAAGTTTAAATGCATTAAATGAGTTAAGATAACTTTAGATTACACAGTTTCTTCCATTAGCCCTGAGTCATTATGCAGTTAACACACAAATCCAAGTGGCTTCTGTAGGTCTGTATAGGTTAAATATATGTGTGTGTGTGTGTGTGCATTAACTTTGTAACTTTATTATGTGGAATCCATGAAAAAGGAAAATAATTGATTTAAACATGCTAACTGACTAGCTTTCTGTCTTTCATGATATAATCATCTTAGTGATATAGAATGTACTTAAATTCTACAATGGGTAAGAAGCTACATGTATTTAAAAGACCACTTCTGATATCAGAAATTACTTTATGGCACAGAGTCTCCGTAACTGGAACAGAATGAAATTTACATAGGATAGAGCAAAGTATTGGCAGGTTTATTTTAGTATACATTGCTAAGCCCTTCTATCAACTGCCATGTCCTATTTAAATTATTTCATGACTAGTGATGGGCGAAACGGCCGCGTTTCGCTTCGTCGAAAAATTCGCGAATTTCCAGAGAAATTCACGAATTTTTCGCCGATTCGCGAAACGAGTCGCGCGTCGTTTTTGACGCGCGTCGCGTCGTTTTCGGCGCGTCGCGTCAAAAACGACACGCGACTCATTTTTTGCGCGGCAAATTTTTTTTGGAGAATTTTTTTTGCAGTTTCGCGAATTTATTCGCCAGCGGCGAATCGCGGGAATTCGCCACGAATTCGCCCCTGGCGAATAAATTCGCCCATCACTATTCATGACTAAATACATTTTCATATGTCTTATACAGATGCAATCACTTTGGATTGTAAGTTTAATGCGTCGTGACTTAACTCATCTATCTCATTTATCTCACTTAGCACAGAATATTGTGTCACAGCATCCCATCCAATTACAGAGTTCACCATTGAAAACAATGGCGCTTTGGTATGCTAATGAAAAGGTTAAATGCATTAAATGAGTTAAGATGACTTTAGATAACACAGTTTATTCAATTAGCCCTGAGTCATGACGCATTTAACTTACAAATCCGAGTGACTCTATCTGTAGCTCTACAGACCATACTAAAATCTGACAATTGATCCCAATTCACTATGAAGAACTCTACATATCTGCTCTCCCTCCTGGCTTGTGTTCCAGTAAAGGAAATCATTCTTCCCTGAGAGTGCTAGTGGCAGTTACAGTGACTAAATGAAATGTGAGGCTACACTTAACACATGCCCCTCTTCTAGGCTACTCCCACAAGTTTAGAAATACACAATTAACTAGGATGCACTTGTAGACACGAAGGGCCCACCATCTAGCTTTTATCAATTACATTGTATTATCTGGTGGGGTGCACAGTCTGAACCTGCTGGGAGAGCTGCCAGACAAGACAAGGTGCGTGAACTGTGTAATGTATGCCCAAACTCTATTTCCCCATTTTTTACAGTTTTTACAGTGTAATTTTTATGGCTATAATAAACAACTTAAACATGAGTACCAAAACAAATGTTAATAGCAAAGTGATTTAGAATCCATTACTATGTATAGAAACTGAAGCACAGAGTTAAATGAATATACCAGAGACTGAAAATGGCTTGGTTTTAATATCCAGATGTAAAATGTCATTTGAAAACAAGCACTTCATGAAGGTGATTGTTAAGGGAACTGACAGCGTGAAAACCCATCTAGAAAATGCACTGTTATACTTGTTCATGTTAAGTAGACCCAGTTATGACATTTGTAGGTTAGGTATCATTCACACTAAACATTTGATATATATATAGATATGGTTCAAAACAGTGTGAAGGGAAACGAGAAAAATAATGAATATTGGAGCGGCTAGATTTAATCAGTTCAGGAAAGCTTTGACAAAGATCACCTGGGTCAGGGTCTTCTCAAATGAAAATACTGAGACCCAAGGGTAATGTTTTTTCTTTAGAAAGATATTAAACAACGTTGTTGCAGATTTACAGCTCCCAGAGAAAAGAAGTAAGCTAAAAAAATATGGCTGAAAAAGAGGTGAATAAGATACAAGCTACACAAAAATAAAACCCATACCATTTGTTAAATATAATAATAAGAATAAAATAAGAAAATAGCAATTAATAAACAAATACTGTTTAGGGTAGGACCAGTTCAACCAGAATATAAGAAAAAATATTAAATTTATCAATAAAAATAAAAGGGAAAATGATAAGGGAAAATCTTATATTTTGATTACCTTTACAAATGTTCTAAGGGTTGGTCTCAAAATTATAAAAAGTTGAATGTAACTTTCATGGACTTTGATGTCTTTTTATGGAAAGCTACAGATTTGTGTGTCATATCCCATTTCTTCATTATGTGGGCAAAGATAGAGAAATAAGAAGATACAGAATTCCAAAAAATATTACCAGTAAAATACATCAGAACAGAAGTGAAACATTGTCCAACTACAGTCAATTAATTTGACCACACATTGTTCTGGGTCTCAGTATGGTAGTCTAATGTTTCCTGTGATGTTTTGAGGAATTATGTTATCATTAATTAAAGCTGCCAACTAAGCACACCAATTCTTTCCCATTAATAAAGCATCAACAAAATCAAATCAAAGCATCAAACATTTTAAATCAAAGAGAAGTACAAAAGGCGATGATAATGGAATGGAACACAAAATAAAAAAAAGGCTATTGAAGTTACAGATTCAATGGCTTTTAATTAGGTAGCAAAATGTCAATACTTTTCATTCATTTTGGTATGGAGATTGGTCTACAGTATATGTCAGTACCACAAAAATTGGTATTAATATGATAAATAAAAAGTGATTTGATTCAAAAACATAATTCTGCTTATACATTTTTGGCAGTAAACGGTTTTGAATAATCTAATTTACAAGCAATGGCTTGGCATTTTTATTTAATATTTTTAAAATACTGTAAAAGGAATAATGCTTTAAGCACAAAGAAAGTTTAATTTAATGGTCAGATTATAGAAAGATGGTCACAAATGGTTCATTTGTGTTACAAGGTATATTTGATGCTTTACTAGCTTAATGAGGCTTGTGACAAACTGCTCATCTAGAAAGGGTAGAGAGAATTCCCATATATGCATATTTTTGTAAGGGTTTAATAACACTGGAACATGTGGCTAGGGGCAGTGTGGCAAGTAAGGAGAAAGCCTGTATAATTGACAGTGCCTGACTGAACTAGATCCCACACCCTGAAGTCCTGAAGTAGTGTCTAAATAGAACCTCATACCTGCAGCAACAGCAGGAGCAGGTAATGGAGGAACCACTCACAAAACACCAGTAGCAAGAAATTAGCAGCATTACTGAGAATACTGGAGGTAGCAGCTGTTGTGGCATAACCAGCATATTCAGAAGACTAGCCCAGTCATACAAAATGCTAGCTGGATTGTGGAAACACCTTCACTACCTTAAATGGGTTGTTCAGTTCAGTTGGTTTCAGATAGTTCACTACAAATAGAGACTTTTTAAAATCACTGTTATTTCTAGTATTTATTGCTATTCTAATATAGTAGTCTACACTCTTTCACCTGTTTTTGTCTTTCTCAAGCAGCTCAGGGGGGAGGTCACCTGTTCTAAATCAATACATTAGTTGATATATCTCTTATTTTTGGCCCAGCTGAGCTGAGGGACAGAGGGATTAAAAAGGTCGGAGGAGTGTTTGTATATAAAAACTTAATTAAAGCCATGCACTAAAGAAATAACCATAGCTGGCATTGGGGAGGGTGCAGAATCCCTGTGGATGGAGATTTTGACTGGGCAAAAGGTTAAAAAGAAAATTATCTTGGTGTATGCTATAAACCACCTTGTATAGGTGACGAGTATGAAGCCCAGCTACTCTTTCAAACAGAAGTGGCTTCACAAATGGGTCTAGTTATTAATATGGGTGACTTCAATTATCCAGACATTGATTGGCATAATGGGTTTGTCAAGACAGAAAAAACTAGTAGGTTTGTAAATATGATGAATGACAACTTTTTATTCCTACTACAAATAACTCTCTTTTGGATCTTGTAATAACTAATAATACTGAACTCATCTCTAGCATTTGTGTGGGTGAGCATTTAGGCAGTAGTGATCATAACATGGTCTCCTTTGAGATTCTGTTGCAGAGGCAATTCTAAAAGGGAGTAAGAAAAAAACAAAATTTTAGGCATGCAAACGTTGACAGTATAAGGGCATCTCTGCAACAATGCTTAAACACAGAACAAATATGGGAAGTCTTTAAAATGCTGCTTAGTAAATATACATGTCAGTATATTCCCCTTGTAAGCAAGTAATGTTGTTGCAAAGCAAAACCTTTTTGGTTCAATATAAGTGCTGGTGTTGACGTAGGTAATAAAACACATGCTAAGGTACAAGGAGGCCAATACATCATGCATCAGGCAAGCTAAAATCGATATGGAAAAGGATATTGTAGTAAGCAGTAAAAAGAATCCAAAATTATCTTTTAAATATGTTAATAGTAAAAAAAAGAAGCAGAAAGGGTGGGACCTTTAATATCAGCTGGTTGAAGAGGACAAAAAAATCTCAGATTCTGAACTCATATTTTTTGGCTGTCTACACAAATGAGGATCCAGCTTATGAAGGTTTCCTTAGTCCCAATTCTCGTAATACACCTGATGCATGGTTCACACATGATGAAATT
Source organism: Xenopus borealis (assembly GCA_024363595.1). Taxonomy (NCBI): domain Eukaryota; kingdom Metazoa; phylum Chordata; class Amphibia; order Anura; family Pipidae; genus Xenopus; species Xenopus borealis. The sequence goes on along the minus strand of CM044442.1, from coordinate 89,753,243 downwards.
CAAAAGAGACTAGAATATGCTAAGATAAGCAAAGGTCCGGTGGCCAGATGGTATTCATCCCAGGGTACTTAACAAGCTTAGCTCTCTGATTGCCAAACCTCTTTACTTAACTTTTCAGTATTCATTGTGATCTGGCATGGTGCTGAGAGACTAGTGAATTGCTAATATGGTGCCGTTATTTAAAAAGGAATCCTGTTCTCATGCTCAAAACTACAGGCCAGTTAGTCTGACGTCAGTGGTAGGAAAGCTTTGGTTTGGTTTGGTTTTTATGTGTAATAGCTCTTGCCAGACTTAATTAATTTCTTTTCATGAGAAGGTAAGCAGGGACCTCGATTCTGGGATGGCATTGGATGTGATGTACTTAGGCTTTGCTAAAGCATTTGATATAGTGCCACACAGAAGGTTACTGGTTAAATTAAGGAATATTGGCCTGGAACATAGTATTTGTACCTGGATAGAGAACTTGCTAAAAGATAGACTTCAACAGGGATGTCCAAACTTTTGGCTTCGAGGGCCACATTGGAAAAACCAAAAAAGTCTGGGGGCCGCAAATTAAATATACAAACACTTTTAATTTGTAATAGTAAAGAAAATACACAAACCTTGCACCCTTTATTAAATCCTTAATAAGGAAAAGTACGATAGCCAGTAGCCTGGTCAAGGTTGCCCCTCACATTCACAGCACAGACTTAGGCGATATTCTAACAGGCAGCAGGTTTACATGACAGATTTGTTGCTCACCATTTTTTGCTTTGTCAGGAGGAATATTCTGAGCCCACAGTTGCTGATCCAGAATATAAAGCATTTCTCCACCAAGGTTGATGAAGAGAAGAGGTAGTGTAAGCAGGGACATGATGATGCCCAACAAGGAGAGACTGAGAGCAGGCCCGGATTTACAAACTAGCCACCCCTAGGTCAGCTTTTCTTCTTGTCCCCTTCCCCTGCTGACTCAGTCCCACTCTGGTTCCAGTTTCGCCCCCTCACTGCCAGGCTCTGTGTTGTCCCTTTCCCCTGCTAGAATCTAATAGCGCTGCAACAGAAAACTTAATATTTGAAAAGACCCGCATAGCAGCAGCATCAACCCACCCCCCGGTGCCCAGGCTGCGCCACCACAGTGAGTGATTCCTGATTCCACCAGTCGGAACTCCCTAGGCCCTTTTGTTGCTGCAGCACTGTTGCTAGGGTAACGTCCCCAATGGCACAATAACAAGGCACCTTACAAACACTGTCATCGAGGGAATAGACCGAGCTGGTAGCTTTTGGCTCTCATCAATTTAAAGTCCTTGCATAGCTGAGGAATGTGCGGGTCATATTATATATATTTTTTACAACTTGCGCCGGGCCAATTAAAAATGCATGGTGGGCCGCATTTGGTCCGCGGGCCGTAGTTTGGACACCCCTGGACTACAAAGAGTGGTGGTTAATGGAACATTTTCTAATTGGACCAGTGTTGTTAGTGGAGTACTGCAGGGCTCTGTACTAAGTCCCTTGTTTTCAACTTGTTTATTAATGACCTGGATGTGGGCATTGTAAGTACTGTTTCTATTTTTGCAGATGATACTAAATTGTGCAGAACTATAGGTTCCATGGAGGATGCAGACTTTACAGAGTGATTTGCCTAAGTTGGGAAACTGGGCAGCAAACTGGACAATAAGGTTCAATGTTGATCAATGCAAGATTATGCACTTTGGCAAAAATAATATAATGCAAGTTATACACTAAATGGGAGTGTGGTGGGAGTTTCCTTAAATGAGAAGGATCTTGGAGTTTTATAGATAACAAGTTGTCTAATTCTGGGCAGTGTCATCCTGTAGCTACTAAAGCAAATACTTTTCTGTCTTGCATAAAAAAGGGCATAAACTCAAGGGATGAAAAGGTAATTATACCTCTTTATAGATTCCTAGTAAGACCTCATCTGGAGTATGCAGTGCAGTCTTGTACTCCAGTCCTTAAGAGGGATTTAAATGAGCTGGAGAGAGCAAAGAGACATGCAAATAAACTGATTAGTGGGGTGGAAGACTTAAATTATGAGGGTAGACTGTCAGGGTTAGGGTTGTTTTCTCTGAAAAAAGGCTCTTGCGAGGGGACATGATTACACTTTACAAGTACATGGACAAGAGGACATTATAGACAAATAGCAGTGGACCTTTTTACCCATAAAGATGATCACCATACCAGAGGCAACCCCTTCAGACTAGAGTAAAATAACCTTTATTTGAAGCAACATAGGTGGTTCTTCACAGTGAAGACAGCAAGGATGTGAAATGCACTGCCAGGTGATGTTGTTATGGCTGTTTCTGTTAATACTTTTAAGAGGGTGATTTCTTGGACAGACATAATATCAAAGGCTATTGTGATACTTAACTTATAGTTAATATAGATATGGGCATATATCATTTATGTGAAAGTATTGAAGGGTGTTGTACGGATGCCGGGTTTTCATTTGGAGGGGTTGAACGCGATGGACTTTTTCTTTTTTCAACCCAATTTAACTATGCAACTAACTACGTAACAATCTGAAAGATTTTAGAAAAGTTTCTGAACTGAAAAATGTGTCAGAATGCATCTGTGCATGCATGTTGCTTCATGGAGGTTCTGTATATGTAAAGAAATAAGTAAATATCTCAAGCTTCACTGCACATTGTGACATTTCACAAAAGGAATGTGCTCTCAGAAAAGTTCAACACTCCCTCACATAATGACTCAGTCATGTGATCCATATAAATGCAACATTATTGGGACTGATCGATACCTAACAAATATGGCTGCACCATGTTTCAAATGCTGGATGCCAGGTACAGAGGAAGCCACTTTGGATTGTGCATTTGACACAGAAAAACATAACTCATCTATTCCATTTATCCCACTTAACACAGAATATTGTGTCACAGCATCCCATCCAATTAAAGAGTTCACCATTAAAAACAATGGTGCTTTGTTATGCTAATGAAAAGGTTAAATGCATTAAATGAGTTAAGATAACTTTAGATAACACAGTTTCTTCAATTAACCCTGAGTCATGAAGCATTTAACTCACAAATCCCAGTGGCTGCATCTGTAAGTCCTTGCCTCTTTCAGATGTTAGTGGTTACACCATATGAGCAGCCATTGTGGTGCCCTTGGCGAGGGAAGTGCTCTCTTACTGGCTGTGGTACACTAAGGGGCATATTTATTATGCTGTGTAAAAAATTGGAATGAACAAACAATGTAAAAAGCTGTGTAAAATATCACATGGTGTATGTACATTTACACCATACGAACAGCAGATTTGCTGCCTTTATTTTACATTGCTTCTGGCAGAAGTCATGCTAAGTAAAAAAGTGTAAACATTTTACACTGCTTTTTACATGGCCTGGCCAAGTGTGCTGTATTATTCCACTGTTTTTTACACAGCACAATAAATATGCCCCAAAGGGTTAATGATTTCTTCAGTTTCTGGCATGGGCACTTTGTGGTTTTGTATAACATGTGACTTACTGTTTATTTAATGCAACACTCTTTGGGTCTTTATTACGAGGTGGCCAGTTGCAACCAGAAAGGAGTCATCTGACTGGTCAATTGGTTTCACTATTTCATCATTGCTTTTTTACATTAGCTAGCACTGTATATGTTGATAGATAAGCATTGTTTTGAAGGGTTTTACTGCTTGTGACAAGTATGTTTTCATCTTCCCATCACATAATTTTGCCTGATGGGCGAATTTATTCGCCAGGGGCGAATTAGCGGCAAATTCCCGCGATTCACCACTGGCGAATAAATTCGCGAATCGCCAGCGAAATTTCGCTTTGCGAAAATTCGCCAGAAAAACGAGTCGCGCGTCGCCGAAAACGACGCGACGCGCCAAAGTTGACGCGACGCGCCAAAGTTGACGTGACGCGCATCAAAATCGTCCCGCGACTCGTTTCATGAATTTCTCTGGAAATTCGCGAATTTTTCGGCAAAGCGAATCTCGGAAGATTCGCCCATCACTACTTGCTAATTGATTTATGGCATTGTGTCAGACCACCCTTACACCAAACTGAACTGAATATGTATCCAGGTCTGGTTCCAGTTTATGTTCAGATAATCAAAGGTAATAAAGAAAAAACACAAAACCTAGAAGATATGTGCCACAATACTGTTTATCCTTGTTACATTCCTCTCATTTATAAAATAAACATGAAACATCTATATTCTTGCCAACTGTTTTAATGTACAGCCTGCTGTAAACAAGCCTGAAGGTTTATAAAATTTGTATATTATTTCCATACTGTTTGTCAATCGAATTGTGTTTAGTGTTAAGACAATGACCAATACTGTGGTACGTTATCCACATGTCATATTTTAATTGGAAAATAATGTGTTTTGAAAGAAGACAGAATAAAGTTGTTTATTTTCTGTTCAAGTCTTATGCAAAATTGATCCTCTCTAGAGAAGTTATTTTGACTGAAGATCACCAAGGGTATATACAAGCCTTCTCTTTGGAAATATAATTATACATCACTTGATGTTTTGCAGCCATCTTTCCTTCATTATGCTGCCCTGAATTACTGGTGGTAAAGTGCCCCTTCCTCTGTGTGTTCAGAAAGAACATGATACCCTGCTTCTTTTTTCTGCTGAAGAGCTAATAATGAGAAAATATTATGTCTGTCTTTGGCAACTAGAGGCCCCTCGAGAAATCTAAAGAGCTGCTTCTACTAGCATCTCATTACGAGTGGGAAGCTTCATCATTTTTTACTTAAGGACTTTATTGCCTTTTTTTGTAGTCTCACTGCTGGGAGTTTGAAAATTTGATCTTTGTTTCTAAATCTGCCGTGAGATACAGTTACAGAATGAACACCTATGAGAGCAGTAGAAATTGTCTGGACAGTATAAATACTATAAACCTACACAAAAACCTAACTTCCTAACCTCAAATAAATCTGTTAATATTATAAAATATACTGTTGCAATAATTTTTAAAGAAATATATGAAATTTAATAAAGAGGAGCGATTTTTAATTATATGTTTGAGGCTAACAGAATTTAAGGAGTCACAAAAGATTTAATATAAATTAATTTAATTTATAGTGTTTAAATAAAATCAAAATGTAATAGTTTTAAATGCATTATAGGGTATTTTTTCATTGATTTTCAGTCCTTGCATTGAAAAAGTTTTCCTTTTCCAAAAAACCCTCTTCCAATCTTCCCAAACATTGAAATAGAGTTTATGCTTTCTAGGACTGCTGTTTTATAATGTTACTATTTCTCTCTGTTCCAGAAGTCACAAGCTGCCCTACTGTAAAAACAGAATTACATACACATACAGATTTAAAAAAAGAAATAGTGCTTTCTTTATAGGGCTGATGTGTGTTGGGGTTAGGTTCTTGTAAACTGGTTATGCCAATTTATTTTATACTAGACATTAAGCCCGTTAAATTAACGGGTGCTAGAACATATGTAGTCAAACA
>CM044442.1:89733691-89744787 GCA_024363595.1 Xenopus borealis | reverse complement strand
AAGAATTTTATGTGTGGTTTCTAAAACCTATAAAACCACTAAAATAAAATAATGATAAAAGGGACCCCTGTAATGCAAAACTAACTAAACAGAAAAAGATTAATTTTGCCTCCACTTGATACACATATATAAATATAAACAAATATAAATTGACTTAGCTTAAACTTTTTGCCAATAATCTAATCAAACAAACAATAACAAGAAAATGTGTATTGCATGATGCTTTTAAGCCATTTAAGTGACTCTGACAGTTTTTCGGAATACAATGCCTTTTTTTCTTCAGAGAAAGCTCAGTACCTATAACAATGGGGATTTGACTTGATCTCTTGAATAAACCTTATTCTGGAAAATGTTGACCCCATAAATATAAATTGTAATAAGAATCCACTTTAAGAAGTAATAAAATTCTGGCATTTGATTATTTTCTATCTCTGGAGATTTATTTTATTCAGTCATTCATTTTTCTTTGCCATGTGTTTTGAATAAATGAATACAGTAGCACAGCAACCTTTTTGTGTGATAGCAAACAGCATTGCCTTATACTATAGGCTTTTGGTTTCTATGGCAACCTATGGTTGCACATTGCACTGGCCTGTTTGGATATACCTGAGCAATAGATTGGTGATTGCCTGCTCTGCTTTAATATCAGTGAAGACATTACTAAGAGAAGCAAAAACAGACTTAAAGGGGCAAATTTACTATTATTCCCCAAAGATCCTACAAATTTATTCGAAATTCAATAAGCATCGGATACCAATCGTTGGATTTCACAAAAAAATTGTACTTTTTCCTTCAAGGCTTCAAAAAATTCCTACGATTTGAAGGATCGAACGCTTCGATCATATGGTATTCGAACTTAGCCAAAGAAGCCTATGGGGGGTTCCCATTGGCTTCTATTGCAATTCAGTAGGTTGAATCTGGTGAAGTAGGCATTCAAAGAATTGTAAAATTTTGATTCCATCAATCGAATGATCGATTTATCGAATATCCGATCATTCGATCAATTCAATCTATTTGATAATTCGGTATTCGATGATCAAAGAGCCCAAATTAGAATATTCGAATATCCGATTAAATCTTACGATCGTAATTCGATCATATTCAATCGAACTTCGTTCTATTCACGTGAATTTTGTAAATCTGCCCCTTAATGTCTGTGCTTCATAACTAGTGATGGGCGAATTTATTCGCCTAGGTCGAATTCGCGGCGAATTCCCGCGATTCGCCGCTGGCGAATAAATTCGCGAATCACCAGCGAAATATTGCTTGGTGAAATTTCGCCGAAAAACGAGTCGCGCGTCAGTCGCGCGTTGTTTTTGACGCGACGTGACGAAAATGACGCGACGCGCGCCGAAAATGACACGACGCGCGCCGAAAACGACGCGACGCGCGACAAAGTTGACGCGACGCGCGACAAAATCATCCCGCGACTCGTTTCGCGAATTTTTCGCCGATTCGTGAATTTCTCTAGAAATTCGCGAATCTCTAGGCGAAGCGAATCACGGGAGATTCGCCCATCACTATTCATAACCATACAACTCCTACAAAAGACAGGCACTGACTATTGCAAGAAACCATTGTAGTTTTAATATTACCAAGACAACTGGTTGGATAGATCAGACAGACAGACAGACTGATAAATAGATATTGATATATATACAGTATTTATAGAGAGAAAGAGATAGATTGACACATATACGTAATTAAAACTAAATATAATGCTTTAGACAGACAAAAAAGGTATTGATCAATGTACATTCCCTGCCCCCCCCAAATACTAATAAAAAAGGTTTTATCACTATGCGGAATATAGACACACATTACATGGCTGACCACCAGGTCCAGTAGCTCATCAAATCAGAAATCAGGGTAATTGAGTAATACAAATTTCTGTCTTTAGTACTACTTTATATTTTGCCTTTCTTTCTTCTTAAAGGGGTGGTTCACCTCAAGGTAAACTTTAGTGTGTTATAGAATGGCCTGCTCTAAGCAACTTTTTGGTATTCATTATTTGTTTTTTATAGTTGTTGAATTATTTGCCTTACACTTCTAACTTTTTCCGGTCACTGACCCCATCTAAAAACAAATGCTCTGTAAGGCTACACATTTATAACTACTGCTACTTTTAATTACTCATCTTTCAATTCAGGGCTCTCCTATTCATATTCCTGTCTCTTATTCAAATTAGTGTTTGGTTGCTAGGGTAATTCGGACACTAGCAACCAAATTGCTTAAATTTAAATTGGGGAGCGGCTGAATAAAAAAATTAAATAACTCAAAATACACACAAAAAAGGAAAAACAATGGCAAATTGTCTCAGATATCCCTCTCTATGTCACAGTAAAAGTTGGTTTAAAGGTAAACAACCCATTTAATGTATTTTCAGTATAGACATTGAAATTTATTTACTGCACGTAAATGCAATACTTCAGATCTAAGACAAGTGCAGATTAACAATGGGTTTAATGTGCAGAGATTTAGGGGCACGTTTACTAAGGTTCAAATTTAAATTCGAATTAAAACCCCTCGAATTCGAATTTTTTTTTAAAGCAACGATTTTATCGATCAATCTAATTTTTAATATTCGATTTTAAGCATTCAATCAAATTTTTTTTATTCGATCTAAAAAAGCAAGAAAGATCCTATGGGAGCTTCCCATAGGGATATATAGCAATTCAGTAGGTTTTATCTGCTGAATTGTTATATCAAATTTTTTTTTAAGTGCCAGTACTTTGACAATCGAATTTGGCCAATTTGAATCGGATTTTGGGCTATTCTATAGTCCAATAAACCCAAAATAAATTTTAATTTTGAATTTTTTTGATTAGAATTTGATTCAAATTTTCACTTCGAATCTATTCGAACCTTAGCAAATGTGCCTCTAAATGCAGTATTAGACCACCTAGCATAAATATAAAATTAGTAGAAAGAGGTAGAGGCTATTTAATTATTCAAGTGAAAGAGTTTTATTTTTTAATGTTTAGGTAACTATGATGTTGGATAGCATGTCAGAATTTCCCAGTGTCATACATCTTTGTACAGTAAGGGGCAGATTTACTATTAGTCGAATTTCGAATATTAAAATTTTTTTGTAGGGAAGCAAAATCCTTCGAATTCGACTATCGAATTCAAAGGATTTTACCGCAATTCGATCGATCGAACCATCGAATACAGAAAATTCGATTGAAATTTTTATATTCGATCTCAGGCAAGGATCCCCAACTTTAATCTGGCGAAGTAGATGGTTGAATAAAAATTTAAAGGGGAAGTATTCGACCATCGAATTTTCGAATAATTCGAATTCGAATATTCGATGGTCGAATTTGCCTAATTTGCATATTCGAAGATTCGAATTTGATACAAATTTGATCGAAATTCGATTCTTCATGTGAATTTCATGTGAATTTAGTAAATCTGCCCCTATGTGTCATAGTAACATAGTAACATTGTGGAAAATTCTTTCATACTTACCGTAATTTTCTTTTCCTGGACTGAAGCATGGCAGTGGCTACGAATGGGTTAACCCCCCTCACTTATGAAAAGAGAGGAAGACATTAAATGACCTTCCAACCACTCTTACTTCCTCTTTTTTCATCCGAGCTTAGAAGTATCCAATGGGGGGAAGTCCCTCCCACTGCCATGCTTCAGTCCAGGAAAAGAAAATGACGGTATGTATGAAAGAATTTTCCACTTTCCTGTCCTTCCGCATGGCAGTGGGTACGAATGAGACATACCCTAGCAATAATAGACACAAGGGAGGGATGCTGAACAACGTTTAATTACACAGAAAGGGCAGAAGACAGCACCCTATGACCAAAGGATGCTCTATTAGCTGCCGCCACATCCAACTTATAGAATCGACAAAACGTAGAAATGGAAGACCACGTAGCTGCATCACAAATTTCTCCCATTGTAGCCTGGGCATGGAAGGCCCAGGAAGCTGGTTGAATGAGACTTAATAGGAGAAGCTTGAAGAGCATTAACTTCGTAAGCCTTTGTGCTACACCCCTTGATCCATTTAGCAATAATTCCTTTTGACGCTTGTAATCCTATCTTTGATCCCGTAGGAAGAACCAGCAGGCTATCACATTTCTTTATAGCTTCTGTTCTTTCGATGTATGTTTAAATACACCTTACTAAATCTAGAGTATGCCATTTAGCTTCTTCTTCATTTTGAGGAGAAGAAAAGAAAGCTGGCAAAACAATCTCCTTGCTTGCATGAAATGACGCAACCACTTTAGGTAGAAAACACTCTGGAAGTCTTATAACAACCATATCTTGAAGAACTTTCATATAGGGTGAGATCCTCAATATTGCTTGTTTTCCCCCAACTCTATGTGCCGAAGTTATAGCAATTAAAAGGCAGTTTTCATGGAAGGAATCTCCAAACTGATTGATTCAATTGGTTCAAATGGACTAACAGTAAGAGCTTGAAGCACCAAATTCAAATCCCACGAAGGTACAATAGGCCGCACCTGCAGTTTCAAATATTTCACTCCTTGAATAAACCTAACTGCTAAAGGATGAACAGCCCATTTTACATTAGTAAGTGCTGATAAGGCCGATATTTGAACCTTTAGGATTGCCAAGCTCAAGCCCTTATCTAGGCCAGAGTGCAGAAAATTCACAATTGTAGACTCGGAGGGAGAAGTAAAAGACCCTCCTGACAGCAAGCACCATTCTTTAAACTTTTCCCATACACGATATGTATGTTCCATAGACATTTTCCTAGATGCCAAAAGTGTAGTAACAGTTGTGTCATCCAAGCCCAAACCTGTCAAATTTTCCCACTCAATAGTCAGCCCATCAAAGCCCATTTGCGGGTACAGGGATGAGCCACTCCTTTCTGCACCAGTAACCTCGGCAACAAAGGTAGCCTGAGTGGTTCGTCCAGAACCATGGCGAACAGCCAAGTGAACCAGGATCTCCTCATCCACCAAGGTCACTGTCACTTGATCCTTCTGAATCTAGTCCAGTACCCTGGGGAGAAGAGGGAACGGTTGGAACACATAGGACAGCTTGAATGTCCATTTCCGACTGAATGCATCCGTGAAGATGGCTTGAGGTTCTGGGACCGATGAACAGAATTTTGTCAACTTCCTGTTCTTGGCTGTTGCCATCAGGTCTACTTGGGGAAGTCCCCAAACCTGTGGAATGCTTCCTGACTCAGTTCCCACTCCCCCGGATTCATATTCTCCCGACTGAGTGAATCTGCTAATATGTTCAGATGGCCTGGGATGAATGATGCTGAAAGATCTAGGAGATTGTATTCTGCCCATTCGAATATCTCTATAGACAATTCCAGAAGCTTTTTGTTCTGAACTGTGCCTGCAGTTCCCTGTAATTGGAAGATCACGACACCGCTTCCGGAGGCCAGAGTCCCTGAATTGACAAGTACAATGTGTGAGCGCCCCACCCTCGACTGCTGGCATCTGTGGTGAGCACTTGCCACTCCAGACTCCTGAAAGATTTCCCCTGATTGAGGATGACAGGATTCAACCACCAATCCAAACTGTGTCGGACCCAATCTGACAGCACTATAATCTGATCTGCGTTCTACCTCCACTGGTGAATAAACTCGAATTGGAGAAATAGAAGGTGTGCCATTGCCCACATTACTGCATCCTTTGTTGCCATCATCTTTCCCAAAATCTGTTGACAAATCCGGGCTGTCGAAACTCTTTTTCAGGTTCCTGACGAGATTGGTAATATCTGTAATCTTGTTTACAGGAAGAAACATCCGTTCTTGTCTGGTGTCTACTAAAATCCCCAGAAACTCCATCGTCTGGGTTGGCGTTAGCCAAGACTTTTGATAATTCACCAACGGTTGCGATAGAACTTGTAAGGTCAAGTGAATATGTTCCGCCAACTTCTCTTTTGAAGCTGCTTTCACCAACAAATCATCCAGATAACTGAATATCTGGACCCCTTGAAGGCGCAACCCCGAATTTACTGGTGCCAAAACCTTCAAAAAAGTTCTCGGGGATGAGGCCAGGCCAAATGGCAGGGCACGGTACTGATAATGGTTTCCTAACACTGCAAATCTGAGGAACCTCTGATGTGCTCCAAAGACGGGAACATGCAGATAAGCATCGTGTAAATCTATCTTCACCATCCAATCCAACCGCAAAAGAGTTTGTGATATTATGGTCAGAGTTTCCATTTTGAATGATCTTATATTCAGGAACTGATTGAGGTACCGGAGGTCCAAGATAGCACGGAACTCCCCTGTCGTTTTCCTTCTTAGAAAAAGAGCTGAATAGACTCCTCTCTTTTGCCCTTGACTGGGCACAGGTACGATGACTTCCTTTTCCAAAAGTTCTGATATGATACTAAGTAGAGCTTTCCTTGCTTCTAATGTCTTTGGTTGTCTTGACTCGAAAAATACATTTGTTTTGGGTATGTCGCAAAATTCTAGACCCACTCGTTTGTCGTTGTACGAGCCCACACAGCCCCGAACTGGAGACGACGCTCCCCCACCGGTGGCTGATGGGCTTCGACACCATCATAATGACTTGCTTTTATCTTGCTTGAAGTCCTTCTTGCCCTGATCTGCCCCCGACGCTTCCAAAAGGGCTGTCTCCCATATGTTCTGCCAGGCCTGTAAACTTTCGCCTCTGTACGAAGTTTTTTCATTCCTCAAGGGCTGTCGCCTCTCCCGTTTTTCTTGAGGCAAAAATGAACTTTTTCATCCAGAAGCTCTGGATATAATTGTATCCAACTTGGACCCAAATAACAACTCACCTTCAAAAGGGAGGGCACACAGGTTAATCTGCCTGCCAATGTTTCAGCCACAACATCCGTCTAGCCGCTACAGCATAACCCATGTTTCTGGCAGAGAGCTTCAACATATCCATAGATGCTTCAATGATATACTCCACTGCCACTCTTTTATGTCATCCACTGAGTGCATCAGACTATCTTGCGACCCTTCTTGAATGTTCTTTTCAAGTTCTTCTATACTTATGGCCGGTTTACAAACAAGACCAGAAACCAAGTAAGATTTCCTTAACACCGTGTCTTGTCTTCACTCCACCGGATCCTTTAACGACACTCCCTCGTCCACCGGTAGAGTTGTCTTACGTGCCACCCTGGTAATGGCCGGATCTACTTTCGGAGGACTAGTCCACCGCCCTAACTCCGCTTCAGCGAATGGATACATTCTATTTAACCTTTTAGAAATAAAAAATTTCTTATCAGGTGTACCCCATTCCTCAATAATCATACTCTTCAGAACCTCATGTACTGCAAATACCAGGGCTTTCTTAGAGGAAGCTTTAAACATTTTATCTTGCTTCTTCTCCTGATCGACATCTTCAAAATCTAAAGCTTTACGTATCGCCTTATTTAATGGCTCCACTAAATCCGTATCAAACTTTGAATCCTCATCTACAACCGTGTACTCCATCTCTTCAGATGCATCTGAGACATTGCCTGAAGTCCCATTCTGGGGCTGAAGTTTAGACGTTACTTTAACTCCAGCTGTCCCAGAAACAGACTGGGTCACTTTAAGGAGCACTGATTCTGTTACAGCTCCCACTAGACCCTCCATCGATTTAGCCATGGACTCTTTAAACCATTCCTTCATGGCATTCAACTGACTTTTTTCCCTGACATCGCTTCCTAGCACTCCTGGCATACTTTTTTGTTATGCATCGCTGGGTTATTGCAAACGGAGCAATCATATTCAGTTGCCTTCCTGGAGTGATAATGTACTCTGCATCTCCTAGATTGAGATCTTCTGTAAAACAAACAGAGAGTTACCCAATCATGCTATCCTGCTGTTCCAATCACACTCTCTCTACTTACCCCCCAGAGGATGAGCGGGACCTGTGACTCCTAGAGCTCATCCTGTAAAAAGAAGTCAGATAAGTAGCCCGTAACAACTCCGTAAATTACTACTTGTGATTCCAGGGATTACTTACTTCAAACTCCTCCAAAGTAGCTTGCAGCTCAACAAGCATTCAGACACGCACGTTTGCGGCAAAACACACTGGAGCTCAATCTTAATCCACTTCCGTGCGCACCTACATACTGAACATGCAAGCAACGGCTCAGCACGTAGCATACTGATTATGAAACGACTTACAGCACACTGCGACTTACCACGCTAAGGAGATTCACTCCCAGGCTCTGCATGGCCGTATTGAACCAGCAGCTACAGCGGGACAGAGAGGCTGAGAATCCCACCGGTAACAGGGGTATCCTTTTCCAGAGAGGACAGGAAAAAAAGAGGAAGTAAGAGGGGTTGGGAGGTCATTTAAATGGTCTTCCTGTCCTTTCGTAAACGAGGGGGGTTAACCCATTTGTACCCACTGTCATGCGAAAGGACAGGAAAGTAAGTTTGGCTGAAAAAAGACACATGTTCATCAAGTTCAACCTTTAAACTTTTTTTTTTTAACTGCCAGCTGCCTAACTGCTAGTTGATCCAGAGGAAGGCAAAAAACCCAATCTGAAGCCTCTCCAATTTGCCTCAGAGGGGGAAAAAATTCCGTCCTGATTTCAAAATGGCAATCGGACTAGTCCCTGGATCATCTTCCATAACCCTGCATTCCCTCACTTGCTAAAAAGCCATCCAACTCCTTCTTAAAGCTATCTAATGTATCAGCCTGTACAACTGATTCAGGGAGAGAACTCCACATATTAACTGCTCTCACTTCAAAAAAACCCTTCTGAATATTTAGGTGGAACTTTTCTTCTAAACGGAATGGGTGACCTCTTGTCAGCTGGAGAGACCTACTGGTGAATAAAGCATTAGAGAGATTATTATACGGTATGATCCTGTGTCCTGTTTTAAATTGGCAGCCTAAGTACAACTTTTTTATATCCACTGTACCTGAAAATACACCCTAGACTGGTGATCATTCAGGTCTGTATGCACTACCCGATTCTAAGTAATTATGTGGTATATATAAATGCCAGAAATTGCACTTAAAGAAAAAATTTACCCCCAAAATGAATACTAAAGCAGCAGATAGTTTACATAAAATTAAGTGGCATATGCAACAATCTTACCAAACTAGAATATATATTTAAGTAAATATTGCCCTTTTACATCTCTTGCCTTGAACCCCCATTTCATGATGGTCTGTGTGCTGCCTCAGAGATCACCTGACCAGAAATATTTCAACTCTAACTGTAACAGGAAGAAGTGTGGAAGCAAAAGACACAACTCTGTCTGTTAATTGGCTCATGTGACCTAACTTTATAGTTTGTTTGGTAGTTTGTGTGCACCGTTGGATCCTAGGATCCCAGGAGGCTGTCCTTATTTTTTAAAATGGCAATTTTCTATTTATGATTACCCAATGGCACATGCTACTAAAAAGTATATTATTATGAAAATGGTTTATTTATATGAAGCAGGGTTTTACATATGAGTTGTTTTATGCAATATCTTTTTATAGAGACCTACATTGTCCGGGGGGTATAGTTTTCCTTTAAGTAAATATTGTGCTTTTACATCTCTTGCCTTGAACCACCATTTGATGATGGTCTGTGTGCTGCCTCAGAGATCACCTGACCAGAAATACTACAACTCTAAGGGGCAGATTTATTAATGGTCAAATTTCAAAGTGAAAAAAATTTGAAATTCAACCATCTAATTTTTTGGGGGGTCATTTTCAATCGAATATGGCCATATTTGATCAAATAAAAATCGTTCCATAGAATTGTTCGATAGAATCGTTTGAATTCCTAGGCAGCTTTAAGGTGGCGAATAGTCAAAATTTAAGGATTTTTACATTTTTTGAATATTAAAATTTTTTCAATTTGAATCAAATTTTGGGCCATTTGATAGTCGAAGTAGCCCAATATTACTTCAAAATTCGAATTTTTGAAATTTAAATTTTATTCGAATATTCACTTTGACCCTTAGTAAATGTGCCCCCACCTGTAACAGGAAGAAGTGTGTTGTCTCATGTTGTCTCATGTTTCAAATGTTGTCATCTGCTTTGTGCTGTGATCAGTTGTTTTTGTTTTTTCTTATTAGGCAGAAGATGGATATCAGCTTGGTAGGTGGGAGACAGGGTCCTTACCTCCCTATGTTGGAATGTATGTGCTGCAAATACTATATAACAGGCTACCTCTTCTCACCCTAGATAACATAAATAATACACCAGTAGGACAGTGTCTATGTCTTAGATGCCTTTGTTCTGATTTTCTGGATTTTGTGATTGAAGTATGTCATTTGAAGACAGACTATTGTACAGAGTGTATAGTATACATTTGCTAACGTGGGCTTTAAAATGGTTCTCTTTACCTCACTTTCAGAAATTGCAGAGTGATTTGTCTAAGTTGGGAAATGGGGCAGCAAACTGGAAAATTAGGTTGATAAATGCAAGTTATACACTAAATGGCAGTGTGTTGGGAGTTTCCTTAAGTGAGAAGGATCTTGGGGTTTTTATAGATAACAAGTTGTCTAATTCTGGGCAGTGTCATTCTGTAGCTACTAAAGCAAATAGGGTTCTGTCCTGCATAAAAAAGGGCATAAACTCAAAGAATGAAAACATAATTATGCCTCTTTATAGATTCCTAGTAAGACCTCATCTGGAATATGCACTGCAGTTTTGGACCTCCAGTCCTTAGTAGGAATGTAAATGAGCTGGAGAGAGTGCAGAGACATGCAACTAAACTGGTTATAGGAATGGAAGACTTCAATTATGAGGGTAGACTGTCAAGGTTGGGGTTGTTTTCTCTGGAAAAAAGGCGCTTGCAAGGGGACATGATTACACTTTACAAGTACATTAGAGGACATTATAGACAAATATCAGCTGACATTTTTACCCATAAAGAGGATCACCACACCAGAGGCGACCCCTTCAGACTAGAAGAAAAGGAATTTCATTTGAAGCAGCATAGGTGGTTCTTCACAGTGAGGACTGTACTGCCTGGTGATGTTGTGATGGCTGATTCTGTTGATGCTTTCAAAAGGGGCTTGGATGATTTTTTGGACAGACATAATATTAAAGGCTATTTTGATACTAAACTCTACAGCAGGGGTGTCGAACTCAATCAGAGAATGGGCCGAAATCTAAAATCCAGCCTAAATCGCGGGCCGAATGGTTTACCCCCAGAACTCACAAACAGATGGCACAGGG
>CM044442.1:89713294-89730595 GCA_024363595.1 Xenopus borealis | reverse complement strand
GCTGACTATTGAGGTGGGAGGGCTGAGTAGCGAGGAGGGAGGGCTGATGAGAGAGGGCTGCCTTACGAGAGCGCATATAGGACTGCGGTTTTACGCAAGGATGTCCTGATATGCGTTCCGTAGGTGCAAGGCATTGCAAGGCCTTTGCAAGGCAATTGCAAGGCATTGCAAGGCATTGCAAGACATTGCAAGGCCTCGCGGGCCGGATTTGGCCCGCGGGCCTTGTGTTTGACATGTGTGCTCTACAGTGAGGGGCCGATTTACGAATTTCACGTGAAATGATCGAAGTTCGATCGAATTCGATTGAATACCAATCATACGAATTTTTCGTGAAATCGTAAAGTGAAATTTGGCCTCTTTGATCATCGAATATCGAATAGATTGAATGATCGGATATTCGATAATTCGATCATTCGATGATCGAAGGAATCAAAATTTGAAAGTTATTCGACTGCCTACTTCGCCAGATTGAACCTACCGAATTGCAATAGAAGCCTATGGGAAGCTCCCCATAGGCTTCAGAGACTACGGGGCAGATTTACTAAATTCACCCAAAAAATATTTGTTTTTCCTTGATATTCGATTAGCATTTTTATTAGCCCAATTTAACTATGTAACGATGTAACTATGACTTGCCAGTCAAAGCAAACACTGCAAAAATGGATCCTCCTAAACTTAGGGGCACATTTACTAAGGGCTGAAGTGAATTTCTGAATAAAATTTTAATTTTTTAAATTCGAATGTCGAAGTAATTTTGGGCTACTTCGACTATCAAATAGCCAAAAATTCAATTCAAATTGAAAAAATTTGAAAGTGTGATCAATGTGATCAAACGATTTGAATTTGATCGCAAACGGACCTATGTGTATTTGTACACAATAGTAAATCTGCCCCTTGGCCTCCTGTGCACCGGCCAAAACACAAAAACAATAATATGAAAAGTGGAAAGAATGGAGGAAACAGAGGAGCAAAAATATGCTGCAGCTTTCATTTATTTCTGTGTGCGTGGTGCATTACCAGTAATGAAAGTTGCTGCATAGTTGTGCTGCTCTGCTTCTTCTATGCTTTCTACTTTCTTTTAACTAAAAGTAGCACCTTTACTGTTTCTTTAAATACATTTACTCTGGTATTAATAAGCAATACTTATATACATTATGTTAGGAATTTAATTTCCTCTGAGTTTTATGTTCATGTCCATTTATTTTCTTCAGCGTTATGCAGAAACAGACTTCATATAAAGTGGTTGTCATAAGGGACATAGTGTTGTTTCTTTCAAGTACTATTTATCAAGAAAACGTGCAAATGCTGATGTACACTAAATTAAAGAAAATTAATCTGATAAAAGAATGAATTGAACAAGCTGTGCAATATAAACATTTTAATCTCTCCTTGATTCAGAAGTGCCACATCTACAAAATGAGCAATTACTTTCAATCTCATGGGAACTTAGTATAATTATGAGGCTACAAGATGGTGCTAAACATGAATGCATGTAAATATCAGACAGTGAGCCTTTGACTTATTTATTTGAAGGTTTGCATCTAGCCAAGTTCTATTTAAATTCTTTGCAATCCTAACACCTTAATAATACAGTTTAGTTGCATTCTAAATTCTAAACATTTGAGTTAAAAAAATTAAAAACGAAAAAGTGAATAATTAATGAACCAGTAACACCAATAAATTGTATGCATTGAGGTGTCATAAAATATATTTGCAAACTATACATGTAAGGACAGATCAAAGTGAAAATTCAAGATTCAAATTCAAATTTGGAATTCAAATTTTTTTTGTCAAATTTGACTAGGGAATTGTTAACATTCGATTTTAGCTTTAAAAAAAATTTTCAGTTTCTAAAATACATCACACACTGGCCCTTTAAGAATTTGAATTTGACTATTTTTGACTATATTTGCAAACTATACATGTAGGAGCAGATTTATCAAGGATCAAAGTGAAAATTCAAGTTTCGAATTTGAATTTGGAATTCAAATATTTGTGTCAAATTTGACTAGGGAATTGAAAGGGGCCGATTTACAAAATCCACATGTATTCACATGTATTCATGTGAATGAAATTGAATTCGATGGAATATTTGATCGTAGGATCTATTCGTTTGGTCGAATATGCAAATTAGGCATATTTGATCATCAAATAGCAAACGATCGAATAATAGATTAAAATGATCAAATTCAGTTTTTAAAATGAATCATACACTGGCCCTGTAAAAATGTGAATTTGTCTATTCCCCACCTTAAATAAGCCGAATTGCTGTCTTAGCCTATGGAAGACATCATGGGATCAATTTGGAGTTGCCTGCAGCCTTCCTGACATTCAAGTTCTTTTCTGGATTTTTGAAACTCAAATCGAATTCGATTCAAATTTGATTTGAATTCATTTATGTAAATATGGGTTTCCTTGAAGAATAGGTTTTATATTTATTATCAACCTACATAAAGTTTTTATTCTGCAACTAAGGGGGTTACGTAGTAAAGGCCAAATGACAAAAAAAATCAAATTAAAAAAGCCAGTATCTCAGACCTGCTGAGGTTGTATATAAGTCAATGGGAGAGGTCCCTATCCTATTTGAACGTTTCTGTGTAGGAATTGGCAGGAAAATCCATGTATTTCAGGCTTTTTGGGCAAAAATCTGAAAATTGTACAATTCAGATTTTCACTAGATTTTTTGTTTTATCGATAAAATCTTGATTTTTTTATAATAACTAAGATCATGGATTCTAGTTTGGTTGAAATGTTTTCATTAAAATAGTGAGATACCTGAGGACTTTCATAAATAAGGCCCCCCCATATTAAAACAGAATAAATGTAAACATAGTTGGTTATTAAAAATTAAATTAGTTCTTTTAGTCAACTCAATAAATACAATTATATTCGTTGGAGTGCTAACCAAGTCAGTCAAAGGTTTTATTTAAGAAACAGAGGCTGGTAGACTAGTAAACAGTGGTGGGCAAATCTATCCCGTTTCGCTTAGTTGAAAATTCGTGAATTTCTCGTGAAAAATTCGTGAAACGAATCGCTGCATGTTTTTTGACGCGTCGCGTTGTTTTCGTCGCACGACTAATTTTTTTGAGATGCCAGCAAATTTTGGGCAGTGAACTTTCACTGGTGTTTTGCGAATTTATTCACCAGCGGCGAATTGCGGGAATTCGCTGTGAATTCGCACCTGGCGAATAAATTCGCCCATCACTACTAGTAAATAAAGTATAAGGGGGTTATTTATCTAAATCCAAAAAGTTCTCACTATTTTCTAAATCGCATGAATTCCCCCATTTATCAATACAGTTTTGCTGAAAACTTAATGTGTGGGAAAAACTTGATAAATCATCAAAAAATCCGAAACCTGCGACTTCTTTGTATTTGACTTCGGAAATTACATAATCCTGGATTAATGAACGAAATCCAAAGCAAATCAGGCTATAAAGAGACCATATGTCATTGACTTCTAAATTAATTTGTCAGGTCTAAGTTGGAGTATTTTTTATTTGGACTTTTAACACCATCAGAGTTTGATAAATCACGGAAAAAAATAGTTTTTCCCTTTAAAAGTCCAACCAGAAAATCAGACAAATAAATAACCCACTAAGTGTAATAAATATAATACACTGTAGTTACATTTCCTTTGTTCATCAATTTGATCTTATACAAAGGTCCATTTTACAGCTACATTTACAGTTTCATACAGTGGAGTGTTAACATAGTTAAATACACAATTAATAATCTTAAATTTATGCAACGATTTTGGAACTTTACTATATGCCATTTTCCAAATCAGGAACATGTTGGTGTGTTCTAAATATATTAAACTGGAAGCAAATGCTACTGTTAAAATAAGCTGAGCATACTGTTTCAATATGGAACTAGCAGAAATTTTCCTTTGGGAAATGTAAACTAGCTTAGTTTATGTAAAATGAATATTTCTTCTTATTATATGGATATGTCATTGAATAAACCTCTGAAATATGCAGGTGCAAAGAATGATATAAATGTGATTCAATTCAGTTATTCATACAGTATAGCAGACTATGAATATGAATATATGTTCCTGAAAGTGTAAGAAACACTTCATAGTAGACATGTTCATATTACAATATTAGCCATCATGCATAGCATGCAAAATTATGATCATTTGAGGACATTTGATAAGCTAAACATTCTTTAAATATTTTAGCACATATTTAGAAAAAATAATTAAACACAGACTTATATTAATCAAGGAAGCTGCACATGAATCTTTGTGGTTGAGGTACATTGAGTAAAATAAAGTAGAATACAAAGTATTGGTTGTCTGCAATATTAAATAAATAAACATGTAAAAAAAGCAAGTATAAAATAAACAGGCAAGTTCTTGTATATGCCAAGGATTTGTTTATTACAATTTTATATACGGTATATATACTGTATGTTGGGATTAATCTTTTAGCTGTTTCTGCTTTCAGTCCCCTGACAACTGACACAAGGGCAGATGTTTCTGCTAAGCATCTATATCTAGGTAAGTATCTCCTTATGCATTTCTGCTTTCTACATGTTACTAACTTGAGAGTTCTTTTTATAGTTGCCAAGTGTAAATATCTCAAAACAGTGCCAGATGGATTTTTGACGTGATTTAAACAATAAAGCATATATGGATCAATGCCAATGAGATTAAGGAGTAAGCTGACACTAGTCCGGATCCCACCACATGTAGAGGAACCTATAGAAGTTCTTGTGGAATATAAAAAAAATCTAGTTTATTATTACGTCTTAAACCAGGGGTCCCCAACCTTTTTTGCTCGTGAACCACATTTAAATTTACAAAAGAGTTGGAGACCAACACAAGCATGAAAAAGTCCATGGGGATGTCAAATAAGAGCTCGGATTGGCTTTTTGGTACCCCCTATATGGACTGGCAGCCTACAGGAGAGAATGTTTGGCAGGACATCTTTTTTTTATGCAACCAAAACTTGCCTCTAAGCCATTAATTAAAAAATAAGCACCTGCTTTGAGGCCACTGAGAGCAACATACAATGGGTTGGAGAGCAACATGTTGCTTGCGAGCTACTGGTTGGAGATCACTGTCTTAAACAGTCACATTTAATAGCCTCACATGTTTCATGCCCCCTTTGGGCACTTAATAATTGGCTGAAGTAAAAGATTTTTTCAAAGAAATACCCACCAATCACATTTTGGGGGTAGTTTAAATCAATTGCAAATTTATATGGAATAATATACATAATGATTTAGTAGTTGAACATGATTGTGAGAGATATTGTAATGGTTAAGGCTTCAGAAATGGTAAATAAATATATAATAAGCTAAACATGACAGGATATATGACATTCAAAATTTAAACCATGTGGTTGCCTAGTGCCAATGTAAAAGATCTTTTTATACCGTATAAAAGAACAAAGCTTTGTGTTAGATACTATTTTTACAGTGTATGCACAAATGCTCTAAAGTTAGTGAGTGTTTTGTAATATCTTATTTATTGCTAAACTTACTTCAGGCATAGGTTCTATTGTCTGGAATTCTTGGGGCCTTGAGTGTCCCATTCTTGATAGTTCGGTGTTTCTTCTTTGTGGTAACAGTTAGGGGAAGGCCAAAACCCAATGCACATAGCAAGGATCATATATAGGTTGTTGCATGCAACTAAAAATTGCCAGTGTTGAAATATACATAGATAACTAGGTAGCTGGATGGAAAGGTTGATTCAGTAATACATAGTTACAGATACAGGAATAAATAATATAGATATTATGTGCCAACATTTTAGAAATTGTGATTCAGTAGAACGTTTTTCATTTCACTTCTCAAATTCTATCATAGTCAATGTTAAGGAGCAGTAATTTTTTAAAATTTCGCTTTGAGCTTAGTATTTAGCTGAAATTTCATATTTTTATATAAGCTAAAAGAAAATCAGCAGGAAATGCAAAGCAAAGTGGTGTTTCAGTCTTATGTGAAGAATCTGTATGACTTGAAAAGCTACCTAACCTCCGAGCTAGAGAGGAAAAAAGGGGAAAAAACACACAGATAAGAACTTTGCTTCCTTTGAAAAAATAACCAGGATATTTAAACACTACATCTTTCATGTTTAGACAGTATTTCTCAAGGGAAGGAGTTCTTTCTAAAATTTGCACATATTGAACACCATTAAGGAACTTAATGAGACCCATTTTCACCTGTGAGGGTTTTTTTTATACTTTGGGACATTAATCTTCAATTTGCATTTTTTCAGTATTTCAGAATATGTTTTTATGGTTGAAGTATTTATTGCATTTAAGAAAGAGTGATTTGATACAGAAAAATTGTTTAACTGCTTATATCCTATGCTATGCTTTGGAACTTCTGGACAAATTCTAGATTAATGGGTCAAGTGAAGTACTGTCCTCTAAATTGATAATGAAAATATTATATTTTTACCACTTTTTAAATATACAATAGTGATCCAAAGCAAGTAAACATAGTTGGCCACAAGGAATCAGTATTGCCAAAAAGGTAACGTTCCATATGTCCCCAGAAGGAAGATGATTGCAATATAAAACTTTGCTATCTTTTTATTTCACATGTCAAAAACTCAAAACACCTCAAAGTGAGTTTCACTGATGTATAGCAACAGTTTTGGCTGTTTTGGATCTTTTAGATACATATACAGGTAGGGGGGGCCCTTATCTAGAAACTCATTATCCAGAAAGTCCTGAATTCTAGTTTTTTAAAAGAAAATGTCCTTTTTCTTTGCAATAATAAAACAAGGCCTTATTGGCAACTTAGCTACCTGGAGACAGAACAGATTTATCTAAAGTTAAGATGATTTCTAGCAGACTTATCGTGATTTAGATTACTAAAAGATCACTTATGCGAAAACCCCCAAGTAGATAAATAAACCCAAAAGTCTGAATTTGCTTAAAATAGGGATTAATTATATCTTAGATTGGATCAAGTACAAGGTACTGTTTTATTATTACATAGAAAAAGCATATAATTTTTCAAAATTTTGATTATTTGTAGAAAATGGAGTCTATGGGAGATGACCTTTCCATAATTTGGAGCTTTCTGAATAATGGTTTTCCGGATAATCCATCCCATACATATACTATCTAAGAAAAGGTGGGTACCTTCTTATAAAATTACAGATGTTTCATTTTTGCGAGCAGAAGCTTTATGCTGAGCAGCTAATTGAAGGTTCTGGAAAGAATTTTAACCAAGGCACTCTGAAGTCACACAAGGATCAGACTATTTAAAATAAAAGTAGAAATCTTTATAAATATGAACTGCTTCAAATTGTATTTCCAGTATATATGGTTTGACCGCTCCCTTGAGCTGAGGGCCTGGTGCAGGAGCACCTGGGCCACCCATTATATTTGGTGAGTTATTTGACTAAGCGCAGTCCATGCCTCAATTGTTATTTGTTCAGCTAATTGAAGGGGTTTTGGTCATTGACTGGACTGTTGTATGTTTAGTTAATGGTGTTTTCTGCATTATATCTTTCATTAAGTTTATAAAACTTTTATTATATCATGATAGAAGTTTTGACAAATGGCTTAATTTACAAATCCCCATAATATACATGGGAAGGTTACATGTGTTAAATTTCAAAAAAGGTTTTACTCCAAAGACATCTAATTCAAATATTAAAAATTTCAATGTTTATTCATTATGTATAGATAAAAAATGCATACTGACCAATAGATGCTCTGCCTTTCGTGTTCCGTACCCCCCTGGTACTTAGGGACTTAGGGATGGCGCGAACTGTTCGCCGGCGAACTTGTTCGCGCGAACATCGGCTGTTCGCACTCGCCGGAAGTTCGCGAACGTCGCGCGACGTTCGCCAATTTGGGTTCGCCTTAGTTGGCGCTTTTTTTTTGCCATTTCTCCCCCAGACCAGAAGATACATGGCAGCCAATCAGTAAGCTCTCCCTCCTGGACCACCCCCACACCCCCTGGACCACTCCCCTTCCCTATAAAAACCGAAGCCCTGCAGCGTTTTTTCATTCTGCCTGTGTGTGCTTGGAAGAGATAGTGTAGGGAGAGAGCTGTTAGTGATTTCAGGGACAGTGGATAGTAAGTTTGCTGGCTAGTAATCTACTGTACTTCAAACAACTGCCATCTAGCTGTGTGAGCTTGTTCACATTCTGTCTAAATATCAATAATATTACAGTGTCCACAACCAGTGACTTTTTTCCCTTTACAGCACAAAACGCAGCGCTGTGTCAACAATGGATTTTTCAGATACATTTTTGCCCTTGATCCCCCTCTGGCATGCCACTGACTAGTTCGTTGCACCCTTTAAACAACTTTAAAATCATTTTTTTGGCCAGAAATGTCTTTTTTAGCTTTTAAAGTTTGCCTTCCCATTGAAGTCTATGGGGTTCGCGACGTTCGCGAACCGTTCGCATACTTTGTCGCAAGTTCGCGAACATGTTCGCAAACTTTTTTTCCGCGGTTCGCGCCATCCCTACTGGTACTTAATCATAGGCTCTATGATTAACTACCAGGGGGTACAAAACACATAAGGCAGAGCATCTATGGGTCTGTGCATTTTTTAGCTATACATAATGAATAAACATTGAAATTTTTAATATTTGAATTAGATGTCTTTGGAGTAAAACCTTTTTTGAAATTTATTGTATGTGCCCTTGAGGACTGGGGGCTGTAGAGCTCATGACCCTTGAGACTGGTCTAGGCGGCTGTTTGAGCGTTCTGTGTTAAAGATTACATGTGTATTGCTATGTACAGTATACTAGGGGGATTTGCTAATTAAGCCATTTGATCTTAGTTACATAGTCCATCAAGTTCAACCCCTCCAAATGAAAACACAGCATAGAAACACACACCCCTCCATACCCTCACATAAATTATATATGGCCATATACTAACTATAGAGTTTAGTATCACAATAGCCTTTGATATTATGTCTGTCCAAGAAATAACCCAAGCCCCCTCTTAAAAGCATTAACAGAATCAGCCATCACAACATCACCTGGCAGAACATTCCACAACCTCACTGTCCTCACTGTAAAGAACCACCTACGCTGCTTCAAATGAAAGTCATTTTCTTCTAGTCTGAAGGGGTGGCCTCTGGTGCGGTGATCCTGCTATGCCAGGAAATTGACATTTTGGCTCTTGCCTAGAGCCTTTTTACCTATAGACATATGTTGAGACCATATGATATTCCTGGAGCAGTACCGGTGCATTAATAAAATTTTCATTATGTTTATTTTTGAAAATAACAACCAACAACATTAAACTCAAAGGTTAAGTTTAAGGCACAAAAAATGTCAACTGTTACATTCTGAAATGGTTTAAAATGGAAATAGAGTACTACCATCAATTGAAAAATCTTAAACATTTTATGGAACCAGATGTTTAAAATCTCACCCTAGATAATATATATATATGGGAATGGTTCACTAGGTCTAGCAAACCATTGTAACTAACATAGCATTTACCTGTCACTTGCTAGACCAGATCACGTTTATACTTCAACTTCTTTATTTACACATATTCTTGTTATAAAAACATAGTATAGTTGCAAAATATTCAATTGCATATAAACAATATCAGACAGCAACTGTTTTTGTTTGTAAATCAACAAAGCTTTCTGCAGAGCAGGTGCTCTAATCCATTGTGAAAACAACTTTCTTTTTATTTTATTGCTTCTCCAGCTGTGGCCACATGCACACAATGTTGAAGATTGTATTGATATGGAGCATTTCCTATCTTGTGAATCAGTTATGAGAGCATGCCAAGCAATGGCTTTGGTTTGTGCACTCTATGAACATACTGTATCACCTATATAGCAAACAATAAACCCCCATATGCTTATGGCTTGTGGGGATGCAACATCTGCTCTTGCATTTGTTCTGGCAGAAGGCTAAATGAATTACTTTTTATACATAGACATTAAGAAAAAAAAACTCACGGAAATTAATTAATCCTTGAAGATATCAAGACAATGGTATATCCTCTTTTCCAGACAGGGTACATATGACTATGAATCATTTTACAATCACTACAAGTGGCCTTTGTGATGGGAATCTGGCTGAAATAGTTCAGCAGATGTACTAAGAACTTCAATATTTTGCATGTTACAAGATATAAATAGCACTGACATGGTTGTAGTGATGTTAATAGATGTTATTACAAGTTAAAAAAGTGTGTTAAAATTATTTTGCTTAGTTTATATTGCAAAATTTACTTTTCATCACATCTACTTGTATTTTCTTATTGTACGTATAAAATCATATTATGTAAAATGTCTAAATTTTTCTTTGGTACCTGTCCAGTGAATATGGTTGCTTTCTTGGGCCAGTGCTCTACTTCTATAACAAATGCACAGGCCTAGGGTTCTTTTTTATCAGAGCACTGCACCTCTATTTTCACTTGTTCATACAGGAGTTTCTTACAGTGAATGCTTGAAAAAAATCCTTATAGTGGGTATACACTTGTGCAAAGAAAGGGGCGGGGGCT
This sequence comes from Xenopus borealis, assembly GCA_024363595.1. Taxonomy (NCBI): domain Eukaryota; kingdom Metazoa; phylum Chordata; class Amphibia; order Anura; family Pipidae; genus Xenopus; species Xenopus borealis. The sequence continues at coordinate 89,720,134 of CM044442.1, read as the reverse complement.
GAGGCAGCACTCCAAGGCTATATATAATAGTACGTTATACTAGTAGTATAGTATAGTAATAGGTAGTGCTACTGATCTTGACAAATTAGCTACAAGCATACAAAAAAGTGGGGATTGAATAATGCAGATTAACTGGTGACTGTTTCATAAGTAATATAGTATCTATGCAAGTGCATATATTTACAAAAAATATTTTTTACTTACAAACTTATGATCATAAAATTGGTAAGCAAACATACCAAGTCAAGTTACACCCCACATGGTGGCACCTCCCTGAAAGGGAACTTTTTTTTAACTGATTTGACTAGATTAGAAACATTGTATTTGTATATTTTTACTTTGTAGTGCTGTTCCCGATTTCCTGACTCCCACTGGCATTCCTATTAGATATTATAGAAGTACATGGTATAACCATTTCGTTAAGAATTATAAGCATAATAGGGATCCCACAAACATCATATTTACTTTCCATAAGTGGTACGGGTTAGTTCTGTATGTATTAAAACTGAGTTTTGTGAGGGGAAAAAAGGAACAGATCAGAGACAGCCTAATCACAGGTAAGTGTACAGTCAGATGATGGGGTATAAATTACAGGCAACTTCTGCATTTCGCCATCTGTAAATTCTTTTGCAAAATTGTGGCAAAAACCCACTGCAAAAAAATTTTGGTGGGACAAAAAAGTTGCCATAAAAAAATGCCCATTGACTTTAATGCATTTGTAGCGGAAAAAAATAGTTCCGTGCGTAAGAATTTGTATTGTGTAAAAAAATTTGACACCCATTGACTTCAATGCTTTTTGCAAATTTTTCACATTCTCTGATTGTTTCACAGTTTTGCAAATTTTTAGGGGAAGCCAAATGGTAAAGATTTACTCATCACTTTGTTATGGGGAAAAAAGATGATCTTAACCACTTAAGCTTAAGCTGGGTATTTTATAATATTTTAATAGGATAAACACAAAATATCTAGCATTCTAAATTCAGAAATTGACTTGGGGTAAGGCTGAATGGCAGCATCTAGTTTTATGATTCAGGACAGAACATAGATTCTGAGAGGTTTTATTAAGTTTTAGAATTCATCAATTTAACATGGAACAAGGTGGGGGAGGGTTTGAATGGTGGTGGGGGATCGTTTAAAGTGTCAGAGACAGACTATCATGGTTTTTCTCTTATTTTGAGGAATCATGTATGTTTGTGTTAAAAAAAAGTTTGTATTTTGACATATTTGTTTTTGTCAGTTTATGAAATATTTTTATTTGTCATTTTCAAAAAAGTTTGGCTTGTTTGAAAAAGTAGGGTACTTTTTGTTAATGCAAAATAATGTATGTGATATATGTATATCAAATTAGCAGTAAGAGAATATGTTTTAATTAGTAACATGTATAAAACTTTACTTGGTACATTCACAGCAACAACCTTACCTTTAAATAGTATGCTGATTATTTGGATCCCTCTTAAATAGCATTGCAACAACTTTCATTTCTGAAAATTTAAATACCTTAATGACCAAGCTGATATACTGTATTTTTCAGTATGAGTAATAATACACTTTTTTTAATTCTATATATGTGTAATTAGCACTATATTGGCCTTGTTTTTGAGACTCCACAGAAAACCTTGCAGAAGCTGCCAAATGGTCACAAGTAAGAGGTAATATTTCCTCACATCATTAACTACATAATATGAAAAAGGTTCATAATTGGATCTTTGGCCCTTTAATTAGCTCCTAGTTGCAGTGATATTGATCCCAATGAGGTCATATTTTGAAGGATTTTTCATGATCTGACAGTTCTTAAGAAAAAACAAAACTAAAATGAATAAAAAATATAAATACAACTGATAAATGCAATTTAAAAATTCTTTTTTCTCATAGGTGTCCCTTATATTTTATCAATCAAGTGTAATGTTTAAAAATGAATCTTTAGTAATAAAAACAAGTAACAATCAAATTATTTTTCTTACATATACAGGAGTGGGACCTTTTACCCAGAATGCTCGGGACTTGACATTAAGCCTTTGTTAGACTTGGGGTATGTCTGCTAGAAGACTTTTGTAGGGATCCATAAGTAAAATGGCCCTTGTGGATTCGGTTCCCTTACCGTACCTCTTTAGCTTGTTGCTGGGTTAAACCCCATGTAACATATTTGTATCATTTGCTTACCATTTCTATTGGTTATAATTTGTGACCACTTCCTGCAGTGCTGTAACAAAGTGCCTTGCAGGGAGGGACACTTCATCTTTGGCCTGCCACAGTTTTCTACCTGTTTGCAAAGAACCCCTGGCATCCAACATTCTGTTATTTTCGCAGTGGTGAGTTGTAGTTCAACAACTCTAACACGTGTATTTCCACTTAGTGAAAGCCCTATCTGGTGAAAGAGGGTCGCATGTAGCCCATGCTCTACCCATCTAGTTGGTATTTTGTCTTATTTAGCAAAAAGGGGGTTACACTATGTAAACATGAAATAAATCAAATAGGCTGGTTTTGCAGCCAATAAGAATTCTTAGTTTGGATCCCTCTCAAATAGCCTTGCAATAACTTTTATTTCTGAAAATAAAAATACCTAATTGCCCAGGCTGATATACTGTGGTCTTCAGTATGAGTAATAATATAATTTTTTATTCTATATTTTTTCCCAGTATTATATGAGCTGTGCTCAGTTGTTATACTGTAGATTGTCTAAATACTCAATACATGTATACAGTCATTTACAAAGTATTTATTACGCAGTAAAATATTGCCATCACATTAATATCTAATCAGTCAGTCATCATATATAGTTATATTTTCTAGTCCTAATTTTGTACAAATTACTTCTGACTCAGAATGTTTGTGTCTCTTCCATGTATTATACTTAATTAGCACTATCTTGGCCTTGTTTCCGACACATGATTCCACAGAAAACTTTGCAAAAGCTGCCAAATGGTCACAAGCAAATGGTCACAAGGCTATTAAATATATTTGCATGAAGTAGAAATCACTGCTCATTTGTATTACCTTGTGAGTTTAAGAAACGTTTTCACTAATGCGTGCCTTGAGGGATACTAGACTGTAAAATGGTGTATTTAAAATATTTCATCACATTGTTTACTACAAAATATGAAATAGGCAGTTCCAATTTCATTATTGGATCTTTGGCCCTTTAATCAGCTCCTCGTTGCAGAGTTATTGATACCAATGAGGATTATTAATGATTTGACAGTTCTTGAGGAAAAAGAAAACTACAATGAATAAAAAAAAACAAAAATAGAACTGATAAATCTTCTAATAATAAATACAATTTTAAAATTCTATTTTCTCATAATTGTCACTTCTATTTTATCAAGCAAGTGTAAGGTTTAAAAATAAAGCTTTAGTAATAAAAACAAGTATTTTTCTTACATTTACAGTACAGGTGTGGGACTTTTTATCCAGAATGCTCGGGATAGTGGGTTAAGCCTTTGAGAGACTTGGGGTTATGCCTGCTAGAAATCTATGTAAATATTTAATAAATCCAATAGGCAGATTTTGCTTTCAGTAAGCATTCATTACTGTATATCTCAGTTTGGATCAAGTACAATGTACTGTTTTATTATTACAGAGAAAAAATTATTTAAATCAAAATTTAAAAAAAGGGATTATTTAATTATAATAGAGTGTAAGGGAGATGGCCTTTCCGTAATTGGATAACGGGTTTCCGGAACATCGGTCCCATACCTGTAACTTGCATTATAGATCTATGGAATAGAACTTACAAAATTGTTTTAATTTACAAAAAAAACTCTGCCAGTGCATTAATTCACCAGAAAGTGGTCAATTTCTTTATATGGTTTATTTACTGAAGGTTAATGTATTGCTACAAAAGTATGACTACAATATTCATTGAAAAATAAGATAACATATAAGGGTACATTTCCTAAGGGTCGAAGTGAAAATTCGGAAAAAAAAATTTGAATTTCAATGTAATTTTTGGGTAGTTGACTATCGAATAGGCCAAAATTTGATTTTAATTAAAAAAAATTTTAATCAAATTTTAAAATTTGACCATTCAAAAACCAAAGTACCGTCTCTTTAAAAAAATTTAATATGACACATCACCATCTTATAGTTGCCAAATATCTATTTTAGCCTATCAGGGACCTACTGGAACCTTTAAGGAGTGTTTTTGAAAATCGTAATTTTTTTTACCAAAATCTGTCGAATCGTTTGAATAGAATGATGCATTTGAACGATTTTTATTCAATCAAAAACGCACCTAATCAAATGAAAAAGGTCAATTTACGATTGAAAATACACCTAAAAATATTCGGTGGTCGAATTTCAAATTTTTTTCTATTCGATATTCGACCCTTAGTAAATCTGCCCCATACTATATTTATAATTGTGTAGAATCTTTTATACTGACATTATGAGCCAGGTTAAAAAAATGTGGTAAATGTCGGATAAATGAAATATGTATTTACCTCTATACAGTTATGCCAAGTCTTTCAGAATCCAGTTCATTGTGATGTTATTTTTCCAATATGAAAAATGGACAAAATGTTCTTACATTATTGCAGTTTTTAATTTCATGTACAGTTTTTAAATAGTATCTGTTCATACTGATCTGAAATGACAACCCAAGTTAACAAACTATATCCAACTTTGTCTAAAGCTGGCCATACACAGGCATATTTTGCTGTCCTGTGAACGATTATATTGGCTAAATAGCTGAAGATATGTGAGGAGGTTTTGTTGAGCCTTTGTGGTTTTAGCTGCAAAATCAGCTTCAGCAAAATCCATGATGGGGCCTGAAGCAGGAATGGGGAGGCATGCACAGTAACCAGATCAGTGTCAGCTTCCAGTATGGGCAGAATGGACTTCCAGTGCTGGTGATCGCTAGCAGAGAGGCAGCAGAGGAGAGAGCATTTTATCAGCTTCTGATGAAGTGACCTCTGAGTCACGAAACACGTCAACCTTCCGTTCCCCTGCCTGCACATTTTAATAATCATTAATAAAGATGCTGTTTTAACGGATATCGCTTCCCCTAAATATCCTTTTTGAGGACGGCGCCGCCAAATCAAGTTTGTTTGCAGTGATTTTGTCCACAGCCAGAACGGATCCTGGCGGCTTCCTCACCGAACAGTTCTACAGCGTATCCACGTGGCCCTGTCTCGGCGTTCCCCAGTATATAGCATTTTATCAGCAGCAATCCACAGCTTGTATGGTCTGTAGCTTCAAATCTATCTGTAGGGGACCAGATAAATCTTTCCACTGTCTGTCTGTGACATCATCCAGCCCAGTTATAGTCTGGAGAGCCATCTGATTAACTGGGCACCCCAGTGCATCCATGGGAGAGAGGGTGTTCCTGACTTTGGAGCCAAATGTCTCCAACAGAGCTTAAAAGGACCAGCACCAGTTGGTGTGAGACAGAGAGAGACCATCTTGTTCCCTGCCAAGCTGCTAGAAACTCCGGAGGTGAAAGGAGTCACTGGTGAGATTGATCCTGCTGCAGAGCTGCCTGTAATCTCACCAAGGGAGGATACTGGCAAGGATACAAATGTTGGGCCCCAATTTGAGGACAGGTCTTGTGCATTTACCTGCTACATATGAGCAGCTGCTAAGTTCCAAAGGGATAGGAGCTTTTGGGAAAGGTAGAGCCTCTTGGGTTATAAGAGAAAAGGACATTTCATTGAACTGAACTGTGTGGTTATTAACCCCTTCCAGAGGATTGGAGAAACAACGAGGTACCGAACAGTGAGTTAGGGAGGTAACTAGCAGTTCTTTCACTACTGTTTATATAAAATTTATATTTGTTTCATTGGCTGATTTACTATAAAATATAATGGCAACTGATTTATTTTTTTCTATTTTATCTGTACTTCCTACAATTAGAAAGGAATTGGAAATTATGAAATACTACTCAAAATATCAGAGACATGTAATGCACAATGTTTTGAATTTTTATTGCCATCTTTCATTATACAGTATTTGTCTTTTTGTTATTTACTCATAGTATAACTTTGTTTCTCTATCTTTTTTATAAACTCCCCAGGGATGCTATACATGTGTGATCCAAAATTTCTATGTACCCTTTTCTTCTCTGTGTTTTTCTGCAGTTGCATATTCCTTGCTCTGGTGTTCAGTTATTACTCGAGCTGGGGCACCAGGAGAAGTATATTAATTGGAGCTGCTGGATTAGCAATTACATTCTCAGTTGCTTGTGTATTTATTCCAAAGAAGGTACTAATTTTGTTTAATAACATTTAATGATTTAGATGCAATATTTGATTAAGCAATGTTATAATTAGTGCCATTTCCCTTACAGTCTTTACTGTACATCGTAGCCTATTTTGTGCAGCTAATGTCAGCTTTGAATTTGTAAATTTAAATTCCCATGTGTTTTTGTTGTCTATTGCCCCAAGTTTGTAGATTGTAGTTGTTGTAGATGATGGTGAGTTTGAACCGAAAGAGAAGGAATATACAGATGCAGCCACTGGGATTTGTGAGTTAAATGCGTTAATTGAAGAAACTGTGTTATCTAAAGTCATCTTAACTCATTTAATGCATTTAATCTTTTCATTAGCATACCAAAGCACCATTGTTTTCAATGGTGAACACTTTAATTGGAAGGGATGCTGGGATTCTGTGCTAAGTGGGATAAATTGGATAGATGAGTTAAGTTTTTCTGTGTCAAATGCACAATCCAAAGTGGCTTCATCTTTACACTCTCTCATATTATCAAATACTAGACATTAAGCCCGTTAAATTAACGGGCGCTAGAACATATGTAGAACATATGTAGTCAAACATTTATAAAAAAAAACTTGTTGCAGTCTAAAAAAAAGTGGACAACCATGGTGGACACCTAGAGTGCTTCTAATT
>CM044442.1:89691544-89709185 GCA_024363595.1 Xenopus borealis | reverse complement strand
TAGCGGCGAGGGAGGCGCATGCGCAGTAGCACATTTCCACAGACACAGGGACTACTGGACACAGAGACAATTGGATTTTATTATATAGGATTACTGTCCTTTCTTTAATCTTTTACGGTCTTGCGGGGGTACATTTTTTGCAACCCGTATCCGACCCCTACCCGCAGCCTGCAATCTGCAACCTGGACCCGCAACCCACATTCATACCAGCCTGGACCTGTTACCCAACCCTGACCCGCAAGTACCTTATCCACAACCCTGACCCGCGACCCACTGACTATCAAGAATCAGGAAGTGCTGACATGCTGACCATCAAGAATCAGGAAGTGCTGTCATGCTGACCATCAAGCATCAGGAAGTGTTGTGATTGTAATCGGAAGTAACATCATCAGAAGTAGGCGTTATCAGAAAAAATTTGTAAAAATCGCTATTGAGAAGACCCGTGGCCTGACCCGCAAACCCGTGTCTATACCCGCAACCCACAGGGTACAGCAGGTTTTTGCGAGAAACCCGTGGGTACCCGACCCACTACAGGACTCTATTTTACGGTATTGCGGGAATCTGTTGTGGATCTCTGCTAGCAAGTAATACATATACAACTTGGTATAACACACTACTGATAAGTGAAACACGATTTTAAGCAGTTAACCTGCCGGCTTGCCTGTAACCTGTACCCTTTACTATTGGTATTTACATGCAACTTAGAGTCGCAACACAGGATTTTAAGGCTTAAAGAATTTAATGTGCAAAGATTAAGGCTTTCCAGCCACCCTTCGAATTAGCTGATAAGTGAAACACTCACAGGACTTATAATATGGTGAAAAAGAGAAAATGTTTGTTCGTTATTCCAACGTTTTGGTCTGCCGAAGGTCTGACAAAGGTATCAAGGAAGACCGAAATGTTGGAATAACAAATAAACTGTGAGTGCCTTGCTTTATCAGACTGCTAGAGCAGAGTGTATGGGAATCAGTTATGCTATCTCTTCCTTGGCTGTTAGACTGGAGTGGGTTAGAGGAGTAATTTCTAAGTGATTAAGGGGATGCTGCAGCCTTAACTGTTAACCTTTTAACAGAGTGGAAGGTATCTAAAGATTTAAAAGAGTCTGTTCACTGATTACATTTTTGTGGGGAGGGTTTACATGTCCTTTAAAACAGTAATTTTTTGTCTAAAAAAACTTTTTTTTAAAGCTGCAGACTGGTGTGAAATTTCCACTCTAATGTTGTCATGTTTATGCCACCCACCCAAATATGGAAACACCCACCTCCAATGTAACTTGGAATGTTAGCTTTGGCAGCTTCCTTCACAAACTTTTGTTTGTTATGGGTTATGCACATGTCCAATATATGTATCTATATTTATATTTGATTTGTCTTGTAAGTTGTGCTGCTGCCGCCGCTGCTCCTGCAGCTGATGCTCCATCTGCAGCAATTGGGGGACCACCACAGGAAGAAGGGCAAGGCTCGTTTATGCGATGCTGGCTATGGTCCATCAGCAGCGCCACCAGGAACTCTGGATGAGGTGGTGGATGGCCCAAATCCATGGTGAGATGCGGGAGACACAGATGGTCATCCATCAGGTATTCCAGGACCTGGTGGCAGCCATGGCAGCCCAGCCTCACGACCAAGGGGCTCTACTGAGGGTGAAGTCCCTGGTCCACCTGCTGCTCATCCTCCACCCCCTGAAGCTCCTCAACATTGGAGGGCAATGGGGCATGGAAGGGGACATGGTCCTGTCTGAGGGGACAGATGTCCCTAGATCCAGTCTATGTCACTTGCCAACTGACACTGGACTCTTTACCTAATTTCTCCTGGTAACAAACGTTGCCCATATGACGCTTCAGGTATTACTCTGTCCGTTACCCAACAATGGGACTGACTCCCAAGCAACACATCCCACATATATTTACACTGTGCTCCATTCTTGTCACTGAGGGGTGTCATTTTAACATCTATTGGCACCCTTTCCAATAACATCTGGAAAAGCACTTCAAAACAGCTAAGTGCGTTTGCTATAACGTATGCATATACGTATGGTGTTAACACCAAGGTGTGCCATATCTAACATCCATTGGCGCTCTTTCCAATAACATCTGGAAAAGCACTTAGAAACATTTAAAAGTACATTTGCTCTAACATTTCTATGGCGATGCTGCAATGTTCCCCAACACATTCACTTGGCCAAAAAATGTTACACGTAGGGGTCAATGAATTCCAATCATTGCAAGCATATGACCACTTTTTATTGTGTAATTTTCACTTATGTAGTGTTGCTCCAAAGGTTACATATGCTAATCAAGCTCTGTATGTATGTGTTTTACATGTTAAACTGATTCATGTAACAATGGCCTATGTTCATGCATCTGTCAACACTTTCAAGTGAAAAAAGTGTACCTTGTGCTTTGCACTATTAAGTATTGTCAGCTACCTATGGCCTGCTTTGGCTACCCAGCACTCATAATATGTGCTAATGCCTACTACTACCTCCCCCTCTACCTCCTCCACCACCTCCTCCCCCTGTGGTACTTAAATAGCAAGTCAGAAGTATCTGGTATGCTTTAGGCACAAAGTGTTGGTTATTACTTTACAATTAGTGATGGGCGAATCTCCCGCGATTCGCTTCGCCGAAAAATTCACGAATTTCTAGAGAAATTAGCGAATCGGCGAAAAATTTGCGAAACGAGTCGCGGGACGCTTTTGACGCTCGTCGCCGCAACTTTGATGCGCGTCGCGCCGTTTACGACGCGTCGCATCGTTTACGGCGCGCGTCGCGTCGTTTTCGACACGATTCGCGAATTTATTCGCCAGTGGCAAATCGCGGGAATTCGCCGCGAATTCGACCCTGGCGAATAAATTCGCCCATCACTATTTACAATATAAAGTATTGTTGGCTACCTATGGCATACTTTGGCTACCCAGCACTCAAAATATGTGCTAATTGTTACCTTAAGGAGACTTGCTTGTGTCATATCTTAATTATATACAACAATGATATATTTTATGTATATATTGTGTATTTAAGAATGCTATGTGATTTACAACTTAGATAGTACACATACAATTTAGCACACAGTTGCTAAATCCCCTCACCTTTGTCTAGGAGCAGCTGAGAATCCAGTCCTTCCTGACTCCAAACTGCCTTTTACACCTTCCAGTGTCCTGATTCATGAATGGACTGCCTTAGAAATCCATGCCCTAACTTATTGGTCATTGACCAATCAGAACCTGACACATGTACCTGTAAACAGTCTTTTAGCTATTACAATAGGCTTTTAGGTAGAGAGTGCTGGGAGTTCCTAGAGTGAGGACACAGATGCCAGACCAAATGGAAGGATGAGTATCAGGGAGGCAGTGGATTTAGATCCAACATATTAATAGTTGTAATTGTCCTTGTAAATATTTATTATACATTCTATGTAGTGTAACTTGTTTTATGTGTATCATTTCTGTAGATATGTGTCTATAGCTTTTGTAAATAAATATATATTTTGATTGAACTATCTATTTCGTTAAAGAACCCTTATAACCAGGAATACTTATGTACATGTGTATATAAGAATAAATATACATATTTACATAAATAGATCCTTGGTCAACAGTAATGCCTACTACTACCTCCTCCTCTACCTCCTCCACCACCTCTTCCACCTGTGGTGCTTAAATAGCAAGTCAAAGGTATCTGGTATGCCTTAGAGGCACAAAGTGTTGGTTGTTACTTTGCACTATAAAGTATTGTTGGCTACCTATGGCCTACATTGGATACCCAGCACTCATAATATGTGCTAATGCCTACTACTACCTCCTCTACCTCTGGTACTTAAATAACAAGTCAGTGGTATATTGGATGCCTTAAAGGCACAACGTGTTGCTTTTTACTTGCACTTGCAACTATTCCAACGCATTACCTGGCCAACACTAACCTCATATGTGTTGATACTTTCAAACAGACCATATTGTCATATAATACACAAAAGCCGTAAATATCTTGTAAATTATATCCTTATAAACGGTGAGTTCTGATGTCATCAGTTATAAACGGTGAGTTCTGATGTCATTTCTGTCACATGACTCACTGAAACGTGTGTATTATAATAAATAAAGTACCCCCGTTTGCAAAATATGAGGATATTAGAAGTTACCTCGGAGTTCCATGACCTGTATAAAAACACTCGGCCTTGTGTTTTTATATGGTCATGAAACGCCTCGGTAACTTATAATATCCTTATATTTTACAAGAGGGGGTACTTTATTCACTATATATTGACAAGTGTCATTTGTATATAATATTGATTGTTATATTCTTGTTCTGTACATAGGGCTTCCCAATGCAAAACTTTTTTTTTCTTCTTTAATTTATATAAACATTCCCAGCATGGAGACATGGGTGCATTATGAATCTCATGCAAGAAATGGTTTCCCATAACCCACTAAACCCTTTAGTGCTCAGTGGGGGCTGCTATATATTGAAATGAATGTTGAGACTGCATTCTTCCTGTGTTTTTTTTCTTTTGTCACAAATCCAAATTGTCATATTAAATTCTTATATTTTTCTAAAAAATGTCTGAGCTTTTGCACAAGATTTTGTCAGTAAACCAAAAAACTGTCTGTTTTCATTTTTAAATAGTCCTCATTAATGACATATAACCATTATGACAAGACTAAGATATTAAGGCCAAACAACAGACATAGGTATACACCTCAAAAATCTCAAATCTAATACCACTTCAGGCCCAGATGGCTTTTCAAGCCAATATTATAAAACATTTTCTGAGATTTGATGTCCGTTTCTTGCAAATACCTTCAACTATATTGCTCAAGGTAATTTTTGGCCCCAAGAATCATTGGTTGCTTAAATAGCTGTTATCCCAAGGGAAGGAAAAGATAAAACTCAATATGCTAACTATCGCCCTATTTCCATTCTAAATTCAGACCTTGGGATTTTTGGCAAGATATTTGTCTCCAGACTTAATACTTTCTTACACACCCTCATACATCCTGCCTGCTTTGTCCCTAGAAGATATACAGCTGACAATTTTAGATGTGCTATTTATTTAACTCAGGTTGCTAACTTAGTAAAAACTTTAAAAACCCTTTGCCCTTTAAAAACTCCCGTTATGCTTCTAAGTCTCGACATTCATAAAGCTTTTGATACAGTATCATGGGATTACCTCTCTTATATATTGTCGAGATGGGGCTTTGGACCTTTTTTACAACATATAATAAAAGTGCTTTATACTTCTCCCTCAGCTAATATTAAATGGGGCCCCTTTGTCTCCTCTAACATTCATTTACAAAAAGGGACAAGTCAAGGGTTCTCGTACCTGTCCTTTTTTCTTTAGTCATAATGCCCTTGGCCAGACTTATTGATAAGTATATGATCTACCCCTCCCTGGGACACAATGCAAATCTTGCTTTTTCACAGATGATGTAATTCTTACACTTACCAAACCTCTCCCCTGATTGCCACATATAACAAACCCTCTAGATTAATTTGCTAAAATTTCGGGTTTTTTTTATTAACAATTCTATCAGAAGCAATAAGCCTAAATTTGCTCGCTCATGTGATTAATCTGATCGATTTAAATTTTGAATATTCTTGGAAAACCTCTCATTTACAGTATTTTGGAATCCAGATTATGCCACATTTATCAACCCTTTACAAAAGAAATTACCTAATTATCCTAATTAATTAAAAAAAAATGTACATTTTGAGTTTTGCCTCAAAAAGTCCAACTGGAGTGTAGCAAATACAATACAGGCAGTAATCTGAAAATCTGAGTTTTTGAGATTGCATGATTTTTTTTTTTTTTACAATTTAATTGTCTTTTCCCACCAATAGATTTTTCAGAGTAATTTATTGATAAATATGGTAAACATGTACAGGGAAGTTTTTTTAAGAAAATAGTAAGACATTTTTGGATTTTAGTAAGTAACCTGCTACATGATGAGCACTCTACATGTTTAGCAGTTTTTATCATACAGATAAACTCATAAAGTAATTTCATCATTATTTTTCCTGATATTGTATAAATACAGTACTTCTTCTTTGCACATGTCTTTCACTATTAGCTGACTGTCTTTATGAGGACAGAAAATAAATTTTGTGAAGATACAGATGAACATGCATATACAATACACACACACATACAGTACATTTTCAACTATTTTTATTTATTTTTTGGAATGGAACTTTTCAAACAATGTACAATCCTATTGGATGCAGATCTCTTTAGAGACTTTTCAAGCATCATCACATTTTTGCTAATTGCTGCCACTGCACATTTAGGCATGGGCTGTTGGTTTTTTGACAATTGCTAAGCATTGCTCTGTATGAAGAACATTACAAATAACGTGGCAGATGCTATCATTAATATGGAATTTCTTTCTGTCTCTTTGAAGCAGACAGTAGTTTGAAGAGGTATTTACCATAGTACAGTTCAAGTTTGCTTTCTGGCACTATAGTTCTTTCTTTTCTTTCCTTCCTCTAACATTTTTCTTTTGCTAACTAAAATAACAGATACGATTCATACTTCAGCTATAATACTGATGTAAATTCAGATTATAAATTACACCAAACATTGAAATTTTAAGAAATATTTTGCTTAAAATATGTATTATGCAAATTATCTTATATTTCCTAAATGTGTCAGCATAAAATTGAAAGAAAAAAAGTTATATATTTAAGTTAATTCTTTTGAATGATATTAGATTTGTATTATTTGAATTACAAAACCTGATTAAAGGAGGAAAACATTTTTCTTTTTGAAAAATTCTCACTGAAATTACCTAATAGCAATATGCAAGCTTTTAGCTGCTGAAGTTTAACATTTGAATTTTTCATTTTTATAAATATTAAACATTTAGGTTTTTGAAACCATATTTGCAGTTTTCCAGTCGCAAATAATTCTAATTGCTGGAAAAATGTGAAGCTCTAGTTGCTAGAATTGACTCACCTTTCAATGCCCGATTATAAGTTTTTTCTTGTACATTCCTGGGTGTTCTATAATTCCTGTTTCCTGGACTTCTGACCCTGCCTGGACCTTGCTATTATTCTGCCTGGCTTTAAACTCTTGCTTGGACTTTGATTACGATTTTGCCTGAACCCTTTTGTACTGCGATTTTGGACTGAAGCTTCCTCCTTTGTCCTGACAACTCCTGCTGGGAGCCCCCCTGACATTATAATCAGTCACGGTCTCCTCCGAGGAAGCAACACCAGATGTTGGAAGTGCCCTTCGGGGGCTGGCATCCCTCATGGAAGCATATGAGACTCAGCAATTCTGCATTGGGCAAGTGCTTGATACTCTTATTTCTTGTATGCTGCCCGCTCTGCTAGCATTGGGAAATCCTCCGCAGAGGTTACTCCTTCGGTGGCATTTTCACCTGCACATGAGCCATGCATCCCTCCTCCTCGCTACAATGGGGACCCGCTAGCCTGCAGAGAGTACGCCACTCAAGAACATTGTTTACCTCAGGGGTGTCCAAACTATGGCCCGCAGGCCAAATGCGGCCAGCGGTCCATTTTTAATTGGCACGCAACAGGTAATGACGAGCTGCTCTTGCTGCATCCTATCGCCAAGACAACTAGTGCTGACAAATTGCCTTTACTTTCGCCTTATACTTCACCCCCTCACCGACCAGCAAGTACATTGCCACAGTGCATTACTACCTTAGCTACCTGTAGCATACGCAGCTTGGCCCTATTTATGCAAATACAGCATGTGGTGGACCAATGTTAGCGTTGTTGCCATTCTTTGTGTCCGCCCCCGGAAGTAAGTCCAGCGGCCTTGGGTACCCACGCCGGTGGGTTTGTGTTGGGTACTATGGCGGCGCCGGCATGTGAAGGCAGGGGTACCCGGGTCCGGTCGTTGTATCCATGCGAACATTGGGAGATAGTGAAGCCTTTTGTGAGCGAGTTGACCCGTGAGGTTCGGAACAACACCCTATGCACTGTGACAGATATGGCAAAGGCCACAAAGTGGTCTCCAAACCGCCAGCTCTCAACATGCACCTTGTCAAGTCCCACCACATCCAGGTGAGAGGGGAGCGCAGAGAGGTGTGTGGGGGAGTCTGTGTGAGAAAGCTATGTAAGTAGTAAGTTTGCAGCACCTGGATAAATTCAGCCATAATATCCATGCCTTTTGCAAAGTTACTCACTGCATTTTCATTTATTTACAGTGTGAGTTGTGTTTATAGATATTGTAGGTGGTTTGAGGTGGGGGGTAGCACTGCCTTGCCTATTGCCCTGTTTAGTCTTAAAAAAAAAAGCTCACCTGAAAAATGCTGTACTGACCTATGTATTCTAAGCAACTTTGTAGTTGGCTTTTATTATATCTTTTGTATAGTTTTTGAGTTATTTGCCTTCTTCTGACTCTTTCCAGGTTTCAAATGGGGATCACTGACCCCATCTAAAAAACAAATGTTCTGGAAGGCTACAAACTATTGTTATTGCTACTTTTTATTACTCATTTAGGGCCTAAATCACTTGTTATATAGTACTGTACCTTGGAAGGGATATCGGTGTCAGGATGAATGTTAAGCTGAATGGTCGCCCCTGCACATTCTCACCTCACCAAATCTGGCCCTCCATGGAAAAAATTTGGACACTCCTGGTCTACCTGCTTCTCCCCTTCACCAGGTGACCATCTCCTCGATGGATTTGCAATCTCTGCTGACAGTCTACAAAGATTTTTTGATGTATTTTGTAAAAAGTCTGTGGAATTAGGGACTTTGCATTCCTAATTTTTTCCTGCCCCTCCTCTCCTGTGGTGTTGGGACTTCCATGGTTATGTCTCCACAATCCCTCCATAGATTGGTCCTCCAATCATATCTCTCCTTGGAGTCCATTCTTTCAAGATCATTGTCAACCTGCGTCTCCCCTTCACCGGGTGACCATCTTGGATTTGCAATCTCTGCTGACAGAGTGGTGCAAAACTATGTGGGGAAACCGCAAACTCCTGGCTGTGAAATTAGCTCTTGAAGAATGGCATCACCTTTTACAGGGGGCTTCTAACCCAGTCACTATCTATACTGATCATAAGCACGTATGTATTGACATAAGATTATGGACGATCTAGCTTCATTTTAGCAGTTCATCTGGGCTGAGATGACGAAGTCAACTCTAGTGAAAGAGGTAACGTTCAGTAAAGTCCACAATGACCATTCACCTGGCAATAGAGTGTGAAAAGTCGGTAGCATTAGCCACTTCGCCCTTTAGTGAATCTGCCCCTTTGTATTGTGAATTCTAGCAACAAACATGAATAAACGAAAAACATTATGTGGATTCACTTGTAAAATATGACAATAATAGGGTTGTTATTTGCGAATATCCAAAAATATTTCACTATCTCCTTAAAACTACTTTGAACAAACTCCTGTGTGCATTTTTACCATATTTATTGATAAGTTTACTCGAAAAAAAGTGGTGCAGGAAAATACTCAAATGTTTCCAAACAAATTGTTAAAAAAAATCCGAATTGTATGATTTTTCCAGATTAGGTGCCTGAATTTTTTTTGATTATCAACTGAAAAACCTAACATTTTTTCCCTTTAAAACTCCAACCAGAAAAAAATTTAGTATACAGTATAATCCCCTAGAATTAAAATCAGAATTCCATAACTTTTATATGGTCATTGAACACCTTGCTTGTCTGATATAATTATAAGGTGTACCTTATTCCTTAGATTATTACAGTAGAAAAACTTTTTACATACAGTATTTCCAGGGGAATATAAATCTGGGAAACAAGCATTATATATTGGTGGGACCGCAGAATGCAGGAAAAAGTAAAACCAGATTATTTTTGCATCCTTGCAGATTAGTTAAGGTTTGAAAATTGAAATTTTTGAATTTTCAAATTTAATTTTGGGTCACAATTCCAAATTTGAATTTAAAACCACCAACTGGAAGTTGAATGGGATTTGTTACAGTCAGACCCATCAAAAATTAGAATTTGAATATTTGCGACCTAAAATATTCAGAGTTCATGAAGTAAATGGCAGATGTCCCTTGAACTATTTGAAGATGTTCATTGTACCAGCTCACCCTGGTGGTCTAGTGGGAGGGGGTCGGCAGGGACACCTGCCACCCCCTCGGTGAGGAATGCCCATCACGCAGTGCTGCTCCAAGCAGGGCTGATTCTTCCTCTATCCAGGTTCCTTTAGACGCACAAGGTGCCTCTGCTCTTTTTATAGGCACATCCGGGCTGGCGTGTTACATCAGTGCTTAATGTTGTATAATTCAAATTGTATAAAAGCGCATTTGGGCTGTAAGTCAATTCCGTTATAGGTTTCTTCCTTCGAATTTGAATTTCAAAGTAATTTTGGGCTACTTCGACTAGCCCAAAATTCAATTTGAATTGAAAATAGTTTGAATATTTGACTTTTCTAATTTCGAAGTAATGGCCCTTTAAAAATCCTTCAACTTCGACTATTTGGCAGCTTAAAGCTTCCGAATTTCCATTTTAGCCAATGGGAGACTTGTCCTGAAATTTTTTCTAAATTCTGAGAAATAGAAGGATTTTGCTGAAATCGTTAGAATCGTTCGATTGAATCGAATATTCAAATGATTTTTTTTATTTGAAAATGAACCTATTTGATCGAAATAGGTAAATTTTTGATCGAAAAAGCCCTTTAAAAATACTTTGAGGGTCGAATTTTGAAGTTTTGTTTCTCCTAAAATTTGACCCTGCTCTTTGTAAATTGCTCTCATCAGTTCTTGCATGTTCTGATTCATTTGTTCTCATGATTTTGTCATTTTTACAAATTCAATGGTTTAAAAATATTGAAAAATAATATGTTTAAAGTACGCCTCCCATTGACTTAGTTGCCACATTTTTCACTTTCAATAGGTGTTCAGTTTATAAATCTCAAACATTTTTGTTTGGAATACTCAAATTTGAAAAAAAATTTGAGCGTGCTCTGATTTTCTGAAATGAAAGAAAAAATAGATTTTGAGTTCTGAGATCTGTTGCTCAAGTATTCATTTTGGGGGTATAGTGTTCCTTTAAACTGAGTTGCAGAGCTATGAATTCCTTAAACACAATGTAGTTTTGTCTTGCCATGACTCCATTGCATTTTAGCAAATTATGCAGTTTTGTGAATTTTAGTCAATTCACTGATTCACTTAGGACAGAAGCTACAGTTAGATGTTAAACTGTAATACTATGTTGTACAGCTATAGATATTACAAAACTGATGAGATAACAAAGCAATAATATGTAGTGATACCAGGGTTTAATTTGTGGAGAATTTCCGCGTTTTGCCACCAGTGAATAATATTGCTAAACTGGCATGAAAATTTGAAGGCGAATGCGGCGGCATAAAAAAAAATCAGAAATGGACGCTGGCGTCCATTTTGATGCCTGTGTCCATTTTGACGCCCGCAAATTGACGCCAGCTGCGAAATCCACGTTTTGTGAATTTTTCGATGTTTTGTGGATTTCACAGGAAATTCACAGTGAATCAATACAGGAGAAATTTGCCCATCACTAATAATACGTTAAGATTTCCAGAATAACACTGGTTCATTAATTTAGAGATGGGTAATTATGATTAAGGTATGTTGCTCGGTTATAATTAGTGATGGGTGAATTTATTTGCCAGTAGCAAATTCGCTGCAAATTCCTGTGTTTTGCAGCCGGTGAATAAATTTGCGAAACTATCAAAAATTTGGTGGCATCCAAAAACCATTTGTTGGATGTCAGCCCCCATTTTTTGGCAGCTGGAGAATTTTCATTAATCTTTTGCAGTTTCACAAATTTCTCAGGAAATTTGAGAAAAATTCAATGAAGCCAAATGCCACAGATTCGCCCATTACTGGTTGTAATGATCATTAGGGCATGTGTTAAAGCATTGCTGATATAATAGATGCATTTTATTGTTGTATGATGTTTTATGTGTCAAAAGTCAGACATTTTTTAGGGATGAGTGATTTTTTTTTCATCAAGTTTTTCTGTGAAAATTACGCACATAGACTCCAATGGGAGGGGAAAAAATTATGTGTGTAAAAAAAAAAATCGATGTGCATCAAAAAATTTGTCGCCCATAGACTTTAAAGGAACAGTTCAGGGTAAAAATAAAAACTGGGTAAATAGATAGGCTGTGCAAAATAAAAAATGTTTCTAATATAGTTAGTTAGCCAAAAATGTAATGTATAAAAGCTGGAGTGAGTGGATGTCTCACATAACAGAATACACCCCAACATCCTGCTTTTCAGCTCTCTAAATCTGAGTAAGTCAGCGACTTGAGGGGGGGCCACATGGGACATAACTGTTCAGTGAGTTTGCAATTGATCCTCAGCATTCAGCTCAGATTCAAAAGCAACAGTTATGACCCATGTGGCCCTCCCTCAAGTCATTGATTGGTTACTGCCTGGTAACCAGGGTAACCAGTCAGTGTAAACAAAAGAGAGCTAAAAAGCAAAAAAATAGTGTTCTGTTCTGTTAGGTTAGACTTGCAGTCACTCCAGCCATTATACATTACATTTTTGCCTAACTAACTATATTGAAAACATTTTTTATTTTGCACAGCCTTTCTGTTTACCCAGTTTTTACTTTTATACTGAACAATTCCTTTAATGCATTTTGGTGAATTTTTGCTGGCAGTGCATTTTTAGTGAAGTGAAATGGGTAAAATTTGGCCATCTCTAGTGGAAAATATGGACTGTCTCTGCATTTTTGGACAAATGTATCCCTGTTGTATATAATGTGACTTTAAGTGGACCTGTCACCACAAAAAAATATTCAAAATCCTATTTCATCACATTAGTCAAGCAAAATGAACATTAATTACACTATATAAATTATTTTAATCTTGTTTTCTTCAGTCTGGGAATTCATAATTATAGCAAGCAGGCCGGATCCATTTTGTGGACACTGTTATTAAGGCAAGTCTTGCGTCATCTCAGAATCTTGTTTGTGCACCAGAATGGGGGACCCGATGTATATTCCCATGTCCTGGCTACACAATTAATTGGTTAAGAGAACTGGGGGAATGTGTGGGGAGCAGTGACATCTAGGAAGTGCTGAATGGAAAGTGAAAGAAATTAACTGCCCCGCCACTCTGCCTAAGGCATAGAGGAGTGGCAGACAATATTTGATTGACAGCTGAGATTTTTAAATGAGCTTAAAACAGCTATGAATGCTTTAATAAAAATTTTAACTTGGATTTCCTATTTAATTTGAAAAGGACTTTTATTATACAGATTTTTGTGTCTGGGCGACGGGTCCACTTTAAATGGCTTCTTGTTTGAGTATTTAGAATATTCAGCTTTCAAAAGAGAACTTTTTTTTAACATTTTCTTGATTTTTCTGGTTTTAGAGGTTTTAGAAAGCAGGAAAAACTAATTTTCTTTAAAACCACAAATGCCAAGTAATTTATTAAAACAGACTAAAATAAAAAGCACAAATTCAAAAAAAATACGGAATGTATCCGAAAATTAATACAAAAACCTTGGAATCCTCAATTTGTGCAAATCAAAAGCTCAAAAACCTCTATGTGCTTGAAACAAATAAAGATTTTACAATTGAAAAGTGACAAATCCCACTGACTTCTCTATGACCTCAACAGGTTTTGGATGGCAAAGTTCCAATCTAATTTGTTTATTAAATTATTAAGTTTTTGTTGTTTAGAGTAAGTCATAAAATCCACAATTTTTAGTACTGAAAAAAGATTGTTCGGGGAGACAAAATAAGTTTGTAAATCTGCCATATGCCATGTGCATTAATAGAATACTGTATGTGGCAGATTAATCAAGGGTCAAATTTCGAAGTAATGACAGTTTTTTTAAACTCTCATTACTTTGAAATTCAAAGTAAAAAAGATCAATCTAAATTTATTTAAAAACATTGTATTTGATCAAATTCAATTCTTTAAAAAAAAACAAAAAAAAAACCTTGATTTTTCAAAGTCCACCAATTGACTCTGTTGGGGAATAATCCAAAGACCAGAGATCACTTGAAGTGAAAGGGTTAATACAAGTTTAATATTTATATAATAAACATACACAAGCTCCGTGGGTTCTGATACACAAGTAGGTCAGAACTGAGAAACAAAAGATTGACCACACATTATATACCTTCTAGTGGGGAACTTCATGGGAATGTAAGGAAGGGAGTATAGGAAGTGATGAGGAGTACACGTCAGTGTGATTAGCTAGTTATGGGAAAACGAAGGGAGTAGTGATGGGCGAATTTATTCGCCAGGGGCGAATTCCCGCGATTCGCCGCTGGCGAATAAATTCGCGAAACAGCCAAAAAAATTCGCCAGCAAAAATTTGCCGCGTCAAAAATGAGTTGCGCATCGTTTTTGACGTGACGCGTCGAAAACGACGCGACGCGCGTCAAAAACGACGCGACGCGCGTCAAAAACGACGCGCGACTCGTTTCGCGAATCGGCAAAAAATTCGCGAATTTCTCTGGAAATTTGCGAATTTTTCGGCGAAGCGAAACGCGGCCGTTTCGCCCATCACTAGAAGGGAGTACCACTATGTGTGAGCTTCAAGGCTATTGCACCTTGTTACTGGGAACCAAAACAAAACAGAATAGCGATAAGAACCTTCTCAGCAGATGTTACACATAACCATGAACAGTTTCTAGAAGGGCCTAATGGGCACTTAAAAACTGTTCACTCCATTAAAGGGGGCTAAGCAGGACCAGCAAGACTTTTCCTCCACAACTCCAAATAGGTTCTGGCAGGTCCCCCACAGGCTAAAACAGCAATTTGTCAGGTTTTAGATGGCAAATGGTCGAAGTTGAATTTATAAAGAGATACATGATAAATGTAAAAATCAAAATTTTCTAATTTTTTTGCAAATTTTTATCAAATTTGGATTATTCCCTAGTCCACAAAAAGTACACAAAAATAGCTCAAAATTAAAATTTTTACTTCCAATTTTCAATTCGACCCTTGATAAATCTGCCCCTATATGTCAGATTAGGGGCAGATTTATCAAGGGTAGAATTGAAAATCTGAAGTAAAAATTTTTTAATTACAAGCTATTTTTGTGTACTTCAAATAGGGACTATTCCAAATTCGATTGAAATTTGCAAAAAATTTGAAAATTTAAATGTATCATTTTCTATTTAAAAATCCAACTTCGACCATTTGCCATCTAAAACCTGCTGAATTGCTGTTTTAGCCTTTGGGGAACCTTCTAGACCCTATTTGGAGTAATTTTGGTGGACTATGAAAAATCTTTTTTTGGGAGGCAAATCGTTCAATTCGAATTCAATCGAATGCGCTAATACTTTGATTTCAACATTTCGAATAAGGACTATTTCCCCTCAATTCAAATATTCGATTTTTTAAATAAATTTCGTGCTTTTTATAGGAATTTCTAATTAATGGCAGTTTAAAAAAACTCCCATTACTTTGAAATTTGACCTCTGATAAATCTGCACCTTTTTTAAATGATGTTTTAAGGGGAACTATACTAACTCATGAGTACAGTAAACCGTACTTGTATAGTAAATGTGTAAAGCCATTTTTTACTATGAAAAGTTTTATATTCCTAATTATTGGTACTATAAAAACTAATCGACAATTGTTTTGCTTTATGAATTCATTATTAAATAGAGCTCAACACAGAAAAACTCACCCACTTTCTATGGTATTTTTTCAAAGTGCATTTATCATATGGTAAATTCTTGCAGCAAATTTTCAGCAAAAATTTTGCAAAAAGCTGTGTAAAATAAATAGTACAGGTGTATGTAATTTTACACTATGCCAGATTCAATGCTGTTAGTTTAAATTACTTCTGGTGGAAGTCACATAAGAAAAAATTATTCAAAATTTGGGGTGTATTACCCTGCTGTTTTTTTTACACAAAATAACATATACAGTATGCCCCTTTAATGTACATGTACTAAATAACTACAACAAAAGGAATAACCCAACAGGGTATGTTGAAAGTCATCCAAAAATGGACAGGTATAGGATGTTGTTTTTTTTAATTTAATTTAATCCAACCAGGATTGAGAAATAAAGATGTAAAAATGTTATGTCACTAACAAGGTATCATTTGGTCATCAATATCATTAGTGTCAATATTATCTTCTGATGATAACAGGTTTAATTAAAAGCTAATTGCAAACTAATTTGCTTCAGTCAGGTTAATTTTTAGCTGATCTTATCAGATGAGGAAATATGAAGGAAAAAATAAAAATGTGATGACTGTTAAATTTGGGAATGAAAGAGAAGCAGAAAGAAAGCATAACTAAAGCATGACAGACCATGTTGTCATTAGAAGGAAATCATCATGTGGGAGTAATTTCTAAAGAAGACCTTGAGCAGTTATGCAAAATATAGATTTTTCTGTCAAGTTCTGTGTATAAAGTGACATACTAATGTCATAATAAGCAGCAGCGTGTATCAAATCTGACTTCTTTAGATTTTCAACAGAGCCATATACTTAAAGCAATAAACTAATAAAGATTTGTTGAATTAGATTGAAGTGCTTATGTAATCACATAAAAAAACTTTTTTTGGCATGGCATGGTGTTTTACTTCAATAAACTCTTGCCAGAAATGTGACTTGAGAAAGTTTGGCATCAATATATATTGCAATAGCCCGCTACTGCCTTATCTGCAACCCGATCCACAACTGCTGACCACCGTTAAACAAGAAGTACTGTTGCTGCAGAGAGGAAGTGACATCATCAAAAGTGAGACAAAAATAGTCTATAGAGAAAATAACATGAGAAATATAGAAGAGATCCACCACCCAACCTGCAACCTGTGACCCGCATCTTTTTCGGGTAACTCGTGGTTACTCGACCTGCTGCAGCACTCTACTTTGAATCCTCAGCAACTTGACCATTCATTCCTATGTGATTTTTAGAAGCATATTTACCAAATGATGAACTCTGAGGGGCAGATTTATCAAGGGTCGAATTTCAAGGTGATGATTTGAAAATTTGAATAAAAAAAGACCAACCAAAATCCACAAAATGACTCCAAATAGGTTATAGGAAGCCCTGCATAGGACAGTACATGATACATTTTGATATTTGAATCTCCAAGTTTTTTTCAAATTCAAATCAAATTTGGACTATTCCCTAGTCAAAGTACACTAAATTAGCTAAAAATTCGATAATAAAATTACATTTTTCAATTTGACCCTTGATAAATCTGCCCCTATCTGTCACCCATTGATCAATAGAATTCTAAATCCCATAAGACTGAATAGAAAGTGGGTGCATTTTTCTGTGGTGAGCTCTAATCTCACATTTTGATTTAGAGTAAAAATATGTTTGTTATGTGTTCACAGATGTTGAATATGTAGAATCAGGTGATGTTTGGTCTGCACAATGTGACAGCTATATATTGAGTTATTTTTAGATATTTCATTTTACATGCATATATAAACCTAAAACATTAGAAGCTAAGTCTATCATCTCTGAGCAACTGCTGGCACTTTTCAGCTCTGGTTTTAAATCCATTGGCAGTAGTTAATCTACTGGATCTTTGGGAAAATGGTACATTTCTACCTTGCTTCACACATTCTGCCTAGATGATTGTTAGGAGAGTAATTCTTTATATTTGAAACCCAGCCCTGTGCTAATATGCCTGCATCTTTATGTGACAAAATAATTAATTGACTGTGTGTATATATATATATATATATATATATATATATATATATATAT
>CM044442.1:89672828-89688043 GCA_024363595.1 Xenopus borealis | reverse complement strand
AATAAGAAATCAGGAAGGGGGCAAATAGTTTTTCACACCACTGTATATATATATACATTTGATGTTGCTTACCTTGCTACTTTGTATTGGTGGCTTATAGGGATAATGTTTTCTCAAGGGATCAAGCGCTTCTAATTTTTAATGATAGAATCTTTTTTAAAGATTAGTTTCTGTTCTACGTAATTGCTTTACACATTCAACTTTGGTAAACAAAATAATTACTTTAGTGCCCTTGAGAATCAGTTAATGATTTAGGATATCTATTGTGGACATTGCTCCATTACTTTCTATATAGTGCACTATAACAGAAATCTAAAAACAAAACAAGTGAAAAAGAGCTTACCGTGTTAACAGCATCACTGTTATTTTTTTATTGGCTTCAAACCCTTTGGTATGCATTTAATACTGAAGATATAAGGGACTTTTTCTTCTGGAGAAAAAAAAAGGGGTTTCTATCTTAAAATAAGGAAAAGGATATTTATAGTAAGAAATTTGAGGCTGCAGAATTCTTTTACTGAAGTTGTTTTTCTAGCAGATCAAGTGCTGTTAAATTAGTTGTATGTACTGGGCTGATTATTAGTTATATCACATATCCCAAGTTTAAATTATATTAAGATAACAATGTCATATAAAAAAAATCCCTAGTTCCTAATCTCAGGCCACTGACAGCAGCACAGAGCATGTCCTGTTAATCTGCGCAAAAATAGTACAATTATCCAGTGAGTGCAATGCTGAGGATCAATTGCAAACTCACTGAACATTTATGTCCCATGTGGCCCCCCTTCAAGTCGCTGACTAACTAAAGTTAAAGAGCTGAAAAGCAGGAAGTTAGATTCTGGTTATTATATTAGACATCCAGTCACTCCAGCCTTTCTACATTACATTTTTGGCTAACTAACTATATTAGAAACATTTTTATTTTGCACTGCCTATCTATTAACCCAGTTTTTATTTTTACCCTGAACTGTTCCTTTAAGTTACAACCCTTCCCACTTGTATTTTCTATGGTCAACAGGTGTTGTATGAATATTATGGGACATATTCTTTATGTTGTGTAAAAAACGGTGTCCATTTTTTACATGTTTTTTTCTTAGAGTGACTTCCACCAGAAGCAGTGTATATTAACAACTACAAATGTGGGATATAAATGGGATAAAATAAAACACACCATGATAAATTCTCCATTTATTTTAAATGTAATTTTATACAGCATAATACAGATGAAGCCACTTTAGTTAGTGTGTTTGAGACAGAATAACTAAACCAGATATGCCTCTAACTTACAATGTCCACTAGGAATGGTAAATTTAGGGGCAGATTTATCAAAGCAAAAGATTAAGATCCAACAATTTGAACGATTCTCCACAAAACCCTTCAAATTCTTGGAACTTAGAAAAATTTTCATAACAGGTTGTCTGAGGTCCCCCATAGGCTAAAATGGCAATTCGGCAGCTTTAAGCTGGCGAATAGTCAAAGTCGAAGGATTTTTAAAGGGCAAGTACTATGAAATTCGAAAATTTTAAATTTTTTCAATTAAAATTGAATTTTGGGCTATTCAATAGTTGAGGGTAACCCTAAATTACTTCGAAAATTACTTCGCCAGCATTACCACCCACAGTGACTTCACCGATTTACTAATGGGTGCAGGCGTCACTTCGCTAGCAAAGGAGATAGATGTTAGCGGTGCTTCGCACTCTAACAACAGGCAAATTTTCACTTTGGCTAATGGAACGTTACCTCTGTTGCCAGACTTGCCTTCTCCAGCTCTGACATGGTGAAGTGCATTGGAGTGCATAGAACATCCTCAATCTTCAGCTACTTACATTTTTGAGTGGAATATGTTCTAAGTCCAAAAAACACTGGTGTCTTCATTTTTTCAGTGTGATAGGCTGCAAAAGGCATAACTTTTTTATCGAGTACCCAGTTTCCCCATACATTTTCTACCATATGGCACACTATTTAACTGTGGGCTTATGTGTAGCATTAAAACAACTCTATTGACTTTATTAAGGTTTCTTTTGCATGTGTAGTTATCAGTGTCAATGTAATGTATTAGATTTTCCATGTAACATCAATAGCTCCATTTAAATTTACAGCTTTATGCAAATTAGCCTGAGTGCAAGAACTCTAGCCAGAAATGAACACTAGTGCATCTTCTCTTTGATTTGCTCGCTCTGCCGAAGTAACGCTAGCGACAATTCACCCAGGACGTAACTTCGCTACTTATACATTAGCGTTGTCGGAGCGAATTTTAGCCTGGCAAAGTGTTTCAATGTCTGCAAAACCATTGCCCTAAGGGAAAATGAGCTAGCGACGCCTTCGCCACACTTCTCCAGGCGAAAAGTAGCAAAGTTGCGCTACCGTTACTTCATCAGGCAAAACGCATTGACACTAGCAATGCCTAATTTGCATACGAAGCGAAGTTAAACGTATAATAGAAGTATATGTTATAGCCAGCACATTACACTACACAAGCCCAGTAAAGATTTAATAAATAAAATAAAGTTGTCCTATTGCCCTAAACATGTGCCCACTGTATAGTGAGTTGCCATATGTTAGGAAATGTAGGGGGGAAGGTGGGTGACCCCCCAAAAATTATGATATTTTTCATACTATCACCCTAAAAAATGTAAGATGCCAGCGTTTGTTTGGGACTTCAAACTCATATCTATTGTATTGAACTTTGCCAGGTCTGACCTGGCGAAGTAAAGTCTATCCCAAGAGGTAACGTTCAGTAAAATGGACATCTTAGTGAATTAGCGTAGTTACGTCCCTTCGTTAGTGCGCAACTTAGCCTGGTGTAAAGGTGCAAAGTTGCCCTAGTCTATCTACTTCGCTAGCAGTTAGTAAATCGGCGAAGTTGCGAAATTACGTCATGTTGGTGAATTAGCACTAGCATTAGATATTTCATACTTGAGTGAATTTGCCCCTAAGAGTCTTTCCCCTATATGTAATATAAATCCCTAAGTTTGCCCAGGGGCCGTAACACATGGCAACCAATAAGATGCTTGCATTTAAACAGGTGACTAGTGAATGCTACCTGTTGATTGGTTGCTATAGGTTACTGCCCTTGGGCAAACTTAGTGCCTTTTATTACATAACCCCAATAGTCTTCCAGCATGTGCAATCTGCATGCTTAGCAGGCACACAATGTTCACAATGTCCATGATGATAATATCTATTTCAGTATAGTTATGAAAGATAAATAGTCTAACTGAAAACATATAAGCATGAATAATTTTATACTGCATAATTGGTGAGCTGGATAACTCAATAATTTCATTTGCTATGGTTGACTTACTTCAAATAATAGCAAGCCTGTAATGATCAAAAGGTTTTGTCTAAACAGCTGTCAAATGGCAGAATCAGAATAAAACTAATTGAAAAAGAATTAATTGGTAAATTGATATGCCATCCTTTATTTATAAAACTTTAACCTGCATGAAATATAAATAAACAAATTATGTTTACAATTATATTTTTGTGGCTTGACCAAATCCAAGCATTGTTCCCTGCAGTATTACAGCAGAATGTGAGCTAAAAATCTGAGATTTATTCAGTAAATTTCTATAGGTATATACTGCACAATATGAACACAAGCTATTAACTAAAATATTTTCTTCAGTGACCTAGAGCACCAGTAAATCAAACAAAGCTCTTTGCTAGTATTGTAACAAACAGTTTGGTTATGAAAAAACAAGGTTACTGACAATAACTGGTAAAATTGAAGGCCTTGCAGACAGCGTTAGTCAAAAGCTTTAGAAAAAAAAATATTTTCAAATGATACGCAGAAAAGTTGGAGATCATTTTTAACATCTTCTTACCCATTCAAAAACCTCGTGTAGGCATTTTAAACAAAATATTTAACACAATAATCAAATGAACCACTATAAGAATAAAACTACTGTATATCAGTATAGTTATTTTCTGATTACATCATTCATACAATTACATGACAATGAGAGACATCTCTCAAAGGAATACTTGTTTGAAAAATGGTTATTTTCTAGTGAAACTTTTTTTTATAAATACAGTCCTGTGTCTCCACTATTTTGCACCTGCCAATCCTTCTTTTACACTTCTTTCCATCTCAAACGTCTACCTGACTTTGTTGTTAAAACTGTATTAAATTATTAGTAAAAAGAATAGAGAGATCTTTATCTTTCTGTGTAATGGTAAACATTACCTGACTTACTGATCAAAATTGAATTTCTGAGCCTTTAGCTTTTTTTCTGCTTCAAATAAACTCACAATTTAAAACTGCATTGCTGTGGTCCTCTTTCCACTGTCTGATTGGTGGCCATTTTTATCTGTTCTTGGCCCAAAGACAAAACAACTGTGTCAACCTGATTTCAAGCAGCTCAAGGTGGGCATATTGGGGAAAGACCTGCTCTTTGACAACCTTATCATAAGGTAGAATCTTTAGGTGTATGGCAATTTTTTGCTAATAATGCTTTGTAGAAAAAAGCTGGAAAAGCGTAATGAGGAGACAAGCCAAAATGACTGCAAAGTATTGATTGCACTTATAAGCAAATAGCCTTAGAGCTATAATGTTTTAAGCAAGGCTATAGCAAGTGAAATGGTCACATTCAAAGTGGTGCTTAGGCATGTTGCTTTCACCTTTAAAACTTTTCTTAAAACTAATTTTGAAATGTTGTCTCTCCCCTGCCCACTGTTACTTAAATATAGGATGGGTAACAGACCTGATAAGTTGCAGCAACAAAATGCAATACAAGAGGAACTACAGTAGGCCCTTGTCCTATAAAGAATTAAATCTTTAAGGGTAAAGGGCATGTAAGGAAAAAAGGAACTCAAAAAGTGTTCTTCATATTAATAAGTGCGTGGGTGGAACTGCAACACTTATAGTGCCCAATGAGGCATGATATTCATTTGGCTTTGAAGGACAATGGCTCTCTCTCACTACCACTGCAAGTATGTAAACAGATCCTAGGGGCGTGGGTGGCATAATGAAAAGAAAACCAGGTGGAAAGCGGACTGGTTTACTTACAATGAAACTTTGTTACATTTGTGAGTGTGATTTTAAACAATTTTACTACCTTTTTTACACTATATTATTGTTCATTTTTAAGCTACAATGGGGGACCATATTCGCTGATCAAGATTAATCTACTCTGATGGCCACAAATTAATAAAAAAGGTTTGTGAGTACCTACTGAGACCATACAAGGTGATTCTATACTACTTTGTATGTGAGCCGCATGAACGTGCTGTGTATGCAAACTCTGTACAACTGAGAGTTTGGAAAGTGGGCTAAATAGACCAAAAAAAAAGGTGTAAAGATACTGCACTATACTTTATATTATTATTTGCTGTACTACTTGTTTCCCTAAGCTATTTTAGCACTGACTCCACTCTAACTGAAGAAAAGTTTGGTCTGGTGTACTCGGAGGAGAACGGGTATCTTTGGAACTGGCAAATAAATGAAAACTCCAGGAATCTTTGGGCAGACTGTTTAACTTTTGCTATTAATATATATTCTATTAGGTATTATGCTTAGTAGGAGTACCTTCAATCTTCAGTCTCATATCTAGAATTTAGTCCTCAATGCTCACTGCCAGTGGCAGAACTACTGGGGGAACAGGGGGTGCAATTGCACACGGTTCTGCTGGTAGGTCATGGAAGCTTAGACGGTACTTTGCCTGCACTTAAAAAAATGCTTCCGGAGGGGGTGTCTGCACCTAGGCACACCGCTCCATCATTACATTATTGCTCACTACTGTTATGTTAATATGCTATACATAAAACATTACTTACAAAAACTCACTGTGCATACATACGTAACTATTTATAACACTTTACTACAGGTATGGGACCTGTTATCTAGAATTCTCAGGACCTGGGGTTTCCCATATAACAGATCTTTCTGTAATTTAGATCTGCTTGTATCTTAGTTTGTATGAAAATCAAGGTACTGCTTTATTATTACAGTTAAAAAGGAAATCATTTTTTAAATTTTTGATTATTTGGAGTCTACGGGAGATAGCCTTTTCCCATTTCAGAAACTTCTGGATAATGGGTTTCCATATAACGGATCTCATACCTGTACACATTTGTACTAGAGGTCAAGAGTATCCAGACACATCTGAGTAAAAGTATCTGGATGGTCTGTCTAAAATGACATGTCCTCAGCTGAAACAGTCAATTTGAGCTCTACATTGTCTATGGAAGCAGATTCAGCTCAAAAACTATTTGTAGGGGCACAAAGGGGGGTAAATGTAATGCTGAAATGTGACCTATGGAACTGATTTATCATGCAGCGTAAAACAGAGAATGAGAATGAGTATGTTCACTAGACCAATTAGTGTGATTAATGACATTTCACCATCTGGCACTTTGATGGAAAAATCTGGGTTTCAGATGCCAGGAGAACTCTTCCTGTCTGAATGAATAATTGTCATGGTAAACTTAGGGAAGAAGGAATAATAGCATTTGACTAGTGATGGGTGAATCTGTGGAGATTTGATTCACCCAAAAATTTTTTTTTAGAAATTTGCAAAAGGCAAAAAAATTGCGAAACTGGTTTGCCTCACGATTAATTTTTGTCGCATGTCAAATGTTTTTGTCACATTTTTTATGCACGCATCTTTTTTGATGCATGCGGTAGATTTTTTGATGCACGCGGTAGATTTTTTTCACGTTTTTTTATGTGCGGCGAAATGAGTCGCAGGGTGAATTTTTTACACAGTTTTGAGAAACTCGAGGATTCACCACGGCAAATTTTTTTTCCCATCACTACATTCGACTGTTTTCCATGGTTTGACCCATGGTTCCATTGAAAAGAAAACCTTAAAGATACAGAGTAAAATTACATTCTTTGTTAATCTATGCTTTGGGCTTTACTTTGGGCCAACAGTTTGGGGACATTTTATCATGTTTCAGAATAACTTGAACCTGTCTCCATATGCAAATCATGGTACTTACAGAATGGGTTTGCTAAGATGGGAATGGAAGAATTTATGTAGAATGCACTTAGCCTTGGCCAACATCGAGCCAAGCCTAGTCCTCAACATCACAAAATCCAAAATACAAGATGTAATCCAGAATAAAGGATGTAAAAATAGCATAGAGTAGACCAATATTAATACTTTAGGTTTGGAAATGAGCCGTTGGATAAATACTGCCCCCATCAGAAATCACGGGGCCCCGTACAGCAATATTTTCTGGGCCCCTGGTCCCCGCCCCCCACACCACAGTAAAAAGTCCACAAAGAAACCACAGCTAAAAATAGTAACCCCCTCATTCACAAGTTGTAAAAAGCCATTGGTGGCAAGGGCCCTCTTATAATTAAAAAAAAAAAACATTGACAACAGGGTTCCACATAAAAGTGTTTAAAAAAAGCATAAGTGGTCTGGGACACTGAAAAATGCCCCCCTGTAAGTTAAAAAAACAATTGGCACCAGGGTCCCCCTAAAAGTGTTTTTTTAAAAATCATTGGTGGTCAGGGCCCCCCCATAAGTTAAAAAAAACTATTGGTGCCAGGGGTCCCATTATTTACATTGGTGGTCAGGGCCCTCCCATAAGTTTAAAAAAATATTAAGCACAACATAGATAGCACTGCTTTGTCTCTCTCATGTTCTTTTCTTCTGCATGTCTCTCTCATGTTTTTCTCTCTAGCCCCAGGACAGGTGTACCCCCTGTGCCCCACTGATGGCAGCTCTGACTGTAGGTGTCTGTATACTTACATGCCAATGTAATTAAAGTGATATCTGCACATATTATGTGTTACATATATAGCATTACTTCACATAAATAACTGTTTCATGTCTTCCAACCTTTTGCGATCAGGTTAAAAGTGAACTAAACCAAAAATAAATTAAACTGTAAAAAATATGTTTGTAACTATAGCAGTATTTGTTGGCCCCTTGGTTCTAGCCAAGACTTCAGTTCCATTCTACTCTTTCAAGAATATGAACCCATTGTTCATAGAAGGGACAGACAAATATTGTTATCAGTAGAATATGTATACATAGAAATAATTCTAAACCCATTAAAATATTTCAGTTAACATAGACAAAAAAATACTCAAAATTACATTTTCGTTTATTATAGGCAATTCGTTTTTTATGCCCTTTAATACAGAGGACCTCCAAGGCACTGAAGCAATGTTTGTATCAACATTTGGTTGTAAAATTACTCACCATTCTTTTCAGTGCATGGATTTTTAGTTTTACGCAGAATTTTCCAAATAAATATGTACAGGGAAAATATGGTGTTGCACTACCAGATCTGAAGGTCATTTTACTGAAAAGTCAGTATAAAACAACAAAAAAGCATCAGACCAGGAAAAAGAGAGAACTGTTGTTTTTCAGGCTCATGCTCTGAGAAATAGGTCTACAACTAAGGGTGTTAGCCAAAAACATCTGGTTGTGATACACCTTTGTTTTTTATGATGAATTTTGAACAAAATGACTTTTTAACTTTCAGATCTGGTAGTCTGGCACACTCTTTTCTAATATTCAAATGACAGGTGTCCACACCTGTATGTTACACTGGCCTCCTAATGAATCAGAAGAAGGGTGAATTTGTAGAGGTTAGCTATAAAAAATTTCGACATACTGTATATGTTGCAGCTCTTCAGTATTACTGATATTTTGAATTTCAATTCAAGATCGCTAATGTTTTGAAACTACAATTCAAATAAAAGTTTTAACAAAAAAATTGCAATGATAGAAATGAGATTACAGAAAATGTTATGTTATTTTAAAATAAAATATTTTTGATGGCTGATTCTGTTAATGCTTTTTAATAGTGGCTTGGATGATTTATTGGACAGAAATACTATCCAAGGCTATTGTGATATTAAACTGTAAAGTTAATATAGATATGTGTTTATATTATTTATGTGAAGGTATGGAGGGGTGTTTGTGTGTATGGATGTTGGGTTTCATTTGGAGCGGTTGATCGTGAAGGACTTTGTCTTTTTTTTAACCCGATTTAACTATGTAACTATGTAGACTACAGCAAGAAAGCAACTTGTAAACCTGTGGAATAGCCAGTTAAATATTAGACAAAATTAAAATAGATGGTTGTCATTAAAAATGATTTAAAATCATTACTATTCACAGCAAGGAATTTACATTCAATTTCAAAAAGAATTAAAGCAAAATAAAGAAAAATCAAAGCATGTTCTTCATGTGGACATATTTGTGATTAATGCAGCAGTTAGTTCCTTGAGTTAAAGTGAGTTATAACATTAACACTATGCTGAATACACATCACCTTCTATTCACCTAGCCCAGAAGCCCTAATAAAACAAAATCTATATCCCAGAGTCGAGTGCTCTCCAGAGAAGTGACTAAAGAAGACATTGAGTAGTATACAAATGTAAAACCTCCTAGCATTATTCCCTTGCTGCTCTTCCACCACCCGGTTCTTTTCTTTCTTCTGACATGATGAATGAAGCAAATGCATGAGAATTTTTCTTCATCTGCCTGAAAAAAAGCATTACCTTCGATTCTGAAACTAAATTACTACCCTGACTCATGATCTAGAGATATGAGACAGATTTTATCCTTATTATTGCAGCTGAATTATTCAGTGGTGCCCATTAGCAAAACGATAGCATGACAATTTTTATATTTAGACTATCTTGCTGACTACATAGAAGCTTACATCTAAAACTTGTTTAAACCACTGCTGACACAGAGCATGTACAGTGACTGCAATTAGTGAATAAGTGAAAATGATTATGGTTTATTTTGACTAAATAAGCTACAATATCTTAAATATACCCACACCATTATATTTGGACTAAACCAATTAAATTACAACTCTGTATAGACAGTGGCAGATTTAATTCCATTACTCATGTAACACATTCCCAGCATTGGAGACTTATTATTAGTCCTTTTTGTTGTTAAATATATATATATATATATATATATATATATATATATAGTTAATTTCTACTTTGTAATTCATAATCTGTCAAACCAATTTTTTGCCATGCTGCTAAAGGTTGCTCCAGTTGTTATAGTGCAGTGCTTCAATATTGAATCTCTGTGATCTGATGTCATTTCATTTTGACAAACTGAAAATTTCCTCAACTTCCCTTAACAATGTTCTGTAACTACCTTAATCTTCTCTGAACAGATGGCCTTTTTTCCATAAGAAGAGTGATTAAATTTCAGTTTTAGATGACGTTAAGTGATTTCTAAAAACCTGTAAACAAATGACAGCAATACAAAAAAGATATTATTACATTACAAAAGAAAATGTAAAACTCAAATAAAGAGAATAATTTAAATAGTCCATCTAAAAGTAATTTCTCGTTAGCTGGTCAAATCAGCAATTAATCATAAATAATTCTGCATAAATCCAATGCAATGTTACAGCTAAATCTAAAAAAAACTGTTATCC
This sequence comes from Xenopus borealis, assembly GCA_024363595.1. Lineage (NCBI taxonomy): Eukaryota > Metazoa > Chordata > Amphibia > Anura > Pipidae > Xenopus > Xenopus borealis. The sequence continues at coordinate 89,677,663 of CM044442.1, read as the reverse complement.
TGGTTATCCTAGGATATTTAAGTGGAGTAATCTAAGAGGCATTATAATATAGGACCCAAGCACTGTATAGTAGGAAATATTTGTGTCCTTTTTAACTGAAATTATTATATGCACTATGATTAAGAGATTATTTTCTTTCTTTAAAAAATTATATTAAAAATAATACCAACCTCCTGAAGATTTGCACCTTCTAGCTGTTCAGTTACATGGAGCAGCTTCCCACTTTGCCCATAAGTGAATCTGCCCCTACGACTGTTAATAAATTGGCGATGTCCCTTGTGGGTGGAATTTTTAGCGAATTTTCTCTAGTGAAGGCCACTGTGAATCTGACGTTTCATTCACCCATTAGGACCTTTTTCAAGGATAGCGCAAGAGTGAACAAGTGAACTTTTAATTAGTACACAATAGTCATGCCTCAAAGAACACTGTCATATGATAACCAGCACATTACAGATGTTACACATACAACTCATGCATTGCTCAGTGCTCAGTGTTTAATCACATAATGTTATTTTAGGGGCAGATTTATCAATTGTCAAATTTCAAATTGCAAAAACTTACAAATTCGAATTCAAAGAGAGCAACCAACATTAATTTGAAGGTTTATAGGTTATAGGTTTCCAGTCTGGTCCCATAGTGAAATGACCAGACTGTAGATTATAATAATATAAGCAAGACACAACAAATTGAATGTTTTATTAACTGAAATCCTTTTTGTCAGGCGTAACTTTCGTCTTAACTGAAGAGAGAAACTCAGAAGCTCGAGGATTGGCAACATATATACTGTACATATATTACTATATTATCCTAAATCCTTGGACCTTGGTTTTCCAGATAAGTGATCTTTCCATAATTTAAATCTCCATACCTTGTCTGTTGAAATCATTTAAGGGAGTTGAAAAAAATAATATATTATATTGTATTTAGTGATGGGCTCCCGCGATTCGCTTCGCCTAGAGATTCGCGAATTTCTAGAGAAATTCGCGAATCGGCGAAAAATTCGCGAAACGAGACGATTTTGTCGCGCGTTGCGTCGTTTTCGGCGCGCGTCGCGTCGTTTTCGTCGCGTCGCATCAAAAACGACACGCGACTGACGCGCGACTCGTTTTTCGGCGAAATTTCGCAAAGCAAAATTTCGCTGGTGATTCGCGAATTTATTCGCCAGCGGCGAATCGCGGGAATTCGCAGCGAATTCGACCTAGGTGAATAAATTCGCCCATCACTAATTGTATTGTATATATACTGTATATATTATCAGTCACTCAAGAATTTTACTTTAGACCAGGCCAGTAAAATCCAAGTTGTCTGTCATCATTATATAACAGAAATGTATCAGAACAGAAAGCTTTTGGCTATGAGTAGTACTAGGTACAATACAAAAAGTTCCAGGCTGAACTGATGTTACAACTTTTACACAATTTTAAAAGCTTGGTCTGGAATAACCTTATTAAGTGCTTAAAAGTCACAAAGTGCCTAGGTGAATTAGCATTTATTATAGACTTACAATAGCAGATGTTTTGGAAAGTCTTGTGAACTATCAAACAGCCTCAGTATTTCTGTGATATGATTGATATCTTCTTATTACGTCCCTAATCATCCTTAGAGTAAACCTGCCAGAAAAGTATACACATATGCTAGAAGTAAAGTGGCTTTCCTTAAAAATTTATGGAACAGAACATATAGTAGATCAAGAACAAAGGTCATGAAGGTTATTTATTCGGCATGGAAAGGTCTTAAACAATGCTGACATCTAAGAAGATGGGTCTCATTTGTGCTTCATTCATTATCCTGGCATAGGGCTCTTCCAGCTACTATAAAGAATTAGTCTGCCAGTGAGTTGCCATACAGATGAGTGTAGCATTTGGTAAATTAATCATAGACTTGAAAGGAAGACAAATAGCACCAAGATTTTGGATTATAAGATATACCACTGTATGCCTGTGACCCATAGTTCAGAAATGGAACAATCTCTCTTTTACATACATTTACATTCGGAAAGGGGGATTAAAATTTGAATGTGTGAATGTGTGAATTTTGAAACTCGACGCGCATCAAAAATGACGCGCGGCTCGTTTCGCGGATTTTTCGCGAATTTCTCTGGAAATTCGCGAATTTTTCGGCGAAGCGAAATGCGGGAGTTTCGCCCATCACTATTTCTCTTCAAATTCGCAAAAAAAAAAAATTTGGCGCTGATTCGCCCATCACTACATATCACTGCTGAAGTGCCTCTTCTCCAGTGTGAACATCCCCAATTTGACCAGCCTTTTCTCATACTTAAGATTTTCCATACATTTTACCAGTTTAGTTGCTCTTCTCTGTATCCTCTCTAATACAATAATGCCCTGTTTGAGTGATGGAGACCAAAACTGTACGGCATATTCTAGATGTGGCCTTACAAGTGCTCTATAAAGTAGAAGAATGACCCCCTCCTCCAGTGACTCTATGCCCCTTTTAATACAACTCAAGACCTTATTTGCCCTTGATGCTGCTGACTGGCATTGCTTGCTACAGCCAAGTTTATCATCTACAAGGACTCCAAGGTCCTTTTCCATAATGGATTTGCCTAGTGCAGCCCCATTAAAGATATAAGTGGCTTGGATATTTTTACATCCCAGGTGCAGGGTTTTACATTTATCAACATTGATTCTCATTTGCCACTTAGCTGCCCAGATTGCTAGTTTGTCAAGATCCTGTTGCAAGGATGCCCCATCCTGGATGGAATTAATTGGGCTGAATAGTTTTGTGTCATCTTCAAACACTGATACATTGCTTACAACACCCTCCCCTAAGTTATTATTATTATTAACAAGTTAAATAAAAGTGGACCCAATACAGAGCCCTGAGGGACCCCACTAAGAACCTTACTCCAAGTAGAGAACGTACCATTAACAACCACTCTCTATACCCGATCCTGTAGCCAGTTTTCTATCCATGTGCAAAGCCCAACAGACCTTCGTTTAGAAAGCAGTCGTTTGTGGGGCATGGTATAAAACGCTTTGGCAAAAGCCTTAGAACCCGTTATTGTTTGCCATCATGCCCTGGAGCCTTGTTTACATTAATTTTTATTAAAGCTTTATGATTCATATCAGGAGTCAGCCAATGACTAGATTGAGCTGAGCCACTAGGGCAGCTATGAATTGAGCCTGGGAACTCAGACTCCTCTATTGTATACACTGAAGAAAAGAACTGATTTAGCACATTTGCCTTTTCTGTATCTGTTATAACCATACTGGTACCATTATTTAATGGAGCAACACTCTCAACCTGCATCTTCTTACTATTAAAGGGAAACTAGCATGGGAGAACATGTTAATAGTGCTGCTCCAGCAGAATTCTGCACTGAAATACATTTCTCAAAAGAGCAAACAAGATTTTTGTATATTCATTTTTGAAATCTGACATGGGGCTAGCCATTTTGTCAATTTCCCAGCTGCCCCTGGTCATGTGAATTGCGCCAGCACTTTAAGAGGGAACTGCTTTCAGGCAGGCTGTTGTTTTTCCTTCTCAATGTAACTTAATAGTATGCAATGGGACATGGGTTTTACTATTGAGTGCTGTTCTTAGATCTACAGTACAAGGCAGATGTTATCTTGTCAGAAAAAATATACAAATAAAATATGTATATATAAGAAAAAAAAGTTATTAAGTCCTTTAGTTTTATTTCCTCCTGCAGATCCTTCCACAGTCTCCTCACTGAATGTAGAGAATTTCAAAAGCAAAAAAATGGATCAGGGCGGAACTGAAAGTATTGCGGGTGGCAGCACAAACCACGAGGAGAAGCAAATTCTCAAACAGAAAATGAGGTTTGTCTGCAATATAAACTGATTCTACAGAGATTATTATTAAATTCTGATGCTAATTGCACTGGTATCTGTGTTGTCATAGTATTTAATCATTTTAATTATTAATCAGCCTTATACTGTGGTATTTATATTCTATGTGTACTGTATATTGTGAGACGGTCCCTAAGCTCAGTAACTGACAACAGCACAGAGCATGTGCAGTGAATCAGCAGAAAAGAAGATGGGGAGCTACTGGGTCATCTTTGGAGACACAGATCTTTACTGCTTAAGGTTGCCTTGGGCTGGTACAGAAGCACAGAACATAATGTACAATATTTCTAGCCTACTTCTTTAGTTTCACTTTCCTTGTCCTTTAAGGGAATAAATTGTGAACAGTAATTATTTAACATCATTTTAAATGACAACCATTTCTGTCCTGTGTTTTGGCTGAAAACATAATGCCCCAATCAATAGTCTGAAGGTCAGCACTTTAAGTCGATTTTCCAAAATTCATGTTTTTTTGTTGCCCCAGTATATATTTGTTTTTTGCACCAGACATTAAATGATAAAACATTATAGTCTCTATTACCCAGGGGTTCAATGACTTGCACATTTGCTATAAATTCTGGCTCATTTGAGATCCAGAATAGCATTTTTTCTGGTTGGCTCCTCAACAACCTGTGTCATAAAATTGTCATGCAACAAGTTTATAAACTTGTTCCCATTAACTGATCTGGTAGTAATGTTAAATTAAAATCCCCCATTATCAATACTTTACCCAAACTAGCAGCTTTTTCTATTTGCTTCAGGAGCTTAGCCTCCTCACTAACATTAGGGGATCTATAGCATACCCCTACAATTAATTTGTTGGGCTTTATAATTGGTGAAGAATTCCACCCATAAGACTTCTGCCCCTCATTTTCTAATATAACCTCTTCCTTTATATAAGCTTGTAAATCCTACCTATCAAACAGACATACCCTCCTCCTTTTATATTGCTTCTGTCCCTCCTAGGGATGGCGCGAACCGTCGAAAAAAAGTTTGCGAACATGT
>CM044442.1:89653124-89670026 GCA_024363595.1 Xenopus borealis | reverse complement strand
GCAATCAGGGCCCTGAGAGTATGAAAAATGGGAGCTGGGAACTTGGATTTACAGTGCAGTGCCTCCAACTTGTGAGCCCTGAGGGTCAAACCTCAGGGGAATTCCACTAGGAAAAAATCACACAGTTTGCAGTAAAACTGGAGAAGCTTTATATAAAGAAAAGAAAATGTTAAACGGTGCAATGCAATATATTCCTTCACTGGGAAAACGTGGTTCTGTCTAGCAACTAGTACAGTCTCTCTACACTCAGGTTGGACAACACAGTTCAGTTCATTCGAAATGTCCCTTTTTTCTAGAGCTCTACCTGTAACGCTACCTGCCCCAATGTCCCTCTCCTTTAGGATATAGGCGGTAGCTCCCACGTGGCAGGCTCAAGAGAAACACTTGTCCACACCGGGGACACACAAGATTTGCAACTGGCATCCAACCGATGATTTAAACTCAGATCTGTCCAGCTCAGCACAAAACACAATTTCACTTAGTACTGCAACTCTGTCACATTTCATGCTGCCTGCTGTCTTTCTCAGCTGCTCTCTGCAGGGCCGGATTTACAGAGCAGGCGCCCCTAGGCCCACTGTCATTCGTCCCCCCCCTCCCTCTTATTTGCTTACATTTTCATCACAGTCCAGAGCAATGGGGATTGGCGCACAGGAAATTTTAAAAACTATTGTTTTCTCCTGTGCATCCCCAGTGTTTCTGAACCAATGTGGGTGTGGTTGGACAGCATGCCGCCCCCTAAAATCCTGCTGCCCTAGGCCCTGGCCTTGGTGGCCTTTTCACAAATCCGGGCCTGGCTCTCTGGCTCTGGCTGGCTGCTGCAGCAGCAGCAGCAACAGGGGTTCACTATATCAGCTCTGTCTGTAACTCTGTGCATTTGGCTCCAAAATAAGACACTCCCCTGGGTCCTCCTCCTCTCCCAGGGATGCACTGGGGCGCCTAGCCAATCGGATGGCTCTCAAGCCTTTAACTTGGCTGGATGATGTCACTGACAGAAAAACAGTGGAAGGATTTGTCTGATCCCCTACACATGTTAATGCTAGATCATAAAAATCACATTATTCTATATTTTCTTTACAAATTTGGCATTTAAAAATATAAAAGAGCTTGAATGCTGGAAGTTAACCCCCCATTTATACATATATAAACGTCTACGCATTTCCTAGGAAATGCCCTGGTTTCTTTGAGGAACTGTGTGTGTATGGATATTTCTAAACTAAGGTCGTTAGGGTTAAATGAAATAGTTTGCACATTAAATTAATGTTAATGGTGCATTCTCTACATAGAGAAAGGTTCTTAGTGGGGTCCCTCAGGGCTTGGTATTGGATTATCTGTGTTTGCAGATGACACAAAGGTATTCAGCCCAAGTAATTCCATCTAGGATGTGGCATCCTTGGAACAGGATCTTGACAAACTGGCAATCTTGGCAACTAAGTGGCAGATGAGATGGGCGGTTTTATTTATCAAAGTCTGAATTTATCTGACTTTTTTTTATAAAAAAGTCAGACCAAACTAGAATCCATGATTGGACCTTATCTATTATTAAAAAAATCACAATTGTATCGGATCATGGGGCGAACATGAAAAAAAATTGTGAATATCCAAATCATATGATTTTTTCAGATTTTTCTCCAGAAGCGCTCAAACCTTTCTGACTTTTTCCCAAAAAGTCAAAGTAGTCAGATTTTCAGGCTAATTCCAGTGCAGACAACAGAAACTTTAAAATAGGATAGGGACCTCTCCCATTGTCTTATATACAACCATGGCAGGTCTGAAATGTTCGATTTATGGATTTGGACTTGCGTGTCCCTCATGATTCTACTGCTGTTATCTGGTTCTGACTCAGCCTGGCTGACTATATCCAGCTCCTTTCCAGTGTATATGTTTAGCTTCCTTGCCAGTCCCTGTGGGAGCACTATATTCTCTTGCAGTAAGTCCTGCAGCACCCAAGTACTGTAGCTGAGAATCAGGCCCAAAGTCAAAGGGGACTGTTATAAGCAGAAGAGCACATCTAGACAGGAATCCAGTAGTTTCCCTTCTGTACTGTATGTGACAATGTGTTATTAAATCTGTCCTACACAGTTAGGTTCTGCAAAGTGTCATTATATTCAACATAAATTAGGAAGGAACTACTCAAGACTTTTATTTTAGTGTAGTATGTATGTCCTAATTAATGGGCTTATTTATCAAAAATCTAATTTGCGAGGTTTGTGAGTTTTTTAACTACGAAGAAATGTTTGTTTATAAACATTTGCTTATTTATTAAAAAAATCCAAATATAAGAAGCAATTTTGAAAAAAAAACAAAATTTTTTGAGTTTATAGGCTTATAAAACTCAAATACCACAAATATGTGGGTTTACAATCTTGAAAACTCTGAGATTTTGAATTTTATAAAATGGCTTGAATATTGTCTAGGACAACTACCATTGACTCCTGCATGACTTTGCTAGTGTTTTCTTTACATAGGAGTTTTCTAGTTTTTTTGCTTAATAAATACCAGACTGTCACTTCCAGCTGCATGTGTGTTTAGGTGTGGCTGTCAGGGGTCACTCACTCTCACCCACAGGTCAGACTAGCATAACAGCACCCCAAACACCAACCAGCACCCACAAAATACACACACACACACTTTCTGCCACCACTCTCAACTTCACACTGGTGTTGAGAGAAACCAGGTACTCTAGTAGTTAAAGGGTTAATGCAATTGAAACATGCACTTCCTATCAGCACTCAAATGGTTAACTAGTGTAGCTCTATAGTAAATTGAGTGCACTTTACTCTAAATCCCTAGTCAGGACAATTAGCACCCTGATATTAATCCCACTCACTGTCCTCGGAGGAGCTTCAGCTGCTCAGCTAAATAAACTAACACTCCAAGAGTGGCCTATTACAATGAGTAACCTATTCTAACTAACCCTATTCTGTGTAGGTTCCACTGGGGTCCTGTCTGCCTGCTCAGGCAAGGACTAACACAACATGGACCCTGAGAGCATGGCACACAAGGGTTTTATACCTTAACACAGTGCCATCTGCTGGTCTCTGTGAGAACACCAAGTGGCATAGCTTAAAGCAGCATAAGGAAACAGTCCCCCCTCCTAACTGTATTTTAGGACCCAGTTAGGCGTCTATACACTAGGGTACTGCCTGTTAAATAATTCTGGGGAACTAATGGCAAGGAACATACTCAAATGCCATGAACAAAAATACATTACAACATTAAACACATGTATTGCATTTACTGTATGGTTAACATACTCTTCAGTAGCCTCCCCATAGTCCTACCAGTGAACAATGGTTACCCTGAAAATCAAACAGTTAAGGCACATCATGTGAGAAACCTACTGACTAATAATAAACATGCATCATATCACAAGTCCAGTATGAGTACCAATTAGATTAATCAAAGGAAAAGATGAGTCAGGATGACAGGGTCTCCCCAAAGTGACATAAGTGAAATATGGGAGAGGCCTTCTAATTTGATCCCCTCTCCTCACTTACTCAGGAATCTTCATGGCAGGTACAGGTTCCACATTTACCAATAAATCAGTTTCAGGAGTATGTCCATCATCCTCTCTTGAACAAAACGGGGGAGCCTGAGCATCCAGTCCAACTCTTTGAGGTAAAGCAACACTGTCCTCAACTGGCCTACTGGGAACCACATTGCCATTGGAAGGTAGAAACCATTGTTCACACCCTCTCCCAATTCACTCCCAGTGAGACTATCATTGGTGTCACACACAGGATCCAACTCTTCCAACAGTGGAAACCTGTGGTATAGGAAGTAAATGATTTCGATACAATGCCTTAATCCTCCCCTCAGAGCCATGAATTTGATAAACAGGGATACCTGACAATTTGCTTATCACCTGAAACACTTCCTCTATTTGTCAGCCAATTTCTGTTTGGCAGTAGGCCCCAAATTTCACAGCAGGACTTTATCACCCGGTACCAATTCCTGGTACTGTACCATGTCATCAAACTGTCTTTTATTTCCAGCATTGACTTTGGCAGCACTCTCCTCAGCCAAACAATAAACTGTAAACTACAGATGCAGTCACTTGGATTTGTAAGTTAAATGCCTCGTGACTTAACTCATCTAACCCATTTATCCCACTTAGCACAGAATATTGTGTCACAGCATCCCATCCAATTAAAGAGTTCACCATTGAAAACAATGATGCTTTGGTATGCTAATGAAAAGGTTAAATGCATTAAATGAGTTAAGATGACTTTAGATAACACAGTTTCTTCAATTAGCCCTGAGTCACTTATCGCATTTATCTTACAAATCCAAGTGACTGCATCTGTAGCTCAAAGGCGAGCCACATATTGATAATGCTCTTTTTTGCATTCCACTCCATCAGTTGATATCCCTGCTTGCACATCAATAGGAAGGCAAGCCTCCTTTCCAAACATCAAAAGATACAGGGAAAAACCTTGCAGACTCATGACAAGTGCAATTACAGGCATGAACCAGTGCACTCACATGATGGTTCCAGGACTACTTATCAGTGGAGGAAGTGTTCCCAGCATGTCTAACAATGTCCTATTGAAGCATTCAGGTAGAGCATCCCCCACAGGTAGAGCAATCCCAACAGCTCTTTGAACAACCGGCTTTCAAAATCTCGCCCTTGGTTGGAGTGAAGCTGATTGGGCAGACCATAAGGAACAAATAATTTTTCCCACTGTGGCAGCTTTTTGGTCTTTGGTAGGATAAGCTGAGTGTAATGATCCGTTACAACCAAAAAATTACCTGTCCCACTGGTATCATAATCGATACACAAAAAGTCCATGCAGACCAAATCCAAGGGTCCAGTACTCTTTAGGTGCTCCATGGGGGCAGCCCGGGTAGGCAACATTTTTCTCTGTAAACAGGGAACACATCTCCTACAATACTCAGTAACAGCATCTCTAATTTTAGGCAACAAAAACACCGTCCTGCACTAAGCCAAACGTTTTTTTCAACGCCTAGATGTCCATGCTGATCCTGCAAACTTATTGTTGCAACCCTTCTATAACTTTGTGGAAGCAACAGTTGTCTCATACCAGGGTGATCATGATATAACTGCACCCTATAGAGGAACCCATAAATAACTCACAGCTTATCCCATTCCCTCAGGAAGGAACCACTCTCCTTTGATATCACTCTCCTCATATTCTCAGGATCTCTCTTAATGACAGATTCTCACACATGCCGAATCACAGGGTCTCTCCTTTGTAGCTGAATCATATCTTTCCTCCCTAGTCAGAGGGACTCATGCACCCCTAAGGCAGTAGGGTTACTATTCATAACAGGAACACTATCTTCTCCTCCTCCTCCTCCAAGAGAATCCACCACCCATAACTCAGAGAAAGCTATGCGCTGTCCCTGCAGTTCTCACCTCGAACTTGGCTCCATAGTGATAATCATGCAACTTCTCAGTTATAAACCACTTTAGAGACAAAATTTCCAACTTATGCTCAGGTTAATTTCTCTCAGTGGGGTTGATACTCCGGCTTACATATGCTACTGAATTCAACCCCTCTGGATATTCTTGATGACGGATCATCACAGATCACTGTGCAAACAAACTTATCAAGAGATAGTTTTAACCTTCCTGTCGAAGGTGCTCCAGCTTATTAAACAATCTGATTTCATATTAATCCAACGTAGATCCAAATACTATAATATCATCTAGATACACTATACAGTGTCTGTTGGTCAGTTCTCCCAATACCCTTTCCATGAGGCACTGAAAAGTGTCAGGAGCCCCACTTAAGAATTAGTAAAACCCTAATGGTTCAAATAAAAGCAGTCTTTTCTTGATTCTCAGCATTCATGGGAATTTGATAGTTCCCCGACAGTAAATCTATCACGGAGAACCAGGCACTGCCATGCAGAGCATCAAGCGCCTCATCAATGCGAGGCAGTGTATACTGATCAGGAATGGTTCGTCAGTAGAGGGTTCGGTAGTCCACACAAAGACTGACACTACCAACACAACACACTAGCAACACACTGACAGAAAAACTGGTACACCCAAAGGATCCAACTCTTAAAGGAAAACAAAGTAATGCGGGATATGCAGTCCAATGTAGTGATGAGTGCACTGATCTATACATTGGGGAAACAAAAAAACTGCTCACTAAGCAAATGGATCAGCATAGGAGGGCAAACTCTGCAGGAGAAGACTTGGCTGTCTTTCTACACCTAAAAGACATGGTACACTCATTTGAAGATAGCAATGTCCAAATCTTGTATAAAGAAGGCAACTAGTTTGAAAGGGGTGTGAAAGAGGTGATAAATGTTAGGATGGAGAAACCATCCCTGAATAGAGGTGGGGGCCTTCTACACCACCTGTCTTATACATACAATGCTGTTCTAACAACTGTACCCTGGCGATTTCAGAGCTATTCACACATCCATTCATGCAACTCTCACAAGTAGTTTTCTAGGAGTTGCATGACACATTGGTAATCCTATCACAGTAACTACACAGAATTAACACCTCTGTGAATTTCAGATGTCACCTCTCTGAAGAATTACAATGTGCCATTTTGATTGGATTGTTTGAAGTGTCTTTCACTAGTGCTTTGCCGACGTTTTCCGCACTTTGCCATGCGTAGTTTCGCCAGCGCTACCAAAGTTGCGCTACCGTTACTTCACCAGGCAAAGCGATTTTATGCTAGTGATGCCTAATTTGCATACGGCAGGAAGTTTAATGTATAATTGAAGTATATGTTACAGCCACTTCATTACACTACACAAGCCCAGGAAACCTTTAATAAATGAAATAAAGTTGTCCTACTGCCCTAAACGTGTGCCCACTGTATAGTTGAGTTGCCATATGTTAGGAAATGTAGGGGGGGAAGAGGGTAACCCCCCAAAAAAATTACACTATTTTTCAGAATATCACCCTAAAAGCAATATCCATTGCTGCGACTCTGGGGTTGGGCATTGTGTTCTGCCAGAACCAGTATCTCAGGGCCCTGACCAAGGAATATATAATAATCTGCTATGATAAAGCATACTATTAACACATGCAAACATGTAAAAAGAGGGAAATGGCCAGCCTCTTTAAGACACAAGAATAGTTGTTGTAAAGGAAATATACATAAGAAAATGTTATATTTAAGAATGAAAACTTTAAAACACGAATGACATATTATTAATACATTTATTATTTTTAAACTTAACTATGTAACCATGTAATCATTTCCACATTTTAATTTATAAAATATCCAATGTATTTAACTGATTTTAGTAAACAATTACTAAGTTATTTCGTAGCTTCATACTGTGTGTTTTGTTTCTATATCTCCCAGTCATTTCAGTATCAATAGAGCAGCCCTTTCTTTCAAGGTTTTTGTCTCCTGTGGTGAATTTTGGATTAATCGATCTGTTGATAAAGGTTTAGAGATGACCAGCTTTATTCTTAACACCCACTGACAAGCCATTTGTTGAAGAAAATCATACCATACCAGTTTTTCTTAAGGAAAGAGACTTTCATGCTGTTAAAATATATCCATTCTAAGAGCAACGTGCTTTTCCTTCCTAAGTTATCACTTCCTTATAATTACTGCTTACACGTTTCATGAATTCAGTGTATGCTGTGAGAGCTAACTCTGAGACATACTATTGTTTTCAAAGGAAGGAACATGGTGTCCTTTGGATACTATTGATCAAACTGTTTAGTGTCTATGCCTTGACTTGACTCAGATTATAGACTAATGATTCTAAGAATGAGAAAATATTCTACCTTTGGAAAGATAAGAAAAGGTTAAACAAATTTTTAAAAGACATTTAAAACACTCAACAGCTCTCACAGGTTTTTTAATTCATATCCTCAATTGCATGATTGTTTTTATCAAGTCAGCTACCAAGGAGTGATAGGAAAGTTGTACCCAGGATCAGAACTAGGGGTAGGCAGAAGAGTCACCTGCCTAGGGTGTAACTATGTGGGGGTGCTGGGCTGGTATCTTTCCAAAAATCCCTACCCTAGTCCAGGTGATTAATTCCTCCTGCTGCTCTCACCTCCCTCCTATCCTCCCATCTATCACCCTCCCCTCTCTCTGTCTCTCCCCCCTCCCTTCTCTTCTTATGCCACATGCAGACTCACATGCATACCAGTGCTTGCACACATGGGTTCCTAGGGCACCCTGTTGGCTTGGCCCGTCCTTGTTTGTGCCTTATACTAGCATGTGTGATTTTTTTGGCATGTTTCAAATCACCACACTTCAAGCAGCATATGACCAGTCTGAGCCTGTTTATTGTTAATTAGCTATAATGTTAAATTATTTGCCTTTCAATTTTTTTCCTCCCCCATCTGAAAACTGGCATATCATATGAATATATGTTTTTTCACACTGTCCAAAATCTATAATTTGTTTTGTTATTTTGAAGTTGAAATCTTGTCCTTAATTTGAAGACATTGTATAAATAATGTCAAGTCTACTCCCTTAATAAATGGAAATGGCAACAAATGTAAAAGTGCTTAATGACCGATAAAAGCATTCATGAATTATAGGCTGCCAATTAAAGTCTACATTGCTGTTTTTTTTACCTCTCAAATCGGGGAAAGGATATACAGATTACAATTGTAGGTGTTATTGGTTAGACTGGTGAGATTGATAACAGCTGCAAATTCATAGATTGTACGGCTAGCATACAAGTCTATTACTATGTGAGCTGTACTCTTTATACAGATGAAGTCACTTGGATTTGTGTGTTAAATGCATCATGACTCAGGATTAAGTGAAGAAACTGTGTTATCTAAAGTCATCTTAACTCATTTAACCTAGCATTAGCATACCAAGGCACTATTGTTCACAACACTTTAATTAGATGGGATGTTGTGATGCAATTTTCTGTGTTAAACGGGATGAGTGGGATATCTGGGTTTAGTTATTTTGTGTCAAACACACAAACCAAAGTGGCTTCATCTATACCAAATTTGTAATATATGTTTTGTGTTTGCTGCTGGGTTCTTTATTACTATGCAATGCTGTTTTTTTAATGTTCCGATAGGTAGGTTGGCCGTTAGTTAGGTAGACAAATAGGCTGTATACCCAAGCATAACACCATTATAATATTCTAGGAATACATGTTCTTCATTGTTAAGATGTATTTATGAGTAGTTCTCAAACTATGGATTGGTGCAAATTTATTGTTCATATAGGTAGATTCTGGGGAAAATAGATGGCAAATTGATACCAGCACCTCTGAAAACCAGCGACTAAATATTTTTTCCTTTTCCATGGTACACTGCAAGCAGTTTACCAATACTAAGGAATTGTGCATTTGAACGCTGGAAAATGTCAAAAGAAGAAAAAAACTATTTTAAAACCAATAAGAAATTAATAATGAATACCAAATGAAAAATAGTATAAGCCATTCTATAACAAAAGTTAACTTAAAGATGAACTACCCCTTTCATTTATTCATACCATGTTTGAAGTCATAAACAGACAAACATATTTTTAGTATGAATCCAGAACAGGGTTAATATATATGTCCCCATGAGTCTTAAAATGTGTAATTTTATTTATGCTATTTATTTAGTTATGGTTATTAACATAAAACTTCTGTGTAATAATATGACATTAATACAAAAATAGGGATCATTTTATTTCTTTAAAATATTTATATGATAAAAGAATCATTTTTAAAATCAAGTTTACAATAAATATTTTGTAGTTTTTATAATACTTATTTTATAATTCTGTAATTTGCAATCCTTTTTTCAGCATGTATTTATATAAATGAAAAGTGTTTCTCTATAAACAGCAAATGTCATGAATAATTGCAAGAACAAAATACTAATTAGCAATATTTACATATGATAAAAGTATTAGTGATAACATTTTGATTTTTTTTCTCAATGAGCACATAAACAATTTAGCACTTCAATTTATTTTCTATATTTTATTGGAATTGTGTTTGATATTTTCTATTTTATTTTGTTTATAACACAAAATGTTAATGAGATTATTAAACAAAGCTTTTTGTCTTAAACATAATGTATTAAGTAAAGGATAGTTCACTTTAAAATTAATGTTTAATATGATGTAGACAATGGTATTTCTGATTCTTACATTCTGATGAAATTGAGTACCTTTATTTGGGATGTTTTCTGTCACTTTGATTTACGCTGGTCTCCCAACCATGACACACCTTTTCTGAGTCAGCAATTGAATCAATCTCTGGATATCACAAGGATATTTGATATATTTGAACATAAGATGATATGAACATACTTTAGATAGTTTGAACAATACTTTCCTTTTATTTATATACATTTTTGTGAACAGACACGAAAAACTTGAATTTATAAATGAGCAATACTAAAACAAGCTCTCTAATTTGTTATAATTAGTTATACTGTAAGACGAGAATAATAGTGGCAGAGTGCTTGGATTGTAATTCAATGTGATTTTGTAATTTATTCTTATATTTGTCCTTCATTTTGGTTCATTTTTCTACTACCTCATGCTCTTTTGTCATGTACATAATATTTAGCAGATGTTCACAAGAAACAGTAGCATCTAAAATATGTTTCTTATTTTAGTTCTATGCTTTACATGGATTTTGTAAAAAAAGATTTTGTTGTGAACTGTTTTGAATTACATAACTGTACAGGCTAGCATTACAATTCTTGTCATGCGTAGAAAGAGTAGAAAGTGTTTGAAATTTGCTATATGTTGGTTTCAGGGAAAATGGAAGAGTTACAGGTATATCTTCTAAATTTTATTCTACAGCAAAGACAACAGAGAATCTAGTTTCTGCGCTAGTACATTTGAGTAGCATAGTCAACTTTACAGTCTTCTAATTTCTAAAAGCATCACAAAAAGCATTTACTGTATAGTACATAGTGTGTGTAAAGACAATTAAGACCACTTCCTTTCAACATCTGAGCACTATGATTACTCTATTAACAAATTAACCTTTTCATTAACATTCATTCAGCATTCCCTTTCTGTTGACCTAATGACTTATAAGACATTCCTGATTCCTTCAATGTTGCTATACATTTTACTTTGCGAAAGAAGACAACATTTCACTTCTTTTTTTTTTACAATCATTTTTTTACAGTTGTGTCCACACAGCCTTGGTGATGTTTTCTAATCCTATTATGAAAAAGTGGTATAGAAGGTGTGGGGGAAGGTGTCCATGAAGATGGTCAAGTGTCATTTGAGACATGACCAAAACAAAACGTAAATGAAGAAAACAGTCATAAGAACATCTCTTGAGTGAGAAAACATGAAACATAGTGAGCATTTGAATTTGCCTAAATGTTCTTTCATCAACAGTATGTAAGGGCATCTCTTGCACAAATTGTGTGACTGTAATTGTAGTTTAGATTTAATATCTTGACATTATTTACTCTTAAACTGGCATGCATTATATTTTGTAGAGTTTCAAATCTATGGAGAATTTTCTAATTCCGAAACATTTACCAACCCGTTTTTTTTCTACGAATGCTGGAAATATTGTAGTTTTCATCTAATTCTTAAACACATAAAACCTTTAATGTCAAACTTTCGCAGCGATAGCTGTACTGATTGTCAAGGGAAACTGTACTGATCTTATTGGACTGCTTTTAATCAAATTGGAATTTTAGAGGTGTTCTGATTTTTTTCACAAGGAATTGTCCTAAAACTTAAATTTGAGAGGTTTTTGTGGTATTCATAATTTTTTTAGCTCATCATTCAGCAATTTTTTGCTCACAAATTTAAAATTTGGATCTTTTAATAAAATTCATTGACATTTGTGGTTTTAGAGAATGTGAGTTTTGTCATGTTTCCAAAACCTCTATAACCACTAAAAGTCAACTTTTAATAATTAAGCTTCTAGATATCATGGCCTAGATATATTCCACTACTTATTCTGTGATGTTCTTTTAAAGGAGTGGCTAGTTTTCCAAATATCACTCACCTAAATAGCAGCAGGATAGACAGATTGAAAATGGTCACAAAAATTCAGGAACTCCATAACTGCACAATATGCTGATATTTGATTAAATATTATCTACATAAAATAATCTGTAATCTCAAAACAGGACAAACAATGGCTTCTTCTCTAACCCAACAGGACCTACTTATATTCCATAGAAGGGCATTAATATTCCTTCTGCCGACAGGCAACTTAAATACATTTCATAGATACATCTCTAGTTCAGAGTCCTGCAATAAGTGATGATATAGTGATGATATAGGACAGGACTATAAAATGTATTCCAAAGTGGTATCAATTTATCTTAATTTTAAGGGAATGTTCAGTACAATGCACATTCTATCTAGTGAGTAGGCAAAAAGGGTACAGAGACTCAAATGAGGTCATCATTTAGAAACTGTTTGCTATGTTACTGTCTGCAAATGTAACATCTACAACTTAAAAAGCATTACTCATATCTTAAATTAATAAGTGTACTTTTTTACTAGTTTGCTATTTTTGCATGAACATTTCCTCTTTAAGCCAAAAAATCTACTGAAAAGAGCTATAAGAGCAAATTTAAATATTTTGACTTGTTATAGAATTAAACTATAAAAGAATGGTTTAAGAATTTAAGGATTGTTGTAATTGTTTAAATAAATAAATAAAAAAACATCAATATGTAAAATAAAAGCCAAAGAGAGTACATGCTTTTTTCTTTATTTCCAGAACTGTTCAGCTTGAAGGATTTAAGAGGTTTCACATAATTCCTGTTTATTCTGCTAGAGAAGGCAACTACAAGGCACATCTACAAGGCAATTAAATAAGTCAACATTCATACATATTAGTTCACTCTAGAGTACTAAAGCAATCAGGCATGCTCTGTGTTGTGCCCAGAAGTATTTTTACATTTTGCCAAGGCTGCATTATGAGCTATAGGCCAGAAAGGGTCCAGGAATGACTCAGTGGAGTTTAGAGTAAATAAAAAAAAACTGTGGAAATAAATAAAAGACATGAAATAAGTCATAAATAAGTAACAATTTATTATTTACAACAGAGGCAAAAACAGTATTCTCCTGGTTTCATACATTTTAATTTGTATATCTGTAATTATAGTTCAGTTGCATTGCCATATAAGCTTTTCAGTATAAATGCCATGCACGTTTAATACTGCAGGTAACTCTCCATGATAGATAGGGTATAATATAATGACAGCTGTTTGTATTGAAAAGGAAAACATGCATATAATACTGTTTTATTTTTTTTAATGTATCAGGAGTTTGCATTTGTTTACATTTTGATTGATGTGAATAATTAATATTATTGCAATTCTTGATTTAGTATGTTGGTTATTATTTAGCTGTTTCTCCCCCTTTTTTTAAAGTCCATTGTAAATGACAAAATATTAACCCTATCTCTAGAGTAAAAATGTAATATTTCTTTCACTTCATGCACTGAACCTTCCTTGATTTTCTCAGCGGGATTCTGTCAGATCTATGTGCCTTTGTTTTTCATGTGTTATATTAAAGATTTATTAACATTTTAGTAGACATAAATTAATCAAGGCATCATGTTCAGAGAGTCCATCTCCGTTCTCAGGTCAGTAAATGATCTAACAGTCTCCTGTTGTCTTTTTTGTGATTAGTGACTGTATCACCCTTTAGCGACACTATACTCAAAAAAGTTCACTGTATAATTACCACAATAATTTGCAGCTCTACTATACAAATGATTTAGTCACGTATTGTTAGGGGATGTTAAATGTTATCAGGAACATCCACTGGCCAATCAGAAGCCAGTAGCAGCACTGAGAAATAGGAAAAGGGAAAAAAACTGCTGATGCAGTTGTGTTCAGAATAGCAGAATGATTAAAAATGAATAGAGCTCTGAATACTTATAATAGCTTTTATTTCAATACAAAAAACAATGTGAACACTGCACATTCTATTCCAAATCAAAACATGAAGAAACATGTATCAAATTTGTGTTATACAGAAAGTGAAGAAGGGGGAATCTTAGGCTGTTTAAAAAAAACAAAAAAAAAACACTATCTCCATTCTTCTTTACAAACTCAAACATTCACTGTATAAACTGAAAAATTTGTCAAGATGTTACTTTCCTTTGGATCACTGAACTAATATTTAGCTGTATTATGACAGTTTCTGAGAACTGCTGCAAATCTGTGTGCATGGAGTACAGTATATCAGCTTTGGGCACCTGTTACATTCCATAATTGTTCTGCATTTCTTGGGTTTGCCTCAGATACAGCCATTTTGATGTCACCCCACACATTTTCTATTAGATTGGGCTGACCACTCCATAATGTCAATCTTGTTGGACTGTTGGCAAAATATTGCTTTTTTTTCTGGCACAGTCGGACTGGCCCGGCAGGACACCGGGAAAATATCCAGTAAGCCCCGACCCTTCATGGGTAGGGGGACGGGTTCTGGATGGGGGCCCTGGACAAAAGTCCCGGTAGGCTCTGGGCCCCCCAGCTTGACCCTATTTACTGGTGTGTTTCACCTCTTCAGGGTAGGGGGACGGGTTCTGGATGGGGGCCCTTGACAAAAGTCCCGTAGGCTCTGGGTCCCCCATCCCGACCCTATTTACTGGTGTGTTTGGGGTTGTTGTCTTGTTGAAACAAAACAATGGCAAAACATTGCAAAAAAATCGTGTCTTTTCAAATCGTTTTCAAATTGTTTCTCCAAAACTTAGAATTGTTTAGGTTAATTTAGATTAACAAATGAAAACAAGCACAAACAGCCAGAAACGTTGAAAACCTTAAAGGCAAAAAGTGTCAGGGACCATATGACTTTTACATGATTTCGACAGGTTTTAGCTAGAGGATTTTCAGATTCCAATTATTAGCAGTTTTGGGGTATAATAAATCTCCCCCTTTAAAACTAGACTAGAAAAAATTAAGTTTTAGTAAATAACCATTTTAATATTTGGGATATTAAAGAGACTCCACATTTCAGTGGACCTTCAGAAATGTGAACAGATAAAGAAACATTTCAGGGCAATTGTGATAAGATACTACTATCATTAATGATGGGTGAAGCACTAGCAGGGTCTAAGTTACAGAGGGTCTAAGTTACAGAGTAGTTAATTATTTTAAACTATCAAATGTGGATTCAATAAGTTCTTTTCTTTTCTCTAAGCTTTACTTTAACTTTATAGTAATGATGGGCGAATTTATTCGCCCGCGATTCGCCACCGGTCAATAAATTTGCGAAATGCCTGGAAAAACTTACCTCGCAAAAATGTCCAAAATGAGATGCCAATGGCGTTTCGTTAATTGTTTGCTGTTTTGCTAATTTCTCGGGAAATTTGCACTACTACTTCATAGTGTTAAACTGGATTACACATTCTCGGATGCAGGTCATACAATTTAGGTTCAGGAAAGAAAAGTAATGCAAAGTAATAGCAAACATGTTTATATCAATGATTTCACAAATATTTAAAAAGAACAAATAACCTATGAGACTGTTACGCTTCAGTAATTTCTACATTTATGAAAAAAATTGACAAAATGTGAAAAGTACAGGAAATAAAAATAGTATTATGAAACAATGTTGTATTTTGAAAGAAAAAAATGCAATATGTGCTCTTTACTAGAACAATATATTATGGGAATATTTCATTAACAGTTGTGTAAGTTTGCCAAACCCACAGTGTGGCTTTTGAAAGTGTTTTGTTAATCAAACATTTAAACAACACAGTTAATTGTTTAATTAAATATTGAAATCTGATTGCATTAGATTTTTTTTTAATAAACCCTTTTCATTGTTGTTCTCATTGTTGTGAAAGCACAGTCATTGTTACGGCTTCTTTAAATTCAAAGTTCTAGTAACTTAGCAACGTTAAGTAAAACTCACCACAGTGAGGGGCCCATTTTTGAATGCCAAGCTTTCATGTTCAGGCAGTCATAAAGGGAACCCTGTGGGAGTTTACAAATCATGTGGGGTTTCAAGCCAAGAAAAGATTGGCAACCTACTGAACAGGCTTTTGTAACAATGGCCATTTTTTCATCACACCAAATGCATTAAAGTCAGTGTTTGATTTTCTCACTTTTTCCCCCAAATCTTAAAAATTTGCCACTCGAAAAATCAATAATTTCACTGTGAATCAGTATCAGGCAAAAATATTAATTTATCCCTTAAGATTGCATTCATATTTTAACTTATTCATATTCATTAAATGTTAATCCTTTTAGCTGCAATCCACTGTTGAGCCTGTTGTACCATTGCTCCAACACACATTCTCTAATTTTGTGTGCGTCTGATTTGTGCTGGAAAAAGTTAAAAACAAACAAATCAACTGGACAAAAATCAAAAAGGATAAGTATTTTCTATTAACTGTTATTTTATAGTAAGATGGTATATTACTGTGGTTTCATTTTTTATGTGTATATTTTTCTGTATTTGTTGCTAAATAGCAAAGTTTGGTGTGCTATTGTGCTTACAGCAAGTTTGTCATAACCTGCTTTACTTTTGCACTTATTTTACCTTCAGTTTGAGGGGGTGGGGTTTGATTAGTTGCCCCTGAACAGACTGTATAAATAGAACCCATGGGACTCCAGTGGAGCTTGCTCTAGTGTTTAGCATCTCTTAAATGTTTGCTTTTTAAGTGAAAGATCTGTAAATGGAGTGGCAAAAACCAGAGTTAGTGGGGGCTTTGTAAGTGGAGTTGCAAACACCAGAGTTAGTTGGGGCTTTGTACAGTAAGTGGAGTTGAAAACACCAGAGTTTCAAACTAAAGGAGGTACAAACTAGTTCAAAAGTTTGTTCTAATTCCCTAATTTTTTTATTCCTGTTTTTATCTGTCACTGGGAAAATGAGTGCTAGCAAAATTGAAGGTCTGACCCAGTGCACAGTCTGCCATATCTATACAGATTTGGAACAAGAGATCCAAAATGCTTACCTCTGCGGTGGATGTGAGCAAATTGCCACTTTGGAGGCTCTAGTTAGAGCACTAAAGGAACCAATTGCA
>CM044442.1:89619695-89642549 GCA_024363595.1 Xenopus borealis | reverse complement strand
ACTTTCTCTTTTTTCAACCCAATTTAACTATGTAACTATATTTGCTAACAAATGTTAGTTTTTCTCGTGGGATATCTCTTACAACATTCACTATTTCCATAAGTTTTTTGTTATGGTAGCCTTTTGTATTGAACCTTCTTGTGAGGTCATCCACAGCCTATTCAAATAATACATCAGTTGATGCAATTTTCCTAGCCCTTAGGTACTGTCCTTTTGGTATGGCTTTAATAATTCTTGGGTTATGAAAGCTTTCAATGTGCAGCAGGCTTTTATGGTCTGTTGGTTTATTTTATAAGTTTGTGATTATATTCCCTTCTCTAATTTTTACATTTACGTCTAAGAAGTTTATTTCATAATTCATTTGTTCAGTTGTAAATTTAATTGACCTATGTGCTGCGTTTGCTATTGACATCCTTTGGTCAAAAATTTCAATGGACCCTCCCAAATCAAAAAGATGTCATCCACTTTTTTATGTGTTGCAAATAAGGTGGTTTTAGAAACAAGTTAGTTTCAATGTGATTCATAAAGATGTTTGCAAATGAAGGCACTACCACAGATCCCATAGAGGTTCTTTGGGACTGCCAGTAGAATTTATCACCCACCTTAAAATAGTTTTTCTTTAAAACAATCTCTAGGCAGTCAATCAAAAATTACAAAAATTACTAACCTAATTAAGTTATTAGGTATAGAGGTATTCACCAATGCGTCTTCCGTCATCTTGTGGGATGGATGTAAATAGACTTTGTATGTCTATACGGCATAGTGTGGCATTCTCATTGAGTTTATCAATCTCATTTAAGTGGTTCAAGAAATCTGTAGTGTCTTTTAGGCAGGTAGATAGATTCTGGACTATTTCTTGTAAATAAGCATGGTGGGAAGTAGTGTAGTCGTAGTCGCTGCTGCTCCTGTATGGGGCCTTCCTCAGGTATTAATGAACCAGCTAGCCTCCTTTAATTCACAGAACTCCTGCTGTGTAAGTAAGCTGCAAAGAAACAGAAGAAAATTGCAAATCATTAAAAAACTATGAAAAATAAATAATGAAGACCAATTGAAAAGTTTCTTAGAATTGGCCCTTCTACAATATACTAAAAGTTAACTTGAAGGTGAACCACCCCTTTAATAAGTACATAGAGTCATTGATACAGGGGCTACAATTTAGAATGCTGGTTATTTACAACTTAAAATGCTGGTTATTTATAAATATGGAATTGCTCTCTCTGTATACTACATGTCTAGAGTGTAAACCCTTAAGTAGGCTCTTTCAGAAATACTTGGATCTACCAGAGATAGGCCACGGAGTGGCAATTTCTCTGATATGGACTTGATTTGTAAATACGGACACAATACAATGGATGCACTAAAAAGTCATAAGCCAGTGGAGTTTTATGCAAAAGTTTCACTATAATGTGTATTGTAATGAATTACACTGTTACTTTAAAAATGGAATTGGGAAAAGTGCCTGATGTGTGAAATAGGGTATATATACCCACAATACTTTGCATGATGTACACTCGATAAAGGGTTTTTGCCCGAAACATGTAGTGTGTGCATTACACTGCTAGAATCAAAGAAATTTGCAGTTTAAAAGGACTGCCTTGAAGCTGGTCATTCCGCTAACGATAATTGTCAGGCTGAGATCTTAATCCCTTTTAAAATATTGAAATGACATCACAACCCTAACCATAAAAGATGAAAGGGAATCTGAGAAAATCAGAAAAAGAGGCCAGTCTAAAACTGAACTAAGCTCTCTTAGAACCTGGGGGTGTATGCCATCTGGTCCTGGCACCTTGTTCACACTGATTTTTATTAAAACTTTATGAACTAACACTCTCAACCCACATTTTTTTACTGTTAATATACGTAAAACACTTTTTGGGGTTAGTCTTAGACTCTACTCTACTTTATTTTCTTTGCCTTCCGGATTGTGGTTTACAAGAGTTATTATAGTGTTTATATGCATTAAATGCAGCTTCTGCACCTACAGACATGTAGTTTTTAATTGAACATATGTTGAACAGCTCCCTTTTAGTGTTGTCTGATGTCAGACAACACATTGTATTCTATTAAACATGCCTTCATGCTTGCTTTGTGTAAAGTAACAATGACACTATTACAGGTGAGGTTTTCTAGTAAAACATTCTTTATAGAATAATTACAGCTCATTATTTTTTAAATGCTGACAAGAAATATCTATATTTATATAATTAAACAATAAAGCTTAGCACAAATGTTTTTGCCAGCCAAATTCAGCAAAGATGATCTTAGAACCTTAGGCAAAATCATCTTTCTGCTCCTAATCAGTCAGTCATACTTCTGCACTTTTAGCATCTTAACATAGGAGCAATTTATTTGTGATCATATTACAGAGAACTAAGTTAATTTAAATATAAAGTTCAATAAAAAAGCAACTAAAATAACTGTGGTTAAAGGGCTAATGAGATGTTTGAAATGATGAGGTATTTTATAAAAACAAAGAACATATACTGTAATATAATTTCACTATTCGTATAGACTGGTGCTCACTGAAGGTATAATAGATGTTTCATTATTTATATTTTTTACAGTAATTCTCAAAATAATCAAGTTGCAGCAGGGACCCACAATTTTAATCTTGGGATCTGATAGGGGGAGTGAGTGCTTTGTCCCATGTGCTGTGAGCCCTGGCAGATTCCAGATTTGGCCAGAAGGTTTCACCATGTCATGTGCTCAAACTCTTTCTTTTCATTTTCACTCCAGTCAGGAGTATATGGACTTATAAGGTCTAAGGAATTTGAGAGGGCTGTGGAGGGTTTGGGGTATGGGGCCTAAGCCTGGCAAGCTCTTCCATGGAGGGTTTAGAGTATGAAGGCAGCACAGAGAATATGTAAAGGAGCTGCCTGTTGATGGATGCTGATCTGAAAGGGGGATTGTGATGTGCTTGTGCTTCAGATAGCGTTGGGAGCTGTGCCCTGAAGAATTAAGCAGGTTTGTCATGCTTTGCTAGGATAGCTTGGGAAGTCAGCCTGACCATTGAGTAGCTGTGTATACATGACCCATCTGTGGGAGTCCCTGGTGAGGGAGGGTAGTCAAAGGCTCCAGTGTGTGTTCCTTGTTTGAGAACAGGCATTGTTTGTGTGCCTGCTACATGGAAGAAACTACCTTCATCCAAAGAGAGAGGTATTTGAGGGGGGTAGCACTCAGTTTAAGAGCTCTTGGGTAGTGATGGGCGAAACGGCCGCGTTTCGCTTCACCGAAAAATTTGTGAATTTCCAGAGAAATTCGCGAATTTTTCGCCGATTCGCGAAACGAGTCGCGCGTCGTTTTTGACGCGCGTCGCGTTGTTTTTGACGCGCGTCGCATCATTTCCGGCGCGTCGCGTCATTTTCGGCGCGTCGTTTTTGCGCGGCAAATTTTTTTTTGCGAATTTTTTTTTCAGTTTCGCTAATTTATTCGCCAGCGGCGAATCGCGGGAATTCGCCGCGAATTCGCCCCTGGCGAATAAATTCGCCCATCACTACTCTTGGGGGAAAGGGAAAACTATGTCTTTATCCACCCAGAATGGAGTGTGGGACTATGTCTGGGCAAGGACTTACCATACAGGTTGCCCAGGGCAGGGGTGTTATTGAGGTGAAATTGTTTTTTATTCTAAACTTTGCTAGTTATATACATTTGTATGTGTTTTGCTGCAACGGTATGGTTTATTATTGTTCCTAGTGGGGTCATCCGTAGCTGTATCCTCGGATCCCACTAGGTGGAGGCACTGCTATTGAGAGAAAGTTCCAATACTCTTTCATTTAGAAAAGGTGATTCAGGACCTATACATGGTAGATGTTAGTTCTGTGCCCCAGCTGTTTTAGAACACTTCACACATACATTTATTCAGTTCTCACAAGTAACACCTGTTTCTAGGAGTTGTATGATACCTTGGTAATCCTATCACAGTAAACCCACAGAATCACAGCTCTGTGAGTTTCAGATGTCACCTCTCTGAAGAGTTACAATGTGCCATTGTGACTGAAGAGTTTATATGCCAAACACTTCACACACCAGTCAGTTGAACTGAAAAAGCTGCTTGGATAAGTTGTCCCTTTCCTATATTTCTAAAATCTGTAAAAATTAGTGATGGGCGAATCTATCCCATTTCGCTTTGGCAAAAATTCGCTAATTTCCTGCGAAATTTCGACACCAGCAAATTTTGGGCAGGCGAATTGTCGCTGGCGTTTCGTGAATTTATTCACTGGCTGCGAATTACGGGAATTCGCAACTCATTTTTTTTTAAGCCAGCAAATTTTCAGCAGGCGAATCTTCACTGGTGTTTTGCGAATATTTTCGCTGGCTGCGAATCACGGGAATTCGCCGCGAATTTGCGCCTGACGAATAAATTTGCCCATCACTACTAAAAATTCTAAATAAATTTTGTGAAAACACATGAAAACCTCTTATGGTTTAAAGCCAATATCCTATAATATTGGGGAAACTAACACACTTATTGCTAGAAAGGGAGGTGAGGGGGAAATTGGGAGAACTTGGGAAAACCTTTAAACTATTATATGGATAATCATTTCTATTTGATTATATTTAGCAAAAATTTTAGTGTACACATTATATTAAAGTATTAATTAAATTTATTTAAAAAAAATATTATAAATTAATTCCCTTTAAATAAAATAAACCTTTTTTTTTTTTACTATCTCTCATATTGCTCTAAATAGTCCCCTAGAATAATCTACAGATGCAGCCACTTGGATTTGTGATTTAAATGCGTCGTGACTCAGGGCTAATTGAAGAAACTATGTTATCTAAAGTTATTTTAACTCATTTAATGCATTTAACCTTTTCATTAGCATACCAAAGCCCCATTGTTTTCAATGGTGAACTCTTTAATTGGATGGGATGCTGTGACACAATATTCTGTGCTAAGTGGGATAAATGGGATTGATGAGTTCAGTTATTCTGTGTCAAATGCACAATCCAAAATGGCTTCATCTGTACTTTAGTAGGTTGAAGTCTCCAGCTCATTGTATTTACTTCCTGGTCTAGCATGAAGCCCCTTCCCTTCCCTTCTGAGATATCACCTTGTCTTGTACTATGAAAGTATTCCGAGAGGAGCAGCTGCACCTTCAATGACAGTAACAGAGAAGCAGGAGCCAGTGTGTCAGCATCTGCACTGTAGTCACAAGACTTTCATATTTGGTGATTATTGATACAATTTGCTGTATTTATTGACCAATCACTTGCACATGTATCTTAATTCATTCAACTGTGGTGTTGGAATATAACTCTATGCACTTCAAGCTGAACCTTTTTTGTGATTGCAGTGCAGATGCTTACAGTGTTTTACAGTCTCCTCTGTTACTGTTAATGAAGGTGCAGCTGCTCCTCTCTGATTTCTCTCATAGTTGAAGAGATAAGGAGACCTCTCAGAAGGGAAGGGGGTGGGGCTTCATACCATGAAATTTGTGAAATGAGCTGAAGATTTCAACTAACTATGCAGAAACCATAGCAGGCTGAATGCTGAAACTAAGTTAGGCTATTCTAGGGGAATATTTAGAGCAATATGATTTAAAGAAAAAAAAGTGTGCTTATTCACTTTAAATATCAAAGTATTTTGCCTATTTAAAACAATTTCAGTGGATACAAAATGAAATCTCTGTAAAAGGATAGTTTTTACAAAGTGATACTTACATTGGTACCTTACTCTCCTCCTTCCTGGTTTTCATGTTATTTTTTGCCAAAATATTTTGCTTCTTCTCAAAAATAGAAAACATTTTATTTCTGTTTACAACCATTTGGAGTATAATTTCATGATGCACATAATTACATATATATTCCCTAGACTACATGTACTGGACAGAGACAAAAATGTGAGCCTTCTCTAAATGCTAGCAGTTGTACAATTAGTAAGTAAAGGTAACAATTGTACCATAATGTAAGATTATAGCAATAAAAGAACCATTATAGCAGTATAATTTACAATGCACAGATCTCAACATTTTATCTTAAATAAAGTATTTGTAAAACTGCTACTATGGTATAATTGGCAATTAAGTATAAAAACCTCCAAAGTCTATTGTAGCATAAAAGCAATATTCTGTTATGGTTGCATATTACAGAGCTGGAATTAGAAGAATAAATTGCACAGATACAATTAGCAGTGTAATTCTTATAAGTATTTATTGTTTAACTGAGCAACCAGATATTACCTCTGTAAAACAATTTTGAAAGAGAAACCTCAAATGAAAATTTATAGCGACTCGCCACATAAAAAGAGGCGATAGCTTCCCATTTATTTTGGAAAGCTACATTTATATAGTATATCATGTAATCATTTTATTTGCAATTTGTCAAGGAGATTTTTACTCTGTCATAATGTTTTTCTCTTTAATTTTTACTCCCTCCACATCTACAGCACTGTTAACATTTCTTGTCACTTATGGGTGGTACTAGACAAATCCTACTAGTAAATACATCAGCTCATATATTTGCATACTCATCTGTCATTGTGCCCTGTCTGAACTGCCAGTTATGCAAATGCCCCCAGAGCATAAATGAGCTGTTGTATTCCTCAGAGACCTCTTACTCAAGCAGAATATGGATGCAATGATTAAACCTTTTAGCTATCCATCCATAATTTAGAATCAAACAACAAAGAATAATGAACAATTTAGGGTCAAAGGAAATGTCCAATGTTTGGTTCAAGGTTTTATTTGCAACTTATTGTTTCAAAATTTGTAAATTAATAGTAGCTAGTTAAATTGTAGTTCACTCCCTGTAGATCACATTTATCTTTTTTATGTATGAGGCAAAGGAGAGTCTGAAGACCCTTCACTGCGAATGAGGGCCTGAAAACTCATGTTTTTCCCCAAGTGCCTTTTGGCCAATGAGAGTCAAGTATTGGGGCCTTTTTCCTTTAAGGGATATGCCATTTTGCACCTACATTTGGATTGCTGGCCTTTATAGGACCCTTGGCTCTGATGGTAGCTGGCCTTTGATGTGATATGTTGGGGGTCTTGGAACACTTTTTTCTCATCTCCTCTGTAGCCCCTTGTGCATGGGGCTTCTGCCCTTGGCAAATGTTTGCTTCCAGACTTGGCTGTGGCCCTTGGTGCATGTGGACTTCTAGCCTTGGCTGTGACCCTTGACACATGTGGGCACCAGCCTTGCCTGTGGTCCTTGGCGCATCTGGGCACATGCATTGGTATGCACTGTAGCTGACTTATATACCATTGGTTTGCCCATGTACTAAAGGGTGTGTGTATGGTGGCTGGCTGGTGTGCCAGTCGTTATGTGTAGGATTGCTGGTTGGCACCAGGAGTCTGCAGGTTATTTAGATAACTAAGATTGGCACCAATTTGGTTCCAGCCTTGCATGAGCCATAGCAGGCTTGCTTATTTCTGGCTGATGCTAAGGGTGGACTTCTGTCAATACTGGCATGTGCAGCTACCTGTGGGGCCAGAGGCTACAGTAGTTGGAGCCAAGTCTTCTTTTCTAGACCACTGGTTAGTGCTGAGGGTTGTGAAAATAGTTCATTCTCTAGTGGTAAATGTATACAAGAAGTCGTTCTTGCTGATAGTTGCTGGGGGGGTTACACTAGCAATGTAGATAAAGAACTGGCTGAAGGATAGATTACAAGAGTGGTGGTTAGTGATGCAAAACTGACCCGCATAATGGATAACTTTCGCCAAATGCATTGAAGCCAATGGGCAATTTTCCCCCCATTCAAAAAAACTTTTTTTATTCAAATAGTATCACTAGCTAACAAAATGTATGTTTGAAAGTGTTTTTTTTTATTTTTTAAACTTTCTTTAAAAAATGTCTTGCACCAAAACATGCTCCTTGCACTTCTGCATACGTGCCAATCCACCCACCCAGTCTGCCATAATGAAATACGTGCAAGAGCAGGTTTTGACAACCCTGAATTTACAACCATGATAGGACAAGGATTCCACCAGTGTGTTGTCTCAACAGACTCATACAGTGACAGCATGCTTACTCAAAATATTTGCTACCAAGTGCATCAGTTGACAAAAAAGTGCATGGTAACTGGAGTGCATATTGACACATTACACCGGATATAGCTTATTTACAAAATATATTTATTATTTACGTTTGTTTTCTGGCTAATTGCGCTACATGCCTTGTAGGGTTCATTGAAGATTCCCCTAGGCAGAAAGAGCAAAAAAGAGTGCAGAGACCTGCATGAAATCTGCAATAGCATGAGGCAATCACATGCAAAGTGCAAAAACGTGCACTGTGCCTAGTTTTGGAACTTTGCACACTGGCCATAAAATTGTAAATGATACTTTATCTATGTGAAAGCTAAGGTGACCTAGATAAAGGGAATATGTGGACTTTGTGTTACGTTCTTATTGGGCACGTTAAAAAAAGTTGTGTTGCTGTACCTGCAAGAAATAATAACAACAGTAATAGCATAAGCGATTAGTATTGGATTAGGATATTGGAGCGCAACCAGCAGTGTGAATAAATATTTCCTTTAATGGAGTTGCAATGCAGTAACGGAACTAGGTGGGGCGGGCCGTGCAGCCGGGCCCCCCCCTCTTCTGTGACAAATTTCCCCGCTGGGTCCAGAGGGAGCAAGACTGCCGGGGGGCCCTGCAGGGGTACAGACCCTGGCCCAGGTGCATCCCCTGCTCCCCCAGTAGTTACGCCCCTGTAGTAATATATTAATGAGAAATATAATAATCATGCTAACAATACAGAGCAAATTTAATGTATTGTTTTAAGCTTTAAATAAACCTTTTTTTCAGTGAATATGAATAACACAAAAACTTTTCTTTTACTCATGATTAGTGGTTGGCTGAAGCCATTTATTGTCAAACATCTGTGTTTACTCTTTTTAAATCATAACTAAATAAACTACCCAAATGATTGTGGTCATAAATTTACATACCCCAGTTCTTAATACCGTGTATTGCCCCCTTTAACATCAATGACAGCTTGAAGTCTTTTGTGGTAGTTGTGGATGAGGTTCTTTATCTTCTCAGATGGTAAATCTGCCCATTCTTTCTGGCAAAAAGAGTAAACTCTTGGGCTGGCTTGCATGAACTGCACGTTCGAAGTCTCCCCAGAGTGGCTCAATGATATTGAGGTCAGGAGACTGATATGGCCACTCCAGAACCTTCATTTTATTTTGCTGTAGCCAATGACAGGTCGACTTGACCTTGTTTTGGATCGTTGTCATGTTGGAATGTCCAAGTACATCTTGGTGAACAACACACAGTAGCTTAAACAGAAAAAGAGTACATCCCATGCGCAGCTTCCGGGCTAATGAGTGCAAATTTTCCTCCAGTATTTTTTGATAACTTACTGCATTGATTTTGCCATCAATTCTGACCAAATTACCTATGCCTTTGTAGCTATTCTAACCCTTTTGTGTCAAGTTGTGTGCATGTTGTAAGGCCAAATCACCCAGGTATGTAAACTTTGATCAGGGTCATTTGGGTAGTTTGTGTAGTGATTATGATTTAAAAATAGTAAACACAGTTGTTTGACAATACATGGCTTCAGCCAACCACTGACCATGAGTTTTTGTGTTCTCATTCATATTCTCTGAAAAATGAACCAAGATAGCGGCACTCACAGGATTTTTTTGAAAAAATAGAAGAAATCTTTATTGACCTCAACGTTTCGATCCCCCACAGGGATCTTCGTCAGGAGTATGCAGACAAACAAATAACTATATAACATATAATTATATTACTGATACATTATACCAAAAGGAAAGGTCCCTGAGAGGGTCAAAACAAAACATTTTCTACATTTATTAGTAAAGTTATAGCTACATATGTATATACTGTACATATGTACATATGTTCAAATATGTAGAAGTATGTAGTTTACCAATTTTTTTTGTTCCATAACCTTTATTGATATACCATCTTATTTATTTGCAATATTCACTATACCATTTTCTATAGTTTTGCTTTCTTTTTCCATCTAGTAACCAAATCTTTACATTAACCTCTCTTTTTCTGTTTAAGCTACTGTGTGTTGTTCACCAAAAATATCACAATATACAGCACAAGCTTCAGCTATTAACCTGTAATGAGCAAATCATCAAGGTAGAATGAAAATTGTCAAAAGGAGACATTTTTCATGCAAGAAAAGTATGTATTTATCTTTTATATCTAATTAGTGGAAGATATTGGAAAATAGCTTCAGAATGGTAGAACTTGGACAACAACCAAATGAAAAAGAAACCCATCAATGTTAGGGAGAAAAGTAGCAGAAAAAGTGTATTACACAAAATAGAAAACCATCAAAAGCAGGTAGAACTTTTAAAAAGTTTGTATTCAAGTCTATTCTTGTTAAATATTCTCTATTGATGGGTTTGCAAATGCACCTATTTTAATGGGATATACTTATACTGTTATCAACGGTAATTACATATTCAAATAACACTTACAATAATATAATGCCAACTGCTTAAAATTATGTATGTTTATTTCATTATGCAATATTTGATTTTTGGCATTACAACGTCTTTAATATCAGACACTATAGACATGGAGCTGTCTACATTCAATAGTCTTTTCAGGAAGGGGGGCGGTGGGTGGACATATGTAGGCATACCACTCCTGCCCCATCTGTACAGTTATCAGTGATCTTAAAGATACAAGCATTGCAGGCACACCTGTAGATTGATTTTACTTTTTTAAGCATGGTAGAATTTTATGTGTCTGTGGTATGGTATTATGAGTTACATTTTCTTCATTTATTTAAGCTCTGCATGCTGAGTACAGTCATAGAATAAACTTTTGGCCTTTGAAAAATGTAAATGTCACCATATGATTTAAGATGAATTGGTTACCATACATTGAAAAACACAATTATGACCAGGATTTGCTCTTTTCAACTTTAGTAGTCCCTTTTTTCCTTCACCTAAAAGCACTGTCCTGGTGTGAGCAGAATCTAGTGTCTTATAATTAGCTTGCAAGATTGGTTTGAAAACATTTCACTGTATACTTGAAATATACTACTTTTCAGTAGTGTCCTAATTAGAAGCAACTGACAGATTTTTAACTTATTAGAAACAGCTATACTGCAGTAATTCATGCAGCATTAGAATCCTTTTTCAAGGCTTTAGCATTAAATAATGAAGAATTGGAGAGATTAAAATTCTTACATGCAAAGTTTATAGGTTTGTTTTTGCAAGAAAAGGCCAGAAAAAGTAAGAAATTTTTTCAGTCCATATAACATGGATATATTGAAGCAGGACTTACTGACTGTGTATAATAACTTAATTTTTTGAACATAAACATCATGGTCATATTTGGTCATAAAATGTCCCAGTTAAGGACCAGATTGTTGATCCTTCAAATTTTGTATTTTGCTACAATCTTGATGATTGTCTCAAGCTCTTTCTGGCTAAGTACAGTTGCTTGTTAGACTTCATGGAAGAACAATTCTTACCTTTTGTCCAAACCCATTGTTTGCCTGGAAAATTAACTTTCATGGGAGAAATACAGTAGGTTATTCACATGTACTGCCTATAAAAACTTATTTGAAAGGAAAGAAATCTATCCTAGATAATTCTTTAGTGCCTGATGGATAAAACTCGCCTGAGAAAACAGGCTGTGGAAAAGATTGTACAGATAATATTTAAAGTCAGCTGTCAATGAAATACACAAACTCAAGCTATAGTTGATGTTTAGTCTAGCCTTTTTGTTTTGTATTTCACAAATATTATTATTACATTAATGTTGTTATTCTCACATAGATCTTTGGGACAGAAATGGTTATTTAGGGGTTTTCTCAACCTCATGTTTTTTTCCTACTGTAAACATCTGAAAAACATGCTGTGTACCCATGGTGCATTGCAAAAATTGATTTTGAAAAACCATTAATAACATTTAATATCTCTGTTTGAAGATCAAACATCTTATTGAGTAAGGGACTGAACTGTGAGACACCTAGGGGCAGATTTACTATTGGTCGAATTTTGAATTAAAAAAAATTCAAAAGTTGACCATCAAATTTTTTTGGAGGCCATTTTCGATTGAAAATAGAACTGTTTCAATTGACTAGGTCAGTTCTCAATCAAATTTGAATCGTTCAATTGCATTGTTCAAATTGAACGATTCAACGGATTTGAAAGGTGGCAAATAGTCGAATTCAAATTTTTTTAAAGGGTCAGTACTTCGAAATTTACATTTTTTCAATTCAAATCAGATTTTGGGCTATTCAATAGTCAAATTAGTCCAAAATTACTTAAAAATTTTAATTATAAAAATTACAATTTTATTAGAAAATTCACTTCGACCCTAAGTAAATGTGCCCCCCGATGTGGAGTGTGGAACTTTGTCCTGGTAGAGATTGTGCTAGGGTTGGATTTACTGCAAGGGTTCCCCAGGGCAGGGTTTATACTGATGGAGCTGCATTTATTATTTATTATTTTTCCCCATGTTATATAAAGTTTGAATTTGGTTACTGCAATTGTGTGTTTTACTGTCCAATAGACAACTTTGCAAAGGCACTGAGCTGTACAACTCAGTTCCCAGTATACCTCTATACAAAGAGAATTCAGGCTACTGAAAAGTTCAATTATAAGAGTATTCTTTAGAATGTAAAATGGAGAAAGACATCCTTTAAAATATCTTTAGATGTCTTCAAGAAATGGTGTGTTTTAACATTTATAATACTGATTAATATTGACATGACTAAATGTATCACAATATATCACAAAAAGTGTTTGAGTATTTAAGAAATACATTAATATTAGGAGAGGACACTCAAGCTTTCTAGAACATTCCTGGGCTACAAAATGTATTTTACTTTTAATACAGAATAAACTACCCACAGAGACAAGAGGTGTTTGATTGACCCATCATCTCTGCTGGAAAGCTTTACTTTTCTGCTAGTCTTCACTTGAATGAACTCAAAGCAAAATGCTGATATTTTACAATCCAAAACACAAAAATACATCCCAGCAGAATATGGAGCAGAATATGCAATGAAAAATATGTTGTGACTATTGCTTCATCCTGCATTTCTTAATAAATGAGTATACAATTATCATGGACAAAATGCAAATAAGAACTGTTACATTCTGTTTGCTGTCCATTGTTTATTGTCCATGTTGAAAATAGTAAGGTAATAGAAATGGTAAGGATGTCTAAATGGAAGCTTGTGGTGTCTTATACTCATTCCTACTTACAGGCAATAGTAAATATTAACCCTTTGAATTTACATTGTTCTATACCTGTAAATGAAGCAAGATTATTTAAAAAAAATGGTAAAAATATAAATATAGCATTTTACCTGTTAACAAAACAATTCATACATATACAGTTGAGAATACACATTAGTATTCGTATGCTTAATATTCAAAGCAGCATTTGTAAAAATCAAATTACAAGGGGCCAATTTAAGAATGCTCAATAGCTAATATGGTAGTGAAAAAAAATTAAATAGAATAATTTTTTAGCAAAGCTAACAGACAATATGTTTCACTTGTACTCAGCTTCTGCTTCATGTTTAAATCTCAGTTTGATAATGTCACTTTATTTGTTATATTAGCTTGGAGACAACACAAACCACATTCATTTGAAAACTTTGATTGATAAAATACTGTACTTGTTTGTAAAAGAAGAAAACCGCAACTTTGTGTGAGATATAGGATGCAATGGAAATAAATAATTTTGAAGGAAGGTCATTTAGCATTCTCCATCCTAACTAAATATTAACAGAATACAGCAAACAAATATATCACAATAAGCTAATGGTATACATTTATTGGTTGCAAAGCTAGGATTATGGGGCAAGCAAACTGAAAATATATTTCAAATAGATAAATGGATATCCATCCTAATGGATGGATATGGGAAAATAATGTTGAATCTTGCCTAAGTAAGGGATTTAGCGTATAATGGAAAATAATGTGCAACTGTTTTTACAAAGTTGCAGCTTTACACCCCACAATCACATGACCAATAAACAATGTTTTACATTTTTCAAGAAGTTGTGCGCAATAGCTTCCTTTTTTTGTTTTTAACCAAAATTATAATCTTGCCAAGTCTCGTATATATTTTTGAACTACCATACTTGAATATATAAAAGTGTGCCACATTATGTGGAACAAAATATAATATCCTTTAATCTGAGCAGGTCTGAAGTTCCCTGACTTGATGTAATATTTCCTAATATTCCAGCTATTTTATGTTAACTGGTGGATTTTTATATGGTGTCTCACTGATCCTAGATATGTAAAAACTGAATTTGCAGAATTTGCAGTTTGTTAGGGCTGTCAGCATTAACAAACAGGGCAATACAACATGTCCATACCTTGTAAATGCATGGTTAAAGGAGAAGGAAACCCTAAAAATGAATAGGACTAAAACTGCCATGTTTTATATACTGAACTTATTACACAAGCCTAAAGTTTCAGCTTGTCAATAGCAGCAATGATCCAGGACTTCAAACTTGTCACAGAAGGTCATCATCTTGGAAAGTGTCTGCTCAGTGGGCTCTAAACAGCTGTTTAGAAGCTAAGCCTAGGGGTTGTCACAAATTATCAAGCAGAAAATTAGGTTGGCCTGTAATATAAGCTGATGCAACAGGGCAGCTATTGGGGAGCTACTGGGGCATCTTTGGAGACACAGATCTTTACTGCTAAAGGACTGGGGTTGGTACAGAAGTTTCGATACATCGATGATGTTTTCATGCTGTTTGTGGGGCCACAGTTGACCCTGGATACATTTTTTGTGAGCTAAATGGATATTCAAGCTCTTTAAAGTTTACGATACATGTAGATCTATGTAGGATTAATTTCCTAGATGTATGGGTCTATAAAAACAATGGTAACTTGGCTACAGATTTATATGTTAAGCCTACAGACAAAAATACCCTATTGATGTATTCCTCATCCCATCCAGCACATGTAAAAAGTTCTGTGCCAAGATCTCAATTTGCACGTGTCAAAAGGATTGTCTCTGAAGAGAATATTTTGGAAAGGAGGCTGGATGAGATGGAGAATAAATTAATTACAAGTGGCTATCCTAAAAATACTTTAAAAAAATCAAAAAATTAAATAATGTGTCAGACCACTAAGAAAAGGTCCAAAAAGGATGATAGATTAGCTTTTGTAAGCTCTTACAATATTCTATCTAGAGATGTTGGCAAAATAATCAATAGACACTGGGACATTTTAAAAATAGCTTGTCAAGGGATACCTGTTTTTCAAAATCCCCCTTTACTATCATTTAGGAGAGCTCAATCCCTGAAGGATAAACTAGTACGAGCGGATGTTGGAGTAGGGAAGGAGATGATACAGGGAACTCTCTGTAATACAAAGAATGGCACCTATCCTTGTCTTTCTTGTATACAATGTAATAGCTGTATTAAAGGGGATACGATATACCATCCACACAGGGGCACTATTTTTAAGATAAAAAGTTATTATACATGTTTATCAACATTTGTAGTATACGCTAGAAAGTGCCCATGTGGTTTGATGTATATTGGACAAACCACTAGACACGCTAAAGAAAGGATAGGAGAACATAAATCTGACATAAAGAGAAAGGTAAAACAGAACCCTGTGGCATGTCACTTTGTTGATGCAGGACATTCATTTTCCCAGTTACGGTTCCAAATTTTACAACAGATTCCTAGGCCTAGAAGAGGTGGCGATAGGGCAAAACAATTATTAAGGTGTGAAGCAAACTAGATTAAAAAACTTGGAACCCTTACACCAGGTGGTCTGAATAAGGAATATGAACTGTATCCTCTGTTATAAATTTAAAAGTTTTGATACAAAATCTTTTGACATGAATATGGCATTTTTATCAATTTTAAGTGTTTTTAATATGGCACATTACTTTGCTTATTTCCTAGTAACTACTAGATATCATATCATTGAAGCAACAAAAGCTAAGTAGGCTAATATGTTACAAATTAATGTAAATGTAATTGTAACTGAATTGTGCACTGGATGATGCAATGATTGATACTTGTTTTACTATAGGTAACATTGTGATACATTGTAACCACTAGGTGGCATTGTTAATGTGGATATTTAAGGAAGTTCAATTATGCAGTTTTTAACTTTGTCAGCTTGAAAAAGGACCGGGTGGTCCGAAACGTTGCTGTGCCAGATGAATATCTTGAAATAAAGGCGATTTTAATGTTATATGGGAGTGCTGCTATCTACTTTGGAAAGTTGGTACAAAATCCCAAAACATAATGTACAACATTTCTAGCTTACTTCTTTAGTTTAACTTTCCTTTTTCACATACCATACAGAATCGGCTTATTTATTACCCATTTTACTTAGGGGCAGATTTACTAAAAGCCCTCAAATTCGGCCAAAATAGTTTTAGGCTATTTTTACCTCAATATTCGATTTCTCAATGAAATCATACGATCGAATGCCGATCGTTCGATTTCACGAAGAAAACGTGACATTTCCTCTGATCGCTCGAAAAATTTGTACAATTCGAATGATCGAGGTGTTTGATCGTAGGAATGGTATTCGCGCAGGTGATAGGAAAAAAAAGCCTATGGGGGGGGCTTGAATTCGGTAGGTTCCATTTGGCGAAGTAGGCAGTCAAATAAAATTTTAAAGTTAAAGTACTTTGATCATAGAATGGTCGAATTATCGAATATCCGATCATTCGATCTATTCGATACGGTTGAATTTTGGGTATTCTATGATTGAAATGGTCAAATTTGCATATTCGAATATCGGATAAAATCGTACGATCGGAATTCAATCGAACTTTGATCTATTCACGTGAATTACGTAAATCTGCCCCTTAGTATTGCTCAGACAGTCATTCACGATATTCAACCATTTTTCCTGTTCAGAGGTTAAGATACCATCTTGTAACTGAAGTAACTTGTACATTAAAAAATTAAAGGTCTCCTTTTAATTGTCAAAAACATACATAATGCAATACTTTATATAGCGACTGTGTATCTCTCCCTGTGGATAAAATGCTTGATGAGCAATGGTCCTATTTTATGTATCAAATTAATTACATTATACCTAATTTGAGGTTGTACATACTAAAGCCACAATCATGTAACTATTCTGTGTGCTCTGCAAAGTGGGCCCTAAGCCCCTACAAGACACTACATATGGTAGGTTCTTTACAGCTGTCTCAGATGGCACAAGGTAGCCCTGTCCTTACTGCCAAAGAGCACATGGGGCCCTGAAAGACACTGTACGGGGATCTGTTATGTGCCTCACCCGCCAGCCTCTGATGAAAACAAATCTGCAACAATTCATCTACAAGCAGGACAGATGCTAAAACATAGTAGATTGCACCCATTTATTGCATTTAGTAAATGACCCCCACATTAATTATGTATATATTGTTCTGCATATGTTTGTTCATGCTTAACAAAAAGTAGGATGATGTATATTTTACATATATCCTTTTAAGCTGTATGTGTGTGCTATTTATTACATTTACATATTTCTACTATTGATAAATGTAGCATTTGTTGGTTGCATATTTTTTTTTACAAGTCCTTATAACTCTATAACTATTAGTTCATTGCAACAACTATATTTTTGGATGGTTTAAAGCATACCTTAAAATCAGTCAATCTCAACAATTTAAAATCTAGATGGCTTAAGACTTGAAGCCCAATAAACTCTGTAATACATCAAAAGATTGATCTAAATCTCAGCTACAAAAATGAATTATGTTTTAATCTTTGTATTCATTTATGTTTATGAACTTGTTTAAAAAGCACATTTGCCAATATGGTAAATTACGCAAAGATCTTTTGTTGAGATTGCCATTGATATACCTTGCAAACCTGTGCACAGAAATAAACAGAGCATCAGCAACTTTCTGGACACTACCATGTTTACAATATTTTACTATGCAATTCTTAGAGGCAGATTTACTAAGGGATTCGAGGGACTTTGACCATCAAATTAAAAAGGGAATAAAAATCCTTTGAATATCGAATTCGAAGGATTTTACTGCAATTTGATCAAGTGAATGATCGAATAGTAAATATTCGATCTAACGGCAAAATCGTTTGAATCAAACGATTCAAAAATTTTAACCATTCGATCAAATTTTTTTTTATTCGATCAAAAATAGTAATTTGACTGTCGCAATTCGGTAGGTTTAATTTGGCGAACTAGGCAGTTGAATAAAGAATGAAAGAGCAAGTAATTTGACTGTCGAATATTCAAATATAATGTTATTCAAATCATTCTATTCAATCTTTTTATTTTTTTTTATTTTAAAAATATTAAAAAATTTGATTTCTAATCTTTTTGAAAATTCATTCTAATTTAGAATCAGTCATTTGAATTTGATAAATCTGCCCCTTAGTACAAGACACAAAACTCCTCTTGTTTAGATACAGTTTGCTTATTTAATATTGATTGTTAATAATTCTGTTGTATCTTAAATATTTAAGGAGATGCTATTTAACAACTGAGTAAATTACTCGCTGTTTGTATCAGTATTACAAGAGGCAGCTGATTCTTCAAGGAGAGCTATCCTGAAAATTAAAATATAAACTTCATATCTATAAAATAAGATATTTTTTTAATATATAATATTATAATTATTAAAAATAGAATTATGGTTACAAGGATATGAAACCATTAGTGTTATATTATTTTTACTATGTTCAAACAAAGGACTAAATTCAAATTAGTGAGGCAAGCATTACCCATGGTTTATCTCATGAAATCTCAATAGACTGTTATTGGGGAATATGCAATCAAACTAGGAGATATATTTTTATAGAACTGAATATAGCTCAAAAAGTCATAAACTGAACAATTGCAATGCAATCCTGTTTAGAATAGCCCATTCTATAAAGTATGAGTCTCAGTCAGCTGGAGATGGATCTGTAAATGAAGCACACAGTCCACACTTTCCTAATCAGAATCACACAAAAACAGTTAAAGGAATAAAGAAGACATACAGTACCTTTGCTGCACCAGGAAAATTATCCTTTAAAAATTAATTGTAATGTGGTGGGGGTGGTTAGATGCTTCGAACTGCACAGGTATGGGACTGTTTGCTTTTTTCCTGGTGCCAGGATTCAGCTTATGATTAATCCGCATTGACTAATTATTGGGCAGGGCTTGGCATGACCCAGCAGCTATAGTCTTAGTGTAGGAAGTAAGGGAGTTGGTTTCTAGAGCACTGGGCTGAATTTTCCTTGAGGTACAACTTATATAGTTGTGATGGAGTGCACCTCAATGAAAGTGGGTCCATTGTGTTGGGGGAAAAATGGGAAAGTGGTTCGAGTAGTGTTTAAAGTAGACAGGGGGGGGGGCTAGAGATTTATAGTGAAGTTAGGGTAGACTGAGCAGTTGAATTAGTAAGGGGTCATGGGGGAAGCTAGGGTAGACTGGAAGGCGGGATTAATAAGGGGTCATGTGGGAGGAGTAAGGGGGTGTACAGTTTACCAGCTAGGGAGACCCCTCTGATACAAGGGAAAAAAGGCTAATTTGAATTTAAGAGCTAATTCTCCATAAGGTAAGTTAAATAACAGAGAAAGAAATAGTAACCTTCAAAGTATGTTGTTGAATTGCACAGAGCTAGAATTAATTGCATGTACTATAATTATGACACTTTCGGTTTAACGGAAACCTCTTGGGATGAAGCATGTGACTGGACTGTGAATTTAAATGGCTACACCCATTTTAGGAGGGACAGTGAGATTAAAAGGGATTAGAGGGATGGAAGATTTAGATTATGAGGGGAGACTGTCCAGGGTGGGGTTGTTTTCCCTGGAAAAAAGGCGCTTGCGAGGCGACATGATTACACTTTACAAATATATTCGAGGACATTATAGACAAATATCAGGGGACCTTTTTACCCATAAAGAGGATCACCGCACCAGAGGCCACCCCTTCAGACTAGAAGAAAAGGACTTTCATTTGAAGCAGCGTAGGTGGTTCTTCACAGTCAGGACGGTGAGGTTGTGGCATGCCCTGCCGGGTAATGTTGTGATGGCTGATTCTGTTGATGCTTTTAAGAGGGGTTTGGATGATTTTTTGGACAGACATAATATCAAAGGCTATTTTGATACTAAACTCTTCAGTTAGTATAGCTATGGGCATATATGGTTTGTGTGAAAGAGTGGAGATGATAACATTCAATTATCATTCAAAAATAACATGAAGATCCCTTATCCAGAAACACCCTACCCTGAGCATTCTAGAAAACAGGTATAGGTATGGGATCTGTGAGAATTCCTTTATCCAGAAAATGCTAACAAAATCAAACAAAGCCTTTAAATCTTTTGCTTTGAGAAACAATGCACTGTATGGAAAACAAAGCTAGGTAGGTAAAATGTTTCCTTATATTTATTTTACCTTAAACAGTCAA
Organism: Xenopus borealis; assembly: GCA_024363595.1. NCBI lineage: Eukaryota > Metazoa > Chordata > Amphibia > Anura > Pipidae > Xenopus > Xenopus borealis. Next base: position 89,622,231 of record CM044442.1, on the reverse strand, counting down.
GCCCATTTATATCAATTTGTATTAAATTGAAGAACAAATTGCTTTGTAAGATTCAAGTGAAGATTAAATATGAACCATGGACTTCTTTTATCATGAAACTGATCCCCCACCAGTTGAAATGATTTGTTTGATTATGATTGATTCACATTCATATTTTTTGATTTACACATTGTGAGGAATCAAGCCAACATGTTCTCCTCTAGACATATCAGTTTGTGACTGAAATAACATTTGATTCACATACTGTAGGCACAGTGCCTATGATTATGTGTGGATACACACAAAACGCGTTAGGACAATCTATGTTCATGTAATAAAGCTACTTATTACCTATCCATTCCTGGAGTCCCGTGCTATCCTTTCGTTGCTGATGTATTTGGAAGTCTCCCCTTGCTGAGGGTTCGGGGCACAGCACCCGGGACACTGAGAAGGAGCGGTGAGTGACCCTTCGTATTATGCACATTATTGGATATATGATTAAGCAGAGCGTTCGGGGAATAAGCACCCGAACCACAGCATTTATCTTGTGAGTAATCGGGGAATCGCATTATAATAAATATATTGGAAAGTAATGGAGTGAAGTACTTAGTTTAAAAGATTAGCAGAAATTTTTGAGCACTCCTATTTTTTGTGAAGTGTGTGTTGAATAAAGAAAGTAGGGTTAATTGTAGTAGGAGTAGGGTTAATTGTAGTTTGGTGGTTGTTGCAGTGGGTCTCACAAGAGAGTCAAAGTTCTGCACAAAGAGGTGTCCAACTATTAAAAGAATACTACACTATATTTCTTTCTGTTCTACTTTTGTCTTCCCCTGAACTTCCTGGAGAAGAGCTATTTTCAGATGTGTTGATATTTAAAGAATTTCCCGGTTGGAGAACGGGTGTGAAACGGCTACAGGGACAAACTTCTGGAAACCTTTAAAAATATTCTACATTGTAAAAAAGTGATTTGTCAGGTTTTAGATGGCGAATGGTCAAAGTTGAATTTTTAAAGAGACACTACATAAATTATAAATTTCAAAACTTTAATTTTAGAATCTTTTTGCAAATTCTAATCAAATTTCGACTGTTCGTTAGACAAATTATATAAAAATAGCTCAAAATTAAATTCTATTCAAATTTTCACTTCAACTCTTGATAAATATACCCCTAAGTGTCTGAATTGATTTAAAATGGTCCAATAGGATCAGGGCAACTACCACTGAATTCTAGGGAACCTTGACAGCTTTTGCTGGGTCCAGTTTTGTATTAGAGGTTTTCATGGTTTTAAACTTAATAAATCTCAAATATATAGAATTTTAGAGAAATAAAAGAATTGTGAAAAAAATATGAATTTTAGTAAATCAACTCCAATGAGTGCTTTAATGGTAACTCTTGCTTTGTGCGCTATGGTTTGTGCTCATGTAACCGGAAGAAATAGAGATCATTGGCACTGTTATAGAGGTAAACTTGATTTTATGAAGGCACTCATGCTGATGGCACATAATGCACCATTTAGTTTAAAGCGGCCATGTATTTCAATAATGTGTGATTCATTTTTATGCTTAAATTAAGTTTTCTATAATATTGGAAAATATTTATTTTATTATAGCATATGTTCCTATAAAGGACTACAAATGAGATTCTGAAGGCTTGTAGGATGACACCAACACATTCATTTGTTGTTCATTACAATCTGCTGTAAATTGGCAGTTTTTTCATCACAATCTACTGTACATTAGTGCATTAGTGCTGCAGAATATTGTATGTTGTGATTGTATATTTTATATTTAAAGGCAGATTTAGAATTGAGATTTCCAGAAGGATTCAGAGCACTTTGATAATTTTTACCATCTGACAGAGAACATTTCACAAATTGACACATTTATCCAAGCTGATGTCTGTGCCATTTCATCAGAATATGCTTTTGAAGAATTCAGACACAATTCGTGAAATTGGTGGACCCATTCAATGCAAATTTAATGGGAGGGGAAAGGATTTGGCCATTGATTTTCTGAATCAGAAGAAACAGTTCAATTTCAGAAAAAAATATTAAATCTTAAATGACCATTGATGGCTTATCAAACATTAAGAAATCAGCCCTCCCCATTGCAGTACATAGGACAGGACTATACAAAGCATTATAAAAAGTTTAGATTGTCTGTCTCTACAAAAACAATGCAGCACACCACAAGTGAAGTGATAAGTTGTTGGAGTAACAAAGCACAGACATCTTTAATACATAAAGAAAAATATTTATCCATAATAAATCATTTATATGAATCAGCATATATTTGCATATTGCACAGAACATCTGCAGATGTCCAAAAAGGAAATGCAAATGTTTGCTTATCCGATATTTGGTGCTGACTTTCACAATCATACAGTGTAATATTTAATAAGCAAACATTTAAAGTTAGTTTGGTCTCTTATGGAAAACTTCATATACTTCCTTCTGTTTTATCTCCTGTTTCTTACAATTATAGAAAAATACAAAGTAAGTTACAGATGCAGCCACTTGGATTTGTGTGTTAAATGCATCGTGACTCAGGGTTAATTGAGG
>CM044442.1:89579682-89599611 GCA_024363595.1 Xenopus borealis | reverse complement strand
CTACTTCATTATTATAGTCTTTACATGTAGTTGAGAAGTATAATGCTGTAGATGGTTATTTGAACTGAATAAACTACACAGAGTCCTTATTGGTAAAAAATATGTATGTGAATGGACAAGAAATTAGTCATGCTGGTGCACTAATAATCTGCCAAAAAATAAATAATTTAATACTATAAGACTACGATATTCCATAACTTCCTTCCCATTTTTACATTTATTTTTTATAGTATATGAATTGAATAAAATCCTTTTAGTAGATAAAGTAAAGTGTTTTTAAGTCATGGGACTATTTTCTGATTTTTAACTTATCAAGCATAGACAATATACTGACCTTTGCTTGACCTAACTATGTGCATTACAACAAATCTTACATGTTCGTTATGCAGTAATGAAATCAAATACATTAGCACCAGGCAGTAAATCTAAAGCATAAAAATAGGTGCAATTTATTTTATGAACTGCAGTACATCCTAAGGAGAATGAAATTGTTGCACTTTGATAATTTGAAATGTAGGTAAGCTTTATATTCATGAATTTGCAATATGGTACTTTGTTGTGAGGCTAATGGGCTTTATGATTGCATAAGTCTTGAGCTTTAGTACTACCTACTGTACCTATTGTCTTTAGCTCAGAACATCTTTAAATGTTTTATCAACTGTAGTCTTCTCTTTTATCACCAGAGAAAAGCAAGGGTTTGTCTCTGGAGTTGCAGCTGAAATCTTAGTTTCCCTAATACTTTCGAGACATGTCACATGACATGATATTATAGCACCTTCACCCACAGCATGACTCCAGTGCAGGCACAGTTGAATACCACACAGATCATCATCATCATCATCATCATCATTTATTTATATAGCGCCAACAAGTAACTCAGTGCTTTACCTTAGTTATAACAAACAGGGAACAAATGGTGGATAACAACCAAGAGTACAATTGGATTGGGGGGCCCTACAAATTAGAGTTTACAAACTAAATGTTAGGGTACAATTGAGACATTGGGATTTAAGAATCAATTTTGTTATTTATAATACAGCAATGATTGATTAATTAAAGTACATTGAATAAGCTTTTTTAAACAGGTGGGTCTTTAAGGAGTGTTTCAAAGTCTGGAAGGAAAGAGAAAGTCTGGCAGCTCTTGGCAGAGAAAGATTGTTAATATGAGAGATGTATTGTGCTTTCTAGCTGCAGAAATCTCCCCCTGGTCAGCAGCAATAATGTAATTATCGAACATACGAATCCAAGCAGTAAAAGGTATGGTAGGCTCACCAGGGTTTGGTAGAAAAGGTGCAGGCTGCTGCAGAGGTAGAAAAAACATCCTCGTCGCCATTTGTTATGTTTTGCTAGCCGAGAATGAGGAGGGTATAACTGCTTTATTAACAGGTTCATGCAACCATTACACAACTGCCTTACTTCCTACTTTCACTTTCCAAGCTGTACAGAAAGTTCTGTGTATCTGCATAGCACAAGTAATGTGCACAGTGACACCCGCAGGCCATTTGTATAAACACCACACTGATACTGTTGATAATTGCTGTGGATCAAATGTGATAAGGTTTCTGTACATGTGGGTGGAGAGAGATGGTTGTGATAGCGCAGGTGAGAGAATCAGAAAGCAGAGTAGGTGATGGTCAGATAGGGGGTAAGGAGAGTTAGTAAGGTTGAATGGTTGGCATGAGTTGCAGAATATGAGATCAAGGACATGACCCTCAATGTGGGTAGGTGATTCGGTCTACTGAGAGAGACCAAATGAAGTTGTTAGTGAGAGGAGTTTAGAGGTGGCAGGAGAAGCAGAGTTGAAGTCTTCATCTGGACATCAGCATGGTGATGACAGATAATTTAATTTGAACTTTACTTATTTAAAATAACTTCACTTTACTGTCACTAATGCCACATAAATGTCACACAGTTTGAAAAATTTTGTGCAAAAAAACCTCATTGAATTCAATATATTGCCCCAATTTCTTGCCTTTTTGCAGATTTTTGGCAAAGAGAATCAGTTCTGATTCACATCACTACAGTTGAACCTTTTGGTTATCTTTGTTTAGACTTTGTTGCCTGTATCAGTGCCAGAAGTGCCTATCTTGTCATTCAATGCCAACCCTGTTTGCCTTAATTGCCCTGCATGTCCTGCATGCACCTATTGTGAGGTGGCAATAGATCTCTAGGCCCCATCTCTGCTACTTTCTTTAATTCCAGCACAAAGCAGGAGTGGAAGTGGTCGGAGTACGGTTTTGGAGAGGAAGGCGTTGAGCTTCCGGGGGCGGGTATCTTGTCTTGGCCATCAGAAACTTTTGGGCTGGCTTTACCAAATTCTGTTTCCACCTCAGTCCTTATTAAACTGGTGGCCACTGTCCCTACAGCAAGATCAGGCTTGATAAAGGGCCCAGTGCGGTCCGAAATTTGCCTGTTATTGTCTACTAAGAGCCAATAAATCACTTTCACAAACTGGAAGTTGGATCGGTGTGCTGCGTTTATCTTGGATTCATATATGGGATATTATGACTCTGATCAGGGGGTCTAATTGACTGCACAGCACCTGACACCCGAGAGGGAATCATTAACAGGTAGAGCACTCTGATCTCGTATGGAACTGGCCCTGACAGCAAGATCTGGCCCTCCTGAAAGCTGTCAACCTTGAAATCCGATGGCTTTATTTATTTAGATTGCAATTTGCATGCCAACTTTTTTATTTAAGGTTATAAAATATCCTGCATAATATTTTAGCATACCCACATAAAATAACAAGTGGTCAGAAATAATATTTTGTTATCAAAAGTCTATGCCCATATTAAAAGGAAACAGGTATTTTTTAGGAATTGAGGTATCACCTAATTCTGTCACAGGTACAGGTGAGCTTGTTCAAAACTCATTTATTTAGGTTCAAGTTTCAAGAATTGTGGATTTTCTGTCATTTTCAGGAAAGTCAATTCTTTTTAAAAGGAACAAAGCACAAGCACAGCAGAATGTACCATATGTTGACTCAAAGTAGATTCTGTTTGTATAATACATATACAGTATCTCTAAAAAACAAAAAGTCATTCTGCCATTACTCTGCTTTTTCTTAACAGGAAATTAAATTTATGTGAAAATATGGGCTAAATTTCATTTAGATAAAAATATAAGATTTGGGTAGTCTCTGTAACAATGTAATGGGAGTTGCATTCTATTTAAACTTCTGCAATTAATGGAAAATTTCTAGTTCTATAAAAAGATGGACCTATACATATGAATACACTGAAACGTTTGTAAGTATAGGAGGTGGAATCTAATCATAGATCACTAATGCTAACATGAGTATGTATTGGGTGGCTGGGTAAGTAACAAACAAGTATATACTGTTATGAAAACTTTATGTAGGTAAAAATACTTTTACTAATAGTGATGAGAAAATGCAGACCTCTAAAATGCAAGATTATTGATAACGTAAATTGAGGAAAGTTAAAAAGTCTTTTGCATCCTTTTTTTATTTTCCCTAGTCATTCTTTCTAAAAGTGATAAGCCATAAGGGTGGCTTATGAAAAGACCCAAGTCCTGCTGACATTGGAAAACATGACCAAATGCAATGCATTCTTTCATATACAAAGAGGACAAGAAGTATGTTTGATGCAAATATGACAATTCTCAATTTTGGAAGGAGCACACTGAAGCATTTGGATGATGCCTTTAGTGCCTTTGCATATTTCCTCCCCCCATTTGAAGTGTTATTTTGTGTTATCACATATCATTGACTTGGTCACAGAATACAGCCAAACATTTCAGGTTGCATACTCACATCAATGAGGAGGCCATCAACTATTTTTGTTCATAAAACATGTGCCCCCACCAAGGGCCAACTAATCTGATCTATCAAATTTGAGGATTCCATAGCATAGGATTAAATGCAACAAATTATGTACATAGGGGGCTTGCAAAGGTGTTGAGTTTAATTCTGTCATGAAATTATCCAACATCAATTGTCTGCCCATCTGGCTAAGATTGTACCATTGCATTGGAGCACTACTTAGCGACACATTGTGGCAAAGATCAAACTCTGTATCTAGAAATTGCAAAACATGATGTTTATTTAATAGCTATTAGTTTGCCTCAAAATCATAAACTTGCTAATTAGTGATGGGAAAATGTATTAGACAGGCATAGATTCGCAGTGAATTACTGGATTTTGCCAATGGCGAATGTTTTCGTTAAAACTGAGGCCAAGGACTAAGCATTTGCCTAGTGTTTTCAAAGTGGTTAAATTAATCTGTCATATGTTTATCCCCCAATTACATGCTTAACCATGTGGCCAATGACACTGTAGGGTCCCAAAGTAATGGAGAACCACTCCTAAAGCATTGCAGCAAATAAAAAATCAAGTAATTACATTACATTACATTGATACATTTAGATAAGTGGTGCATATTCCTGCTATTAATCAAGTAATTACATTTAATGCATTTAGATAAGTGGTGCATATTCCTGCTAGCAAATCTAATTGGTTTATATTCCAATGCTGGTTATCATATTAAAATATATTTATGTAATATACACATAACATAAACCTGAACTAAACATTTGGCTATTTGCTTTTGCAGTCAAATGCCAACACCTGTTTCAGTGCCCTCTTTCCATTTAGAGAAAGATGGATAATGTAATCTCTACTTCTACAACCTTCCACAAACATAAAAATACCAAAAAGTTTTTTCCAAACATGTATTTAATAATTCAATTAATGTATAAATAACATTATATTGGTTTAATTTACAGTAGCCAAATTGCATATATAAACATTGGCAGAGGAATGCATGTAGCAGTTGCTTTTTACTACTTGGCATAGCTGTATTACGGTGTTTTGTTGATTAAAATGTTCATGTTCCAAAATGATAATATTACCACTTTTAGAAAAGCATTTTAATCTTTGTAATTTAAGATACTTTTTTTCACTGTTAACTCATCTATGGGTGTAATGTAAAGAAAAAATAAACCAGGGAACATAAAAAAAATCACATTATGCAATTTTAATGCCCACAACACCTTCATTAAACATAAAAACTTTTATTTTAAGCTAAAATATGACCTTTAAAGGAGAATGAAAGTCGAGACTTACTTGCGCGTGATGTTAGTCACCCCAAGTGATTATAATGACTTATGTGAAACCCCGGGCCAGTGCTCCCATCAGCAGAAAACTGCACTGGGACGGGGTTTGCTTGACAAAGGGGTTACGCCCCGAAACGTTGCATCCGCACTAAACGAGCAAGGGCTTGCCCTGCTAGCAGCATCCTTGTTGTGCCGGTGGATCTTTTTTTTGTACCTTGTGGGGGGCCGCCAACCCCTTTGCCACCGAGCACCGGGGTATCTCGTCACGTGGATGGCCAGGGTGTGCGAGGGTAATTCTTCCTTTTTTCCAATTTAACCAGTGAGCACCACAGAGCAATGGATTTCTGTCTTCGCATTTCCCGGGGAAATCACATGCGCAGTAGAAAAAGCCGACTTTTAAGTTAAAGATTGGCTTTTTGTTTTAATGCCCATGCACAGCCACGCAAATACGGCGTAAGAATGAAGTCTATTGCTCTGTGGTGTTCACTGGTAAAACCCCAGTTTTCTGCTGATAGGAGCACTGGCCCGGGGATACAGGTAAGTCAAGACAATCACTTAGGGGTTCCTAACCCCCAAGTAAGTCGTGACTTTCCTTCTCCTTTAAAGCTTAAAATAAAAGGGTTTTTTTGCTACAAGGTTTATTACACACATTATATTGTACATTGGTACAAAAGAGAAAACACCAAAGGGGTTGTTTATCAAAATCTGAATTTCTATTTTATAGACCAAACTAGAATCCACAATTTATTTAACAATAAAATTTTTTTAAAGATTGATTGGGAAAACGTGCAACTTCTTCTGATTGTTGAACTTTTTAGGAATGTTGTGAAAAATAAGACATTTTTGACACCCAAAAAGTCAGAATTTTTCATGGAAAGCCTGAAATATTCAGATTATCGTACGAAACCCAGCACCGACAATAATAACTTCAAATTGCAATTAGGACCTCTGCCATTGAATTCTACAAGTTGAAGTTGAGTATTTTTGGAAACTGACTTTTTGCAGCTTTTGGGTTTAATAAATCCTGAAAAAAATCACAAAAAGTATGATATTATGATAAAAAACTAGAATTTTTCAATTTTTTTGCATTCAGACTTTAATAAATAACCCCTCCAAATAATTTCTTTGGTAGTGGATGAGGCTTTGCTGGTTTACTAGACTTCTATTAAATATAAGTTTGCATTTTTCTTTTTTAAGCAGAGGAAAAATTGGTCACATTGCACATATTTGTTTGCATTTTTTTTACATGGAGCAATTTGTCTTTTTGAAAAGCTTATGTCAAAGTTATATTCTACATCCTACATGTACACTAGCATTCATCATTATAACTAGATTTAGATGCATGGTAACATCATTCACATCTCAAACTTCTAGAAAAACATTCACAGAGCTTGTTCTTCTTTATTTCATTAAAGATGATGGATGAGTAAATTTGTCACTATTCAATTAACCCAATATATATTTTACAAGAGAATAACATGCCTTAATAACCAACTTAATCTTGAGTTTTATGCAGAATGGGTCATATAGTAAATCATAAAAAGGAATCAATAAAGCAAAATCATATCACATGCAATTTGACAAATAAGCACAAAATCAATACACTGAAAATCATGAAGAATTCCCTTTCAAGTGTTTTTTTCACATTTTCCAGAACATTTGTGTTTAATAGCCTATTGATTTTCTAGGAATGTATAAAAAGGAGAACTTTATTATTTGAGAGACCAGCTTTTCTGTCACATTTCTTGTTATTTAGAGGTAGTATGAAAAACCTGAACAAAACTTTTCACTGAAACAAGAATGCTCTAAATCCTTTTATCACCTGACACTGTGGCACTTTATCAATATGCATTGTTAATATGTTTCAAAGTATCTCTGCCCCTTATTATTGGGTAAAATCATTATGACTTGTTTATGCATGAGATCTGCACAATGTTTGGTGCTTGGAGCTTCCTTCAGAAATTTGGAGAACCATTCTAAATTGTGCCACCATCTGAACCTGCATTATTTATGAAGAGCTATAGTAAATTGGCACTACTGTGGTCAATAGGGGCTACTTTCTATGTAGTGTAGTACCACAGATGAGACCCTTTTTTCTCAGAGGTAAGCCCTTGCAATGGGGTGGAGGCAGGGTTTAATGTGACTGTAACCAAGGTGCTGTTGCACAAGAAATGGGCACCAGTGGTTGTTTGATGCTTAACCAAGAAACAGTCTTTATTTACATGAGCACATATCCACATAGGAGCATAGAGAACAAATAGCATAAAGGTAGGATATACTCACAGTACAAATATAGGCTGGATCCCAGCAAGCTAGGGACACATCAGCCGAGGTTACACAGTAAGTCAAGAGGTATCGCCCAGCTTTTAGCCTGTGGAACCTAGAAGAATTTCTATCATCCCTAAGTCTCAACACTTAGGGGCAAATTTACTATTATTCCCCAAAAAAATGAGTTTCTACTCGATATTCGATTAGCATTCAATTTTCGAATGTTAATCGAATAGTCCTAGCCTACCTTTTATTCGATATTCGATTATTTATTTGATCAGTGCTCCCATAGGCTTCTATTGCAATTTGGTAGGTCCAATCTGCCGAAGTAGGCAATCGAATAAACTTTAAAAATAAAATCCTTCGCTGGTCGAATGATCGAATGATCGAATATTCGTTCACTGACTCTATTGGAATGTATTCGATCGTTCGACCATTCCCTATTCGATGATCGAATATACCAAAATTAACATATTCGACCAAATGAATAAATCCTACGAGCGAAATTCAATCGAATTCGACCGAACTTCGATCTATTCACGTGAATTTAGTACATAGTCCCTTTGGGCTATTTTGGGATCTTAATCCCTCTCACTCTCCTTGAGCTGTTCAACTATGTAACCTATCTATCACTCCGAGGGGTAAATTCACTAAATCACTAATCACTAATTACTAACAGTATCCCTGGCGAAAATCCACTAGCGAAGTAGATAGACTAGCGCATATTCGCACCCTTACACCAGGTGAAGTTGCGCACTGACGAAGGGATTTAACTAAGCTAATTCAGATGCCCATTTTACTGAATGTAACCTAGCGAAGTTCACTACAATAGATAGGAGCTTGAAAAAAGAAATTCCCAAAAAAACGCTGGTGTCTTTTATTTTTTTTAGTGTGATAGTCTGAAAAATAGCGTATTTTTTTTCGGAGTTACCCTCCTTCCCCCCTACATTTCCTAACCAATGGCAACTCAACTATACAGTGGGCACATGTTTAGGGCAATAGGACAACTTTATATTATTTATTAGGATTTATTTATTTATTATTTATAGGTTTCCTGGGCTTGTGTATTGTAATGTAGTGGGTGTAACAAATACTTCTATTATACTTTTAACTTTGCGCCGTATGCAAATTAGGCAACACTAACATAAATGCGCTTTGCCTGATGAAGTAGGCAACTTTGCTACTTTTTGCCTCCCTGAGCGCAAATTCGCAATTTTAGTGAATTAGTGATGGACTGGCAAAAATTCACCTGGCGAAGTACGGCGAATTGTGGCGAAGGCGTCGCTAGCGAATTTCTGCACTTTAGTGAATTTGCCCCCTAGAGTGATCTATAAATTAATATAGCTATCCCTTTACTAGGGCCAAAGCTCCTAGGTTCCACTACCCATTCCCTTCCAGCCTACTTGCAGACTGCATGGTTCCCAAGACCTTTATACTATGGCACAGTGCCATCTAGCATACACTGTGAGAACTACAGGGGCTGACAGAAGCCGAGCATTTACACAAGTTCCCCATTAGGACCCATTTAGGTGTCCATATTACTGGGGATGTGCCTGCCAATAATATGTGAGGGTTTCTAAATTTTCACATCCCTACATTTGTATAAGAAATTTAGATGATCCTGTAAAAGCCAAGTTACTGCTTGTTATTCTATTTCTTAGGGGCCCATTTATGATTGCCAAATCTTACCTGCACAGGCAATCATAAAGGAAACTGACCATAAATTTACTAATCACGCAGAGTATTGTGATAATAAAGTTCTGCAATCTATGTACGTTTGTCCAAACCTAGAAGCTCTTTTCGGCTAGTAAACTCACATGAGGTTCCTTTATGAATTCCAAGCATAAAAGCTTGGAAAGTAATGTCCAGTTGTCTTTTTTAGCTTACTGTAGTAGAATTGTCTTATGAGGGCTCTATGCCTTTATAAAGAAAACTGAACTATGTTGATTGTCAATATTTGACTGCAGTGCTCACCAGATAAAAGTTTATTAGTCACCAAAAACACAGAATGGCAACACAATATTTATAAGGTCTAGTAGAGAATTTCTATGTTTTGAATTGCAGACATGACCTGGGATTTAGAACATTTAAAAATATATAGTTATAGTGTCAAGCTGATTCATGTGTCACCAAGGGAAAAAGTGCTGCATCTATAAACCTTGTCTATATCTATCTATCTATCTATCTATCTATCTATATATATATATATATATATATATATATATATATATATATATATATATATATATATATAGCTATGTAGCTATTTATATATAGTACATATCCACTATATAAAATTAATAATTAATGACTAATGTTGAATGAGCATCTGTAACTTTTTGTTAACTTGGTAGATTGTCCACTGGCATTTTAATTAACTTAAAATGTTTGACATGTGATGAGAACTGTATAATAAAATCCCAGCTTATTAGCACAGCTATTCAGGTGTGTAAAATGCAATATGCTCCAAAATGGCAGCTAACTGCTGTTTGAGAAATCAATGCTTTCTTCGTATACAACAGTGGCATGTATTTATTGATTTCAATCATCCTCATTTTCCCAGAAGTGCTTAACTTTAGACATTCTTTATTTATATATTGCATCTTGATTTGTTTAGTTGAACAAGTTTGAAGATGTGAATCACATAAACTGAAATTTCCCTCACATTTATTTTGATTGGTGCATCTGCATAATTTCCCAGGAATTCTACATAAAATAAATATTCTGTGAGTCATATAACAGAGTATTAGATATTATAGTATATTTTTTGAAATTAGTGTAATTGATTTTATCATTAATACAAGTAAAGTACAGGTATGGTATCCATTATCCAGGATCTGCTATTCAGAAAAATTGGAATTAGAGGAAGACCATCTCCCATAGACTCTAATCAAATTTAATCAAATAATTAAAATTTTAAAAAAGGACTTCCTTCTCTATGCAAAAGGCTAGAGAAGAGCTGATTTATGAGTTTTTTTAATGAAGAGCATAGCAAAGGAAATAGAGAAACTACAGTACTTTCAATAGCACTTCCATGTACAAATACTATTTTTGAAAATATGCAGTGATGAGCAAACATTTTCACCAGGTTTTGCCACAAAAAAACACCCATAGACTTCAATGGGTGAAAAAAACTGTTGCGCATCAAAAAAATTTCTTGCACTTTAAAAAAAACAAAAAACAGAATTTCACAAATTATCGGCAAAGCAGATTTGCCCATCGCTAAAAAAATATTTAATTCATGTAAATTGTACAGGTGCCTATGGCCAATGCTGGACATTAAACCCAGAAGTGTGATTTTATTAGTGGCATCATAAGTACTCTTGATTTGCTCAGGTCATTGTAACTAATCAGTGACCAGAAAATTGTTGATAACCACCATGGAGGTCAATAACTTCCTGGCTCAAAGCAAAATAAAATGCCCATAGAAGAGGACAAAGTCCGCTTGGACTGTTTTGTCTTTGATAGAACCCCTGATGCAACTTTGCCCTAACTTCTGTCACTTACCTCTCTTATATCAGAGTAGTTTAAGGGAGACCACATTTTTAATGCATTGAAAGCAGGGGTGCTCCTCCAATGAGGTGAGTTGAGAAACTCGACTCAGGCGGCAGTGACCCACTAGGTACCAGGGCCGCTCCTGGTACTTTAAAAGCCACATTTCAGGTTTTCCAATGGGAAATTCAGCTCTTCTAGCACAGAGCACAATTATAAGCTTTGTGCTGGAGTCTTGGCCCTCTCTGATGCCCTCATGGACCCTCTCTCTGGCGCAAAAAGGTGAGCGTACGGGGGGGGGGGCAGCAACAGCAGGCTGCCTCAGTTGATACATAATCATAAAGAGGCAACATCTTTGGTGAATTAGAGTTGTTCCATTGCATTGTTCAAATCGAATGCTTAAAAGGATTTTTCTGCTCTCTCTCAATCTCTCTCTCTCTCTTTTGGAGCCAAATCCATACGGTTGGCAGTGAAAGCTCATAAAAGAGCCCCTGCTGCAGCATCCAGTCAGAGCCAGAGAAACAGTAGAGAGGGTGAAAGTGCTGCCTGGAAATACTGACCAAGTTGAGTCTGGAGAGATGTGCTCTGCTTTGAATAAGCATTGAGCTCCAGCCATAAAGAGAGCCCTGTTTCTGTCTCCTGCATGTGGATACTATGAGTCTCCAGGACAGGTGAGGACAGGTCTTTTCTTGTAATTGCCATGTGGGAGCAGCTACTAAGTTCAAACGGAAAGTTACTTTGGGTTAGGTAGCGCTACCTGGGGACATAAGAACCTTTGGAGAAAGGGACAAATTGCCAAGAACTGAACTGTGCCATTTTCCACCTGAAGTAGAGTGTGGGATTGCAGCAATGAAAAACTGTGCTAGGTGTAGGATAGTCCACACAGGTTCCCCAGGGAAGGGGTTATATTTTTGTTTCATTAATATTTATTATTTTTCTTGCTATGTAAACTTATATTGGTTTACTGCAAACACTGTGGTTTTTTTCCTTGTGGAATTCCCCTGAGGTGAAATTCCTGCACTGTAAATCTCAGTTCCCTGTATCTTTCATGCAGAGAGGCTCAGATCACCTGATCACCATAGCAACTGTTCCAAAAGGAAGTGAATGTACCAAAAAAGGGTTACACACTGTATTTATATATATGAAATATATGGATGTGTGAATAAAAACTTAATCAGGAATTATTGTTAGGCCATAATGCCTCCCCAACAGATCCAAATGTCTGTAGAATTATTTGATAACCAGCCTTTGGATTGGTAAAAAGGGAGGCTCCTGTTAATTAATATGACCATAAACCTTACTATAGCTTGCATATCAAATTTGATCTTTTTTTGTTCAATATATATTGAGTTAGTAAACTTCAGCAAGGAAGACAGTCTAGGCCAGGCCAGCCTAGTACCCTAGGCAATCCATCCAGCCCTTTCATCCCCTCCTATGAACTGGAATAGAGGTACAAGACACATGGGCAGAGGGGGGGGGACAATTGCTTGGACTAGTGATAGGCATTTATAAAAAAAATTATCAATGGCTATCAATTCCCTAAAATAGTGAATATCTTGCCACTTCAGTAATAGCCCCATTTACCAGTGGTACCCTGCCAATGGCAATATACAGCCTTACTGTCAGTCTTTAGTGGGGGAGTTTTCAATTTAACATTTTGGAAGAGGTCAGGTATTGCCCAAGTAACAGGTTCCTCAATCAAAAAATGTAGAATCTCAAGAGAAAAACTATCTCAAAGTAAACAATGTAAAACCACCTCAATAACAACCATCTAACAACCTGTTTGCCATAAAAAAGTGCTAAAAGCAGCATATCCTGATACAGATATCCTGTACACATCTCAGTGTAACATAATTATTTTCTTTTTCCACTGACACCTGTAGCCTTTCAATTTTTCTTACTGTATAACTAGCCAGAAACACATTTGGAGAAATACAAAAGAAGGATTCTTTAGTCCAGACTGCATATCCTTCACTGTAAAAAAGTGATTGTGTGTCTTGGATTTGTGTGTTAAATGTGCCATGACTCAGGATTAACTGAAGAATCTGTGTTTTCTAAAGTCACTTTAACTCATTTAATGCATTTAACCTTTTCATTAGCATACCAAAGCACCATTGTTTTCAATGGTGAACTCTTTAATTGGATGGGATGCTGTGACACAATTTTCTGTGTTAAATGAGATAAGTGGGATATCTTTTGGTAGGTATATAATTTTGAACAGATTAATTGTGCCCCAAACAGTCAGTGGTATTTTTACCCAGTGTGCTGCATCTTTTTTGAATTTGGTTAATACAGGGTCAAGATTAATTAATCGCTGGAACCAATGGAAATATATATTTTGGACCAGGTCAGAATGCAAGAAGAGCTCAAATTTAATGAGTCATAATGAAACTTGATTATGTATAGGCTGACATGTATCTTGCTTAGATGTAAGAATCTGCAGACACTGCAACTGCTCAACCTGTTTCCTAAAAATCAAATAAGACTTATTAGCATATTTAGCAACCAGATTTGTCTATATCAATCTGTCGAATACAGTTTTCGTTTTAGAATAATCACACAGTAGTTTCCTTTTAGTGTTTATGCCTAATGTTTCATCCTTCTGCATAATGTTCCAATTTCTAGTCAATGCCTCTTTGATAATACCAGATGCCTCATTATATATCTGAACAAAGGGTACTCCAAAATCAATTTTGTTTTTTAGGAATATTATTGAGTACATCTAGCCTGTTCAGACTGTTTGTTATTCTGTAACTAGAAATGTTTTAGTCTGTCATTTGAATTTGTTATTGTTTTCTTTTAATTGTGTTATTGTTCAGTGGTGGTCATTCATGTATGATCCTGCCCACCCTAAGTAGCTGCAATTTGAAATTAAGAAAAATAATATATTATTTGTTTTCTGGTGAGCAATAATGGGCCAGATTCAATTAGAGTATAAAAACTCTTCTAATTAAATTCAAAAATTTTCCATAGTATTCAATAGTTTTCATTTGAGATTAAACATAATCTTGCCCATAATATCTACTTCTGAATACACGAATGCAAATTATGTTAAATCTAATTCTTACAGATGGCAGAAGTTGTATAAAGTACCAAGTAGCATGTTTCCCTTAGTAAGAAAAGTCACTAAATTGGCATTTAATTAATAATTAATGCTAGTGATGGACGAATCTATCCCGTTTCACAGAAAAATTTGCGAAACGACTGGCGTCATGTTTTTGCCGCGCGCAGATTTTGCCGCATCCCGTAATTTTTGGAGCGTGTTGCTTTTTTTGACGCGCGTCTCGTTTTTTGTTTACGTCAGCAAATATTTCGGCAGGTGAATTTACACTGGTGTTTTGCAAATTTATTCACCTTAGTAGTAGTAAGAATAACAATTTCTTGGGTATCTTTCCATTTTGGGCCACACTCCTGGCAGGTTTCCTCTAGATATTACTAAACCTAGACTTTTCCTCCTTGGTGAAGCACAAGACAGCATTTATTAAAGTAATAAAAACATAATGCAGTGTTGCCCTGCACTGATAAAACTGCAGTGTTTGCTTCAGAAGCACTACTATTGGTCATATAAATAAGCTGTTGTGTAGCCAACTAGTCAAAGGAGAAAAGGCTCAAGTTACACAGCAGATAGCAGATAAGCTCTGTGGAACATAATGTTATCTGTTATCCATTACTTATCCTGTGCCATATAGCCATTTTTCAATTTCCTCCCTTGCTACTCAGCAGCTTGTTTATATGAACTATAGTAATGTTTCTGAAGCAAACAGATCAGTTTTAACAGTGCAGAGCAACACTACGTGATATTTTCATTACTTTAAAAAACTTTAATTTTTTGTTGTTACTGTTCCTTTAAGGTAGTGTCCACAGATAAAGATCCATGGGTTGCCTACCCTTCTATAGAAAAGAGAAATAGGAAATCTCAAACAAACATACCACATTTTAATATTCAGAACCATTATATAAAGCAATAAAAGGGTTTGGGGTAAGCATGTACCGCCTGAGCACACAATTTGGGAGCAACCTTGGCTATTGGTTCCAGATTGTTTTTCACCACTTTTTTATGGTTAGTGGCATAACCATTTTGCAACTCAAAAGAACAAATAAACTAACAAACAGTACTGGCTAATTAGATAATATTAGATAATATTCATCCTTTTGTTCTTATGACACTCCAGTGTTGGTCTCCAGGATAATTGTCTTGCTGAAATATGGATGTCTCCTAAGGATAACAGTAGGCTGGGTTTCTTTCCACTTTGGTCCCCACACATGGATTCCCTGCTGTTTCATAGACAAGAGAACTAGCAAATGGCACACAACTCAAAATAATTTGTTGTTGTAAGACAAAAAGGAAATATCTTGCATTAGTATGCAATTACTACACTTTTATATCCAGTGCCATATGTGGCAATAACAGGATTTGTGGTAGGCATGTACCGCTTGTGCACACTGTTCAGAAGGGACTTTGGTTCATTGTTCCAGATAGATTTGATCCACATTTTTCAGGTTAGTAGGATGACAATTGTGATGATCAAAAAATCAGTGCTTTGATTGACTAGATGACATTCATCCTTTTATTCCTGAGACACCCAAGAGGCCTTTGGGATAATTGGCTTAATAAAAGGTGAATAATTACAAGACTTTATTTTACTGTATCTACTGTCTAACAAGATACCCAGTCCATTCACATGAAAATCAGCCGTACAGCATGATGCTTTGATTGACTAGATAACATTCAACCTTTTATTCCTGAGACACCCAAGAGGCCTTTGGGATAATTGGCTTAATAAAAGGTGAATAGTCACAAGACTTTATTTAACTGTATCTACTGTATAACAAGAGACCCAGTCCATGCACATGAAAATCAGCCGTACAGCATGATGTCATGACCATGACCATGTATTGAATTAATAGCAAAGTATGCATAATGATGGAAATTATGATATGCATTTTCAGCTTAATTTGAGCTATCTCTATAGAGCAATATATTTGCAGTTGTATTTAGCTTAATATAACTAAATCATCTTCCTGATTTTTAAGATGTTCACTTATCAAATACAATTAAAATGACTAGCATGTTAAGTGTAAATATTAATGTTACTGACACTACAGAATTATTTTTGTCCCTGACACATTTCTGTTAGCAAGATCATTAGTGAATTTCTCTATAGAAATGCAAATCTACTTTAAATGTTTTAGAATAAAGGTCCAATTGGTAATTGACCTTTCCATGAAACTACTAAGGGCTTGATACAAAGATTCTTATTCCTACAGATACTCTCATGGTCATTTCTAAAGAATCCTCTTCCTTTTCATTTAAAATTAATTTGTCTCCTTGGTCACATCCTGTAAACTTTCTTGAAATGAAAGAATAGAAATGACATTTAGACTTAATTGTGAGACTTATTTTTAATGTTAGAATACCACATTCACTGTTTAATAACCTCTTTAATGTTCTTACCAAAAGAGGTTAAACATTTTAAGATGATTTTGTAGTTTAACAAAATATATAATAAACTGCAATTCATGAAGAGAGCAAGTAGAGTTCTTGTTAAAGACATACTGAAATCTGAAGAATAATATCTTGTTGATGCTTTACAATCTAGAGTTTGTGAATGCAGTCTACAGTTGATGGTTTGGTACTACTGTATTTGTCACTATTTTGAAAGATAAACCCTACCCAAGGGACGTTTGCACTTTATGCCTGCCATAAGAATGCAGTAAATGCAGGCCTTGCTATTAATGTCCATGTACAGCATTGGTCCCTCTCCTCATTAGACAGAGCAGACAATTTTGTGAGGCAAAAGGCTTTGCTTTTTTTTATTCTAGAAGCACAATTATTTACACCTACATGTACTGGCAGCAAATTCAAAAGTATACATTGGCAAGGAGCAAAGTGAAGAAAACATATCTTTGTGTCTGTTTTTGAGTATTGTACCCAACCTACAACTGTAAATAATTGAATAGATTTATTGCAGTCTATTGTCACCCTTGTATCGATGTTGACATCCGCTATACACTTTGGCATAATTTTACACACTTACCAAATAAAACATTGTAATATATAACCTATTCCATGAAGACCATGTGATAGTATACAAGAACCCAAAATCCCAAAACTATTCTTTACCTTTAGCTAAAAAAATTGAAAGAGGTCCTGACAATTTACACAGTGACATGATTTTATGAGGAGTTTTGCACACATACACACACAAAATGATTATCCCAATACTCTGAAACCATATTCTACATGTGAAAATATTTTATTATTTGCCTCAATATATTTTACTATAATAAAATAATAATATAATTTCTCTTCAGCACAGTGGCTCAAAAGTTAGTCAGCACATTTGTCTTGCAGTGCTGGGGTCCTGAATTTGATTAAGGCCTGGATACCATCTGCAAGGAGTTTATATGTTCTCCCCTTGTGTTCTGATGAAATTGACCCTAGAATGTAACTCCACTGGGGCAGGGGCTGATGTATATGATGAAAATAATCGATGAAAATGTGTCAGTGCTTTATAAATAACAGATCTTCTATATATGTAAATATCTTTATAATTTTTATATATTCTGGCTGATAAGCATGTGTTTAAATTAAATACTCAGGCATCAACACAAAAAAGATATTTTTGAGGCTAAGCACTATCTTCCTTACTCTTTACTAAAGAGAGTTCAAAGTTCAAAGTTTTTCTTT
The DNA here is from genome assembly GCA_024363595.1 of Xenopus borealis. Lineage (NCBI taxonomy): Eukaryota > Metazoa > Chordata > Amphibia > Anura > Pipidae > Xenopus > Xenopus borealis. The sequence goes on along the minus strand of CM044442.1, from coordinate 89,582,081 downwards.
TCCAGTGATTTATAAACTGCCAGTATAACCTCCTTCTTTCTAACACTAATACATCTTGCTATACAGACCATTATGTATTTTGCTTTGCCAACCAATTAACTATAGCTTGGTTACTTTTAAGTAAACTTTTAGAGAGCTTCTGTGACATAATTATACTATAACCCTTCACTTCAGTTCTATGGTTCTGCTCTCTCTCTCTCCCCATTATGTTTATTCCAAACTCTTTGCCGCTCAACATGAATGTTTGGCTAGTCTGGTATAGCATAGAGTAAAATAATTATTAGCTTTCTTTCTCACATTGATGTATGATTTAATTTGATAATTGTGGTTTGTTCTTCAGCTTTTAATCATTTGTTTTAGCTTTTTCCTTGCCTTTTGTTTCAGACAGCATATGTAAATCTATCAGTGCTGCTAAATTCCTTGTAACCAAATTATTTAATGTTGCACTTATTGTGTGTCTTTTGTAAAAAATCGCCCGTGAATGTAATAGACATTTAAATCTCTTGAAGTAGTAAATGTTTTCCAGTGAATCAAAATGTTAGCCTGTTCATTTGAGCTTTAATTTAAATGGCAGTTTTATATAGCTATTCATCATGATGAGACCCCCATCTAGCTTTTCCCTTTAATTGTTTCTCCTTAGACCATTTAAATTCAAACAAAAGAAACTGAAACCATAGATTTTCTGAACCAAGCAAAATATGGTGCTGTCTTTCACAGTGTTCCAACATGATTAATTAGTACATATGTAGCATATTGTAGAGGCACGATAAATACATTTAAGTGTATAATATATATATATATATATATTTTTTTTTTTTTTAGAGCAGCCAGTAGAAGCTAATCTACAAATATATTTCTAATCTAAGAATATCTTTCAAGATTGCATATTACACCATTAGAATACTATTGCAGAATCTTTGCAAATCCTATCTCTGTATTTCTCCTATAGAATTATGATAGAACAGATTAACCTCTGTACTGGACACAGCTAAAAAAAATATGTGCACTTTGAACTTTATTTATAGTTATATGTGAAGAAATGATTCCCTTCCCACACAGTCCCATCAATTTAACATTAAAGCCTGGAACTTGTTAGACTTTCACTACTATCATTTAAAACAATGCCAATGCTGTCATATATGTGCCATGTTTGATAGGGTCCAACTACTATGAAAACTAAAATGCCATGTAGACAATATGCTTACAAAATATAAAACAACAATATCAAATCGAGAGATGTGGGATTGTCTAGAAATTGTGTTTATACAACCTTGGCAATTGAGCTTTGGCAACCATGTGTCATGGTCGGCACCCGATACCAGAACGCACGACTGTATAAGAAGTCTATAAGGCTGAGGATAACGGTACAGCAGGATGAGGCAGGTTCGTGGTCAAACTGGCTATGTTGAGGCAGGCTGATAGCTAGGAGTCATCAGGCAGGCAAAGGGTCAAACCGGGTGATCAATCAGATAGGAAACAGCAGTAGTGATGAGCGAATTTATTCGCCAGGGGCGAATTCACGGCGAATTCCCGCGATTCGCCACTGGCGAATAAATTCGCGAAACACCAGCAAAAATTCGCAAATGAAAATTCAGCAAAAAAAAAAAAATGACGCGACGCACACCAAAAATGACGCGCCGCGCGTCGGAAACGACACGATTGACGCGGAAACGACGCGACGAGCCGCAATTGACACGACGCGCGTCATAAACAACACGCGACTCGTTTCGCAAATTTTTTTCGCCAATTCAGCGGAATTTTTCGGCGAAGCGAAACGGGTGAGATTCGCCCATCACTAAACAGCAGAATCAGGCACGGGTCAGGATAACGAGATCAGGGTAGTCAAAAAGCCAGGCAGGGTCAAACACTGGTAGCAGAACAAGATCAGAAGCTTTACAGCACAGAAAAAAGGCACCAGGAACAAATCCTATCACGGTCAATGAGTTTATGCAAAATGCCCCTTTAAATATTCAAACTTTGGCGCCATTGCGTGCTGACGTGAAAACCTATAAATACAAAGAATGCGCTTGGCGCTCGCACTAAGGGAAAGACCAGGGAGAAGAGCGGCTTGGCAGGCGTCCCCGCCGAAGGCGCGGTGAGCGCCCCCGCCGCACCACTAGACCACCATGGTTGTCTTTTACAGTCCAGGACATTTACTAACATCTTTTTGATGATAGGTCCTTCTTGTGATGAGGGAAAAAAATAAGGTAAAGCTGTATTTAAAATGGAGGAGTAATAAAAAAGGGAATGGGACCCTGGGGCCGGTTTTGGTTATAGACCAGACCAGAAGGCTTTCAATAAATTTGGTAGGTGAGTATAGTAGATGGTGTATGTAATATGTGCTGATAGCATAACTGGATTTGTTGTTGTTTACTATATTGCTAATATATATATATATA
>CM044442.1:89555285-89577224 GCA_024363595.1 Xenopus borealis | reverse complement strand
ATATATATATATATTGGTCTAATATTGACAAGTTTATTACTGAGACATTGATAAAAGTCTTGAGCATTGAGGATGAGTACTAAGTAAAGGTGCAAAGTTGTGAGAAGTATGCAATAAATGAGCACTAGTGATTAGAATATTGACAGATTTGGGAAGCACAACATTTTACAGTTGTTTTGCATGGTAAAGTTTGAAAAATACTGGGAAGATTTGTGAACATGGTGTCTTCCATTATGCCTTGGTTGAAAATGTGTTTATATAAGATTTTTTTCCAAGTGGGAGCAATCATGTTATTCTACTAGACTATGCTTTGTTTCATTAGTTTGCTTAAGTGTGCCCATAGCAGAGTGTAATACATATGGTAGGATGAAGGACCTATGCTAACAGCAGTAAATTTGAAGAGATGGATAAGAGCTTGATGGGTATCTGAAGTCAACTTATGAAGTTATGCTGGTGAGTATTACAGTATGTCACAAACTCATAGTATTATGATTTGCAATTAAGTCAAGTATTTTATCTCTTAATACCCCTTTGCAAACTATCCTACCACTGATTTCAGACTCACTGGCCTATAGTTTGAGGCTGAAAATGGTACCCCTTTTTGAATAGTGGCAACACATTAGCAATTTGACAGTTTCTCAGCACCATGCTGTCAAAAAATAGATTGGGGCGCTGTGGTGGCTGATGAGGGAAAGGCGAGTTCTTGAGGCAGGGACGGCTGTGCCCACTGAACACAAAAGGAAGGTCAAGAACAGGGAAATTAGGGGTAGTCAGACTGGAACAGGTGCAGAGTGGAGTAGGATGGTGCGGGCGTAGATCGGGGGCAGACTGAAAGGATGAGACAGAATGGTGTAGGCATAGATTGGGAGCTGACTGAAAGGTTAGCACAGGATGATGTGGGCAAAGATCGGGTCAGATTGGAGATAGACAAGTGTAGGGGAGAAGAGAAATCCTTCCCCTGTTTTTCAGTCTGTGACATCATCCAGCTCAGTTACAGGCTGGAGAACGATCTGATTGGCTGGGCACTGCAGTGCATCCTGGGAAGAGAGGGTGTGCCAGATGGTGGAGCGGTGTGTGTAGGCCCTGGATCTGTGTGTGTAGGCTGTGAAGTGAAAGATTTACCCAGAGCCAAGACTAGTAAAGCTGTAGAATATGTGGAAGTGCAGAAAGAGGTTTTTGTTCCCTTCCACACTGCTAGAGACTCAGAAGGAGAAAGTGCCATTGGTGAGCGTGATTCTGCAGCAGAATTGCTTATGATTTCCAGTGTGATCTGCCTCTGAGAGAAGGGGAGGATTCGGGCACGGGGAGGATTCTGGCACAGATAAAAGTTGTGAGCCTACAGGAAGACAGGTCTATTGTATTTTTACCTGCTACGTGGGAGAGCTGCTAACTTCCAAAGGACAGATACTTTTGGGGAAGGTACAGTAGCACTACCTCGGAAATAAGAGCTCTGGGAAAGGGACATTACATTTGTACTGTGTGATTATTAACCCCTTCCAGAGAATTGGTACCGTGATATAAAAAGGACTGTGTAGAAGCAACAGTTAGGAACTTAATAGTAATTTAGGTAGTGTCCCACATATCCCGTGCAGGAGTGAACTGTGTATTAGTTCTTTATTACTGTTTTATATAAAGTTAATATTTGTTTCATCTGCAAACTGTGTGTTTTATTTTCCCTAGGGAATTACCCTGAGGTAAGTTCCTCAGTGCTCCCTAGGTGGAGGCACTGCACTGTAATTCCCAGTTCCCAGTACTTTCATATGCAAAAGGGACTCAGGGTCCCTGAATTGCAGAGGAAGATTCTATTTAAGGAGACAATAGTCAAATTAGGGTTATACAAGCAAGAGAGCTGATCAGAAAAAGACTGGAAAGCAGGAGAGTGAGAGGACTGGAGATCAGGAGAGCGAGAGGACCGAAGAGCAGGAGATCAAGAGGACTGTAGAGCAGGAGAGCAAGAGGACTGGAGAGCAGGAGAGCAAGAGGACTGGAGAGCAAGAGGACTGGAGAGTAGGAGAGTGAGACAGGGTTCAAGGCAGAACAGGACAGGAGGCAAGAACAGGCACGACAAGGTTGGTTCAAGGTCAAGGCAGGGAAAAGGTACAAGATAGGGTAAAGCAAGCAAGGCAAGACAAGGTAGATCAGGGCAAGATAGCAACAAGGGAAAAGGGCTAGAGCGGGAACAACCTAGCTAGGGGCACTGCCGCAGTACTAGGATGGCCATATAATGCTCTGGCAAGGAGTGTTTTGAGGGTTGGCCTTAATAGGGCAGTGCCATCCCTGATTGACTGACTGCAACTGATCAGGTTGCTGCTGGGCTGGGGCTGCAGAGGTCAGGTAACCTATAGTGAGCAGCCCCACAGGCTGCTCACCTCACTCAATGGCTTGAATCCCAGCAGAGCCTAACATATGCCAGACCTCAATGGAGCCTAAAAATTAAGTAAAGAGAATTGGCAATCACAAAGCTAAGATCATTTATTGCCCTTGTATGAATACCATGCGGTCCTGGACCCTTGTTTATATATGTTACTATCTTTTGCATTTCCCCTTGCGTGAACCATGCATCATTTGTTGTATTAATAGAATTGTGAAACCTTTATTACTTAGTTCCTCATTTGTCTAGCCAGAGGAAATTTAACAGTTCAGGATCTCTGCTTTATTTCTTTTCTCATCAACCAACTGACCCCCCTCTGACAACAAGGGACCAAAACCATCCTGCTTCATTTTTTTACTATTTACATATTTAGAAAATAATTTTGGGTTCATTTTACTCCTTGCTGCAATACTCTTTTCCATATAAATTTTAGCCTGTTTTTTTCACGATTTATTTGCCTCTTTATACTTTTAAGGCAGGACAGATCAAAGCATTAAAAGGATGTCTTTTCTTTCCAATATCAACACCAACACTTGTCAGACCACAAAGATTTTGCTTTGCAACAAAGTCCCTAGCTTGCAAGGGGAATATATTTACTAAGCAACACTTTAAAGATGTCCCATTTATTTCTGTGTTTAACCCTGTTAAAAAGCTTTTCCCAGTTAATATTTTGCAGATATGCCCTCATACTGACAATGTTTGCACATCTAAAGTTTAGTGTTTTAATAACTCACTTGTAGATTGGTTTCTGCAGCATAATCTCAAAGGAAACCATGTTATTATCACTGTTCCCTAAACGCTAACTCATGCATATGCTTGAGAATAGTTCAGTATTATTAGTTACTACCAGGCACAAAGAGAGTCATTCCTAGTAGGTTTTTGAACGAGCTACAATAAAAAGTTGTCATTAAGCATATTTACAAATTAGCTTTTTCTGACTTGGCAACCCCATTACCTTGGTCATTGTCTGGATAATTAATGATACCCATAATAATAACTTGACATACAGTAGATGTGAAGCAGCCTCCATTTGTAAAAGTAGTTGGGCTTCATACTCATCACTTTTCTGAGGTGGTTTATAGCATACACCAATGATACATTTCTTTGAATTTTGTTTCCCAGTCAAAATCTCAACCCAAAAAGATTCCACACATTCTTTAGAGCATGGGTTTAATTCAGGTTTTACATAAAGACAAAGTTTTCCACCCTTTTTAATCCCCCGTCCCTCCTAAAAAGGTGTAGCCATTTAAATTGACAGCCCAGTCATGTTGCATCCCACAAGCTCTCAGTGAAAGCACATACTGTATATCATAGTTTTTAGTGCATGCAGTTTACACTAGCTCTTTCATTTTACCGGAAAAACTCTATGCATTTACCAGCACAAAACGGAGGTTACCATTTTTTATTCTGATATTAACATTATTTATTTGAAGTGTCTCGCTAGCTGATAAAATCTATGTCCCCTCACTCTTCCCCCATGACGCCTTACTAACCCCACTCCCCAGTCTACCTAGCTTCCCATAATACTCTGGCTCACCAATCCCCCTGGCCAGGCAGAAGGATTCAGCCGAATCCTCTGAAAAAAGCTGAATCCTTGCAAAATCCTGAATCCCTAATTAGAACAGTAGATGTATAAATATATCAGGAGAATCTACAGCAGTTCCACTAAAACATTGTTCGTTAGTGCCAAAATATGCAATTTGATACAAAAGCACTGGATGGAAGCAATGCTGAACTGTTGATCAAAAGGCAACATAAAAACAGAGATGCCTGTTTTGAAGAGTTTGCTAGGTCATGCACAAACAGATACTGTACTACATGGCTTGAAAGCTAACACAAGGAACACTTTGGGGCAAATTTACTAATGGTCGAATTTCAAATTTAAAAAAATTATAGTGGGGAAGTAAAATCCTTCGAATTCGACTATTGAATTATGATTATCTTTGATCGAATATAAAAAATTCGATCGGTCGATCGAATATTCAAATCGAATATTCGAACGATTTTAAGCGATCAATCGAATTTTTTATATTCGATCAAAGATAATCATACCCAATTCGGTAGCATTGATCTGGCGAAGTAGGTGGTCGAATTAAAATTTAAAGGGGAAGTTTTTCGACCATCGAATATTCAAATAAAATTTTATTTGAATATTCAAATCATTCGAATTCGAATATCCGATGGTCAAATTTGCCTAATTTGCATATTTGAAGATTCAAATTCAAATTTAATACAAATTCGATCGAACTTCTTATTCACGTAAATTTCATGTGAATTTAGTAAATCTGCCCCTTTGTGTTTAGACCACCAAACAAGAGATTCTCAGGGGGGCCTATCGGCTCCCAGCAGGAGTTATCAGGACCAAGGAGGAGCTTCAGGGGGTTAAATTCCAAAATCGCAGTACAAAAGGGTTCAGGCAAAATCATAATCAAAGTCCAGGCAAGAGTTCAAAGGCAGGCAGAGTCAAGGTTGGGGCAGGGTCAGAAGTCAAGGAAACAGGTTAACAGGAATTATAGAACACCCATAAGCGATCGATCGAATTTTTTATATTCAATCAAAGATAATGATACCCAATTCGGTAGCATTGATCTGGCAAAGTAAGTGGTCGAATTAACATTTTATGGGGAAGTTAGACTATTGAATATTCGAATAAAATTTTATTCGAATATTCAATGGCCGAATATGCCTAACTTGCATATTCGAAGATTCGAATTCTAATTTAATACAAATTCGATTAAACTTCTAATTCTTCATGTGCATTTCATGTGAATTTAGTAAATCTGCTCCTTTGTGTTTAGACCACCAAACAAGATATTCTCAGGGGGGCCAATCGGCTCCCAGCAGGAGTTATCAGGACCAAGGAGGAAGCTTCAGGGGGTTAAATTCCAAAATCGCTGAACAAAAGGGTTCAGGCAAAATCATAATCAAAGTCCAGGCAAGAATTCAAAGGCAGGCATAATAATATAAGAGTCAAGGTCCGGGCAGGGTCAGAAGTCAATTTTATCGAGCTGACGTTGTAACGCCGCCATATTGGATGCATTGCCAAAGAGGAGTGGAGAGCTTTTGGGTGCTCCTGACAGAGATATACCCACATTTTACAGATTAATGAATTTAAATACACTGAAGAAGCTGCTGGTGTAGATTAAAATGTTTATTAATAAATCTGCATTGTAAGGTAATGCATGGATAGATTATAACAGTTAGCTATGGCATTCAGCACATTTGTTATCTGGCATACCTAAAATATACACAATTTTCATAATATCACTAAAGAATGTATTGAGATGTGCAACTAAAGAGTTTTGACTCTTAATAATGAGGGAAACTGGAAAAACATGAATCCATTCTATTCCTAGCTACCAAAAAACACATTATTTCAGTTGAATATAAAATATTAATAAAACCTGTGTGTCATGTTTTGTGGAAACTGACGTAATTAGTTATATAACTCAGTTTGCACTATAATAGAGATATCTCATATCTGAGACTTGTGGCTCTTCATTTCCACTACAGTATTTTTCAGTAACCTAATGTTAGCAGATCCCTTAGATGAAAGAGTATGTGTTGTATCATTGTCATCCAAACAATTGCCGTGGGGATAATATTATTCATTAAAAGGGTTTCAGTGATTTTCCCAATAGACTCATTTCTCTGGGTGTTTTTAGATACATATGTAGTGTTTTTATTATTATTTTTGAGATCTGCATTTGTGTATAAAGGGAGCCAATATATTGCCAAAATGTATTCAGAATTCTCCTACCTTACACCTAGAGGGCTTAAATGTTCCAAATATGTTGTGTCATTTACCCTTCATCTATATAACTAAACATTATAGCAAAACGATCAATTCCTGTGTTAAGCTAGTCATGTTTAACAAACCATAAATCCAGAACAATTTGACACTAACTAACTACATACTGAATGTTTTAAAATTGCAAGAACTATGGGTACTAACTAGCCCCAAATACGACATAGGGCAGGAAAACATTAACATACAAAACGGATGTGTATTTTAAAAAGTTATATAACTCAACAATGCCGTATGAATAAATGCAATAATAACATTAAAGCCCATTATCTTCAAGTGGTATTTTACTGAACTGTTAGTTGATAAAATAGAAACTCTGTGCCATAAAGAGCAGCAGTTTGGCCTGAATAATAACATTGTGAGCATGGATCTAGATCTAAGTGAATTAAGCCTTCAGTAATTGAGTTACCATGAAAAATTGCTTCATATAGAGACGAGAAAATCTGTCAGAAATACTTTTGAAAACAGAAACATGTTTTTAAAAACGTTTTAAAAAGTTAGCAGGTTTATATAATTATTTATATATACATTATTTTCTACTAGACTTACAGTAAGGCATGAAGATACAAATTACAAAAAGACCCATTATCCAGAAAACCCCAGGTCCCAAGCATTCTTGATAACAGGTTCATATTCTCATATTCATAAAACTGATATCCAAGAAGGCCATGTCCTATAGTTTCAATTTTATGCAAATAATTCTAATACAGTATTTTTAATAATAACACAATACCTTGTACTTGATGGCAAATAACCCCATAAATCTTCTTGGGTTCATTTAATATTTAATTGTTTTTAGTAGGTAAAACTGTTTTTGGTAGGTTAAACAAAGCGGGAAAAATGCAATCTGCGATTGGCCCTGTCATTACTGCCTGCCCACCTAAAGAGCATTAGGGTCTCACTCTTGCACTCCTTTAGCATTATTGCACTTCTACCCAAGGAAATCATAAATTACTCCCTAATTTAACTGAGATTTTATCAGTATTTAAATTTTTTTCAAAATCTGTCACTTGAATTTTTAGAGTGGATTTGGTAAAGTTTGTGGTCCTTATTCTGCAATGGACTAGGTTTCCATGACAACTCAGCCTAGAAATGTATCTGCCATATCCAATGCTTTGCCCAAGGGCGAAGTGCTAAGTCTTTGTAACTGATGTAACAGTGCCATTTTTGTGGGTCACAATGTTAATTAGGTGGATGCACCCTCCAGGGAAGTGATAGAAACACCTTGAGGCCTATTTATTAAATGCTGAATTTTAGTGGTTTTAGGGGGTTTCAAACCAGAAATAAACTCATTTCCATGGATGTCTAATTTTTCACATTTTTGCACAAAAGACAGTGTCAAAATACCCCAAAACCTCAGAATTGTGGTTTTGTCGCATAATAAATGTTTGAAAAGTTGGGAGTTTTTTTCTATGTCTATGTTTTTTTCTATTTTTGGTGAAAAAAAGCCAAACTAGAAAAAGTTGCAGTTTAGTAAATCAGCACCTTAAAGAATGATTTAGTGAGTCTCCAGATCAGCTAGCTGCTAGAGGAAATAAGTGATCCACAGTAGAAATTAAGAATGACATCAGTGTCAATTTTGACGCCTGCAACAATTTTGAGGCTTGCAACAATTTTGACACGCACTTTTGTCCAAATGCATTAAAGTCAATGGGCATCTGAATAATTTTAATGCACGTCCACATTTTTTTAATGCAGCAAATTTTCACCCCAGTTATGCGAATGTATTCGCCGGCAGCAAAACACAGAAATTCACTGAAAATTTTAGCCTGGCGAATTTATTCGCCCGTCACTAAAGAAGAGTTAAAGTCCAGATCAATATAGATATAATATTAGTTTTTATAATAGCTGTCACTTCAGGAGCTGAAAGTGTTTATGTGGCAGAAATTTCAGTATATAATACTATGGTTTGGAGAACTATCTGTCATTCCTGAGGCAGCAATGATCCTGTGTTTTGTGTACTGTACAATAAGATTTGACCTGCTTCCTTTGCAACTGAATCCTGCAATATATGCAAGAAATATAACATGTGTACTAGACCTACTGTATGACAGTTGGACAACATCATTATTACAAAAATAATGCATTTTATTTGCAACAGTGAGTTTTTATAACATGCGGCTGAATAAATGACTTTGGATTGAATGTTAGTAGAAAATAGGAAAATAGAGAAAAGAAACATATAGAGTCATTATTCTCTGTTTTTGCTTATACTATAGAAAATGTTATCACTGATAGCACTGAGATGTAGATTACTCTGCAACAAAGGCATGCCTCATTTGAAATAGTCCAATTGATATTTCAAAATAATGCAAACCACAAAGAAAAAAAAAATAATTCTGTGTATCTACATCATAATAAAAATGTTCTGAGAGCATCATACAATATCTTGTTTGTATCCATGAACTGCAGTTGAACTCAAATTAGTTCCCAGAACACATATAAAGTTGGAGTTTTTGTGATGATGCAGTTTCCTCGATATATTTGTTTGCAGAGTTAAAAATAGATTGTAAGTGTGGACAAGACCTCAAATATAGTTGCATTTTTCAGTCATATCCTGTCATCCAAATACAAACCAAAGAACAGTGGCTAACTCCATGATTATTTTTAAGATGGAGAGAAACGTATTCAATAAGTATAAAAATTTGCTCACAGGACTATAAGAACAGCAAACATGCTTCAATGTAGAAGTACCAGAAAGTAGATTGATTTTTGGCCTTATACATGTACAACAGTCTGTAGATGCCAAGAAGCATATTTGTCTTTCTTGTACTATGGTCTTTCAAAGCCTGCATTACACCTACGTTGTTGTAAAATATTGCACAGGTAGAACTACACGAGTGCTTTTAAGATTTTTTTTTTTTAGATTTTGTGGGTCAGATTTTATCTGATCCTTCATGCTACACCACACAACGCCACACAAGGCCAGCAACATCAGTTCTGAGTCCTGGATGTAAGATAAAATGCAGAATAAAAATAAATGAACAGTGTCGTACTTTGTGGTGCATGTGAATCATACATATATACTGTACTGTAGGTATTTGTAACATACTGTATGTTTAAACATAGACTGAAGAACAAATTGGATAATGCAATAAAAGGCACATGGTCTAGTAATTATTGCAGATCATAATTATTATTGGTTAACTATACCTGGTACATACATTGCATCTTATGCTACATTATTCCAATAGTCCTTTTTTCAAATGGTACTAAAATAAGAATTTGTCTTTTCTTGGTATAAGAGTAAAGCATAGCATATTGATTTCATAAACACTTTGCATTCTACAATACAAATAGATAAAGAATATGATTATTCATGGCCCATGCTTTGTTTACATGGAAATTGTGTAAGTAAGGTTTAAGTTAAAGAAAATTGTGCTTTCCCTACTAGTGCTGTATATAGGTGCAAGTTCATTCTAATAATCAATTGCATAGAATTCATTTTACCCTTACAAATGAGATAAAAGGTGTAAAAAAAATCAATATGCCTATATAAGAAGTTTGTCTTTCAGCAGCTTTGTTATGTGTGACCTTCTTTAAAAAATGTCTTATCAGTGGTATTAACATATTTAGAAAAACTGCAGGTCCCACATTCCCTTCAAATGTGTCTTTAGACTTTTTGATTGCTAAATGGAACTCATAAATCAGAGCAGTGGAGCACCAATTAAATTATAAATACTATGGGAAACAAGGTACACATAACCTGAGTTGTTTTTTTGTCCAGTAAAGAAAATAGCATGTTTTCTGCACAAACACATTTTATAGGAATACGGATAATGCCAGAAGAAAAACAGTGGCATGTTTTATCATTTGTTGGGGGCAGAAGTGTGTAGTAATAGTTATATTTGGCATATATATTTTGCTGCATGTATGAGTCATGACTAGTGATGGGCGAATTTATTCGCCAGGGCCGAATTCGCGGCGAATTCCCGCGATTCGCCGCTGGCGAATAAATTCGCGAATCACCAGGGAAATTTCGGCAAGCGAAATTTTGCCAAAAAAAAAGAGTCGCGTGTCGAAAATGACGCGACGCACGCCGAAAACGACGCGACGCATGTCAAAAGCGAATTCGCTCCGATTCGCGAATTTCTCTAGAAATCGCGGGAGATTCGCCCATCACTAGTCATGACACAATTTTGTTCTAGTTATTTTTGAGGTTTACAAGGTTGGATTGCAACACTTAGGGGGTTATTTTCGTGCATCAAATCTGAAAAAAATCATATGATTCGGATTTTTTCACGATTGTGACTAGTTTTTTCCCACACGAGGTTTGTTCAAGTTCATTTATTGATAAATGTGGTACAAAAGTGAGCGGGAGTTTGGTCGATATGGTTTTAAGAAAATAGTGAAAAATAATTAGTACCTTAGGGTTATGTTCAGATTTTTTTTCTTTAACAGTATATGGAACATTTACTTTTTATATTCACATTGCTGTGGGAATACCCATCTGTTTACAACTGTTTCTATTTTATTTGTTTTATACTTTTTTATACAGAATCCATATGTATTCAGAATTGCTTGCATACACATGGATAAAATAAGTAAGTCATACATAGATAGGGCCATCAGGGGCCCATAGACTACTTTAAAAATCATTGGTGGTTAGGGGTTCAATAAAAAAAAAAAAACATTGGTGTTTAGTGGAACTAACCTTAGGTTCTTTTTTAGCTTCGGCTCCCTTTGTAGCTCCGGGTCTTTTCGTGGCTTCAGCACTTCAACTTTGGGTATTTTCATGACTTTTTGTGGCATTGGGTCTTTTCGGAGCAGCTTCGGGTCTTCAGCATGGCTTTGGGTTTTCTGTGGGCTTTGGGTCTTTGGCACTGCAGGAACTTTAGAGCACAGGTGGGCCCCCCTTTAGCCCCAGGTCCAGTACAACTGTACCCCCTGTGCCCCCCTGATGACGGCCCTGTACATAGACAGCAATTAGACAGGAAAAACAACATGGGTGGCACATTGTCATTATTTAATGATAACTTCAAAATGTCCAGGGCTGCTTACTATGACATTCTAGCCATGGTATGGGGTTGATGATCCCTTTCAGCTAACTACTGTATTTTGTGGTGGATTCTGCCTCATCCTTATGTGCTTTACACAACATTATATTTTCTATATGGTTGCTTTGTCTCTACTACTTACAGTATATGTTGGTAACAGTACTCACTGCTGCTCATCAGTATCTCTGAGCTAGACCTATCTGAATCCTTAAAACAGTTTTGCAAATTGCAAATTTAAGTTACTGTCAACCCTTTTTTTCATTTGAAAATGACGTGCTTGAAGGTGTCGTAATCTTTTGGAGCAAACATTGCGACTTTTTCAGTAAGAAGTTTTATTACATTGATAGCGCATTTGCGCAAAGTATAAAATTCACAAATGGCCTTCCGCTGGCGGAAGTGATCACTAAACAGTTTTTTGTGGGTTCGCAAAGTATATTGCATTCGTGCAAAGCAAAATTTGTTCACGCAAAGGCTTAACTTTTCGTATGTATATTACATTCCACTATTAAAATGTAAAAACAAGAATTTCTAGTACAAAATTACACCAAGTAAAAGCAGTTTAGGTCCCTTAGAAGTCAAGAGCACTGATAATATTGGACCATGCTTACTTAATTTGGACTTTCAAACGTTTTTAAATTTTTTTATCCGAACAATTTTTTTAAAGATTCGAAAGGGTTTAGCACTCTTTATGGTTTAGCATTTTTTCTGTTTCTGATCTTTTGATAAAATTCATGGCATTCATTGTTTTAGAACAGGAGTCCCCAACCTATTTTTACCTAAAACCACATTCAAATGTAAAAGAGTTGAAGAGCATGAGGGGCTTTAATTTGCTATTTGTAGTCTCTATGTGAACTGACAGGCTATTGGAGGCTTTATTTGGTGGTACTTCTGGTTTTCATGCAACCAAAACTTACCTCCAAGAGGGGAATTCAAAAATAAAGTTTGAGGCCACTGAAAGCAACATCCATGGGATTGGTCATGTCTGTCAATAAGTATACTTGTCAATTTTTCATTAATCATAATCATAAAATACAATATTATAGACCCAAGACCAGAACCTTTGGACATTAGGGCATTCTCACCAGATATGCATCACAGACCCTATTTTACCACAGTTCCTATACACAAAATATTCATTCATAAAAAGCAATTTAGCATTCTATTCTAAGCAGACGTTTGGAAGCAAAATTATCAACTGAATTCTACATTGTAATAAAATTCCACTGATATTTAAAATTATCATAGAGGTCAACTGAAAATTAGAGAGAGAGAAAGAGTAACAACTCCACTATACAGTATTTTATTGTGGCATTCAGGTTGCTGACAAGATTAAAACAATTGCTATGGTATAGATCTGAAATAAAATGCTGCGGCAAAATCTATAAAAAGTGCCGTTAAACCAGAAATTTAATCTACATCGATTCACTGAAGCTTTGGAATTCATTTGTGCAGGGGAGGAAAAAAAGATTTCAGCTCTGTTTAATATGGCACATGCTATGTGGTGAAACAAACCAAATAAAAAATGATTAAATATTTTTTTGTTTGCGTGGAGAAAGAGCATGGTTTCATTTTTACTGGGCTCATTAGTTTACATTTCTGAACAATAAACACTGCAAATCAGAAATTAGCTATTTGCAACAACATTCCATGTCAAATAGTAATGTGTTACTTACACAACAATTAAGTCAACCCTAACAGTTAGATTTAATAAAAGAAACAGAAAGAGTAAGGTGATTGTGTCTTCTAAACTGCAATTATCATTACAAAGACATTAAAAACCAAGCATAGATACAGTACCTGATATATATTAATAGCCAGTATATTCTGTCAGAATATCAGCTGCAGCATACAGTAGAACACTCGTGCCAAAGGGAAGTGAAATATAAATAGCGCAAAAACAGTGAGACAGCAAAAAAATTTGCGAAATGCATTGAAGATAATGGGTGTCAATTTTATTTTTATTTGCACCAAATGTTTTTGTCACAGTAAGTTTTTTGCCAGTAAATTTTTGCAGTAAATCCATGCCTGGCAATTTTATATACCCATCACTAGTGGCAATACTTCCTGCACTGTATTACATTTTTAACCCCCAAAACCTGGATTCAGATACAACTTCACTTTCAGTATTTCTGATGCTTCCACAATTTACAGTCTACATTTGTTGTGATTAGTTGGGAGCTGCTTAGTCTACATTCCTGTCCCTTGCCAGTAAAACTGTAACAAGGAAATGTACTATAATTCTTAAAAGGAAAACATTTAGAGGCTTATTAATCAATATTCTCATTTTAGTGATTTTAGAGATTTTTTAAAACACAACTAAATTCAAATTCTCTGAAACCACTAATGTCATGGAATTTATTTAAAGTTCCGAATGTAAAATGTGCTGATCAATGTACTAAATAATCTGAATACTTCTAAAATACAAACTGTTACCTTAAGGAGACTTGCTTGTGTGATATCTTATATGATATTATTGTATTATATACAATAAGGGTATATTTTATGTACATGTTGTGTTGTGTATTTCAAAATGCTATGTTTTTTACATCTCAGATAGTATCAGGACACAGCAGAGACAACCTTCACAATGTATACTATTTAGCACACAGTTGCTAAGTCCCCTCCCCTTTGACCAAGAGCAGCTGAGAATCTAGTCCTTTTTGTCTCCATACTGCCTTTCCCACATTCCAGTGTCGTAATTCTTGAATGGACTGCTTGAGAAATCCATGCCCAAACTTATTGGTCACTAACCAATCAGAACCTAACACATGTACCTAAGGTCAGTCTTTAGGTTATTACAATAGGTTAAGTTAGGCAGCGAGTGCAGGGAGTTCCTGTAGTGAGAACACAGATGCCAGACCAAAGGGAAGAATGAATATCAGGGAGGTAGTGGATTTAGATGCAACATATCTATTTTTGCAATTGTCTTTGTAAATTTTTCTTATGCATTCTATGTAGTGTAACTTGTTTTACAGTATGTGTATTATTTCTGTAGATATGTGTCAGTAGCTTTTGTAAATAAATATATATTTTGTATTAACTATCTCTTTCATTAAAGAACACTTATAACCAGGAGTACTCATGTGCATGATTATATGAGAATAAATATACATATTTACATAGAGGTATCCTTGGTCAACACAAGCAATTGCTTGGATTGATGAATATGCATTAAGGGTCTCCAAGTAGAGAATGATAACTCACCACACAAAGGAAGCAGCTCAAGTGCACCACCCTGAGCCCTCAGCACGTGGAGCGGACAAACTGAAATATTCTTTAGAACAAGCACTCACTGAAGGCAGACTCCAATCAGGCAGTTAATTCAAGTGAAGAATGTATTGTGTCCCCAGCCTTAAAGAGATTCTGACACCTGAAGTCAAACTCTTTTTTACCTCTATTATAATAACTGGCTTTAAAAGCTACTTCTAACTTTGCCATAAGGTATTTGCATGATGCTTTTACATTACCTGTCTGATCCCCCATGTTCCTGTATGAGGGGGCTGCCATATTTGTGCAACAGGCATCTGTTATCATTAGCAACTGTAACTAACAGACTGAGATGGGACTGTTAGGCTGGCAAAGTAAGAGTGTCAGAGTGTCAGAGAGTCAGGCTTAGATATTTCAGCTAACAGTTATATACAAAAACAAACCTTTCAGCAAAAAATGATCAACATGACCTATAGGTAACAATTAATGTACATTCATATGTTAAATTTCCTTTTTTAGTGTCAGTATCACTTTAAGTGTTTCATGTTACATGACACCTAATCAAAGAGTATATTAATTGGATCTTGCATCTTTTTTATGCCAAATACATTAAAGTCAATGGGTCTTATTTCTTGAGGTTTTTTCACTTAAATACAATGGCCATTTTCTTGAGTTTTTTCTCACCAAATGCAGTGGGGTGAAATAGTTTAACGGATTCCAGACAAGGATGTTGCTGATCGTACCTCAAAGAAAAATGAGAGGAGAAAAAAAACAATTAGCAATATAGTGTAGTGTTCTTTGGTATAATTATTCCTAGTAAGTGCTATACAGTTATTAAAGTGTTTTAAGTATACAGTCTGCACATGCCACTCTTATTTTCTGTTCGCAAGGAAGCGGCTCAGCTTGATATGCAATTTTCCAGATTTGAACCTTTGTGAGTATAACTGACTTCAAGCAGCTTGTGATTTAATCTATTTGGGTACCCCCAGATTACTTGGAAAAGCCTCCCACCTTTTTTCAAATAAATACACTTTAATCTGATGGTGTTTAAGTACAGTGTGTTTGAGTAAAATAACTCACGTGCACAAAACCACTTTATATATTGAAAACAACACACTGAGTGTTTGAATGTTTTCCTGTTGGGTGTAATTATACCAAAGAACGCTACACTATATTGCTGCTTGTTTTTTTCTCCTCTCATTTTTCTTTGAGGTGCGATCTGCAACATCCTTGTCTGGAATTCTTTAAACTATTTTTGAGGGTTGGAGAGAACCCTTGTTGCGATTGAACTCGAGAATACTTTTGGTTTGGACTTTTAACTATCATTGTGCAGTGGGGTAAACCAGGGAAACAAATGATGATGCATGTTGAAATTTAACACTAGCACATCCAGCTGTGAATCTGTATCAGTATCACTCATCCCTAATTAACATCTTATATTCCATTCTATCATAAGACTCCAGAGCCTTGAACATGTTTATGTTTATACATGTTTAAATCATTCTAACTTCTGCATTTCTGTTCTCTTTGTTTGTAACATTTATTGGTTATTTAACAACCTCCAGATTTATCCGCAAATCCGATTGGGATTTCTATGTTTATTTATTATAACATTTTCCAAAAAATTAGTTTTGCAGGAAAAACTCAGATTTCCACATTTTTTTCGGATTTCTTATCTGAAAACTCATTTAAAAGCCAAAAGATTGCGGTGCTATGCTTCAATATGGATATTACACTGCAATTGTCAAATCAAAGAGCAATCCAATATTTTGGTCATATATTGTGACATTACCCAGTTTAGGTGGGCAAACAAACAATGTGAAGACAAAGTGAAACTTTATATACCTATCATGTGAAATGGTGCCGTAACATCAATAGTAGCAATATGTAATATAAGTAATTAAAAAACCATTGGACTTGCTGAGAAATTTTAATGAAGATGTTTCACTGCTCATATGACCAGCTTCTTCAGTTCAACTGACTGGTGTGGGGAGTTCTTGGCATATAGACTCTTCCACTAATCCAATTCATTCGAATTAAAGTAATCGTGCATTTGATCGAATTAGATTCAGAGTTTTCCCCCAAAAAACTTCGAATTTTTAGAGTCCACCAATTGATGAGTTTTAGATGGTGAAAGTACATAAAAATTGCTCGAAATTTGAATATTTTTTTATTCGAATTTTCACTTCGACCCTTGATAAACCTGCCACTAAGAACCTTAATTATTAAAGGTTGTTTTGTATTGGTTTTAGAGGTTCTTGAAACTACAATTAAACTCACAAACTCTAAAACCACAAATGTTACTGAATTTATTAAATGATCAGAATATAAATGAAGAAAAAAAAGTGGTGAATGATGTACTAAAAAATTTGACTACCTCAAAAATATCTAAAAATTTGAGTTTTAAAGGCAATTCCTAAAAAAAAATCTGAAAACCACTGACAACTGATTAAAAGAACAGTTCAGTGGAAAAAATTAAAATGGGTAAATAGAAAAGCAGGAAGTAGTGTTCTGATCTGTTATGTTAGGCATCCAGTCACTCCAGCCTTTATACATTATATTTTTGCCTGACTAACTATATTGGAAACATATTTTATTTTGCACAGACTATCTATTTGCCCAGTTTTTATTTTTGTACTGAACAATTCCTTTAAAGGGGTTGTTTACCTTTGAGTTAACTTTGAGTATGATGGATTGATATTCTGAGACAATTTGCAATTGCTTTTCATTTTTTATTATTTGTGGTTTTATAGTTATTTAGCTTTTTAATCAGCAGTGCTCTAGTTTGCAGTGTCAGCATTTTGGTTTCTATGGTACAAATTACCCTAGCAACCCTGCATTGATTTGAATAAGAGACTGGAATATGAATAGGAGAGGGACTGAATAGAATGATAAGTAATAAAAAGTGGCAATAACAATACATTTGTAGCCTTACAGAGCATTTGATTTTAGATGGTGTCAGTGACCCCCATTTGAAAGCTGCAAAGAAACAGAAGAAAATTGCAAATCATTGAAAAACTATGAAAAATAAATAATGAAGACCAATTGAAAAGTTTCTTAGAATTGGCCCTTCTAGAATATACTAAACTTTAATTTGAAGGTGAACCACCCCTTTAAATGTGGTCCAATAAGATCAGCACAGCTCCCATTGACTTCTGTAGGACATCGACAGAGATTTTTTTTGTTTTTTACACCTCAATCTCGAATGTGTTAGAGCTTTTAAGAAATATAGGAAAACTACATATTTTTTGAGATTTGTGGAAAAAATATGAAATTCGATTAGCAAATGGCACCTAAATGTTCATTTACACATAAGTTTTGGGTAACAGTTGTTATGTTTTCTGGCAGGTGGATAAGGGATGTGAGGAGTGCTACTTACACTCTTCAGGTGTTGTTGCATACAGTGGTGCTATTCTTTAGATGTACAGCCACGTCAACACTTGGCAAAATTCACAGGACGGGCAAGCACTTCACCACTTCTTGTTGTGCAATGAATCCTTTATGTGAGCCAGTTTTGCCACTCCAAGTAGAGAACAATGTTCTCCCTGATGAAGGGAGGTGTAAGCCCCTCCCCCAAAACATTGTTCTGTACTTGGAGTGGCAACACTGGTTTAAGTAAAGGATTCATTGCACAGCAACAAGTGGTGATGTTCTTGCCTTTCCTGCAAATTCTGGCAGGCGGTGATATCTCTGTCCTAACCATCTGCCGGTTCTGGATTTATAATGTACTAATGCCCTTCTGGCAGTTCATATCCATTTACTTTATAGACATAGCACAGCCTTATATGTCATCCTGGGTAAATAGATTGCTTAAATGTATGGTCAGATAGTATTAATAGCTCTTCATATAGAATCACAGATGATAGGCCAAATTCTGTTGCCATTAACATCATGAGTCACTACATGCTCATTTAACTAATACAAATAAGAGACTGTATGATGCAGCTTTAGCGTCCTTTTCATCTCTGGAATATTTGAATGCCACCCTAAGCTGTTCTTAGGGCTTCAGGCTGAAAAGGAAAGCCTCTGAGCATCCAGGAAACACGGCTTTCCTGAATTATTTTCAGTGTTGTCATGAAGAACCTGAGGAAATAGTGAGTATAGATATACTGTACACTGGTGTGAATGGCATGTATTTGTAGGGTTGCAAAATAATGTGGTCCAAAGCCATGTATTTAGATTGAAAAAGTCCAGAAAGTTTATTCGTTTTTTTTAATGTGGAAGAATCCTCAAAACTGTCCATAGAGTCTGTCCAAATTAAAAAGCAGTTCTTTCTATATTATTTGTAAAATAGCATTCAGGACCCTATTAATGGATTGTGATAGCTGCCAAGCAGATTTTTAAGTCCAATGACTTAAAATAGTTGTGTGAAAGAATCAAATATTTGAACTCTAAAGGAGATGTTTTATGTTGATTAGCTGGACTAAAGATGCCATGGTAATTAGTTGATCAAGATGTTGCCTTTTGTGATCATAGGGAACCATCTTACATAGGGTGTGATGACTCATTTCTAGATTTCAACCCATAGGTTAAGGGTCACAGTTCACACAAGTGTGTCATATTGTCTCTAATTTGAGCAATGCACACAATATATCATTAAAAGGATTTTAGTAATTATGTGTGCACATCCAAATTACTTCATTTTTATAAGATATTAAAACAGAAAACATTAGCAGTGTTACATTGTATGATAATGTATAATAGTGTAATGTTGCAGGAAAACTGTAAAGTACTTTAAATATTGCAAATGCTTTGTCTATATATATACAGTTTTTTTTCTACAGATATAGTTTGCTGATTTCAGTGTTACTTCGTATGTGAATATTAAAGATTTCCCTGGCACCTCTTATTTAATATGCATACTTAAAATATAGTTATGCTTCATACTGAAATAAAATGAAAGCCCAGCAATGCTGCATTGAGAATCAGCACATAATATTCTCTAATTAGTCAACATATCATTATGTCTTTTGCAGACTACTGGGATTAAGTAATTTATCATGCATAATGCTCGGAGACATTAAATTTACAGCTCACGTGTAATGTACTTTTAGCATGAAAGTAGAATGTAAATAATTACAGTTACCTTGTTATGCGTGCAGCATTTTAAAAGTAAGATATAATCTTAGCTGTTTGGAAACATTTGGATGATGCCATAATGTTTTGTAAAACTTATGACTCCTTTTATAAAAATGTCAGGCATTTATTAGACATGTGGTAGAAATACTAGATCTCTGGTATCTGTAACTAATTCAAAAGATTGTGGAGAGTTTAGCAGCTCTATCTACCCATTTAGCTGTGGTTTGGCACAGTCCACATAGGACACTGCAACATCCAGGGGTCACCAGATCCTCACAACAATTTATTTATGATATCATTTTGTATTCCAGAGCTAAAATTGATATGCCAGGTCAGAACAATGGGTAGCATTGTCCCCCAGCACACTTGTTCTGGGAATTTTATGGGTATCATTCAATGGAATACAAGTGTCAGAATTCAGTTTCAGCAATGATAGGTGTTAACCTACACTGTACCTGCTGTTTACCTTCAATCAGCTGCAGGATAAGTCTTTTTGTACTGTAGATCTGTCCCTGTCAGCTCATTGCCTGAGCAAATGGGTTCTGTAGGTTAGAGGAAGGGTATCCTTGCAATTTAGCCTAGGGACTATTTCAGTTTGTGTGTTAAGATATTTGGCCTGTCTGATATTAGCTAATCTACTGTAGATTTGGTACTGGCAATTGGGTCTGTTCATCCATGCATGATCCAGCTCTGTCCGCTGGTTTCTGCTCTTAGCCAAATCACTGGTACTGTGCACTTCTGCCTTCCCTTGTCTTATCTGGCCCATCTGACTTATACTTCCAACCAGTAGTTTATTCATATACAATGCTGTCCTAAGAACTGGACCTGTGAGTGCCCCTATGCGTAACATCAGTGGACCACATGCTGATATGGGAACTCAAGCATCATAATGCAGTTGGAATGGAGGTGTTGAGAAGTTTTTTTTTCAGCATATAGGCATTTGAAGGCTTCCATCTTAAAGCTGCCATCCTAAGCACAGGTCCTTGATTGTCTGTATAGTACATACCTATATATAGGTGTATGGTACACCCCTGCTTTCAACTCCGTTACACTAACTATGGCTAATTAGTTTACTGGTCAGTCACTATACATTATTATTATTATTATTATTATTAAAATGTATTTCTATAGCACCAACATATTGTGTACCGCTTTAAAGTAAATGTGTTTATACAACTAAATCACATGAATTACATACACATGGAGTTACATATATCACAATCAATGCCGGTACAAGGTGAGGAAGGCCCTATGTAGAAAGAGCTTACAATCTAAAAGTAAGGGAGTTATACATAAGGTGTGGGAATGGGCAAGACTGAATTAAGGGGGTGAGAAATGTGGTACTGTATGTAGTGTTGCATTTGGTAGTTAAGAGTGAGGGTAGGCTTCTCAAAAGAAGTGCGTTTGAAGAGATTTACTGTATTGAAAGCAGAAAGGTTGGGAGAAAGTCGGACAGACCATAGGAGAGAGTTCCAGAGGTGGGGTGCAGCCCTTGCAAAGTCTTGAATCCAAGCATGTGAGGATGTAATGAGAGAAGCGTTGAGTAGCAGGTCAGTAGAGGAGTGTAGTAAGCGTTGGGTTAGTATATAGAGATGAGTTCAGAGATGTAGAGTGGGGCAGAGTTATGAAGTGCTTTGAATGTCAGGGTCATTAATTTGAATTTAATTCTGAAGGGTAATGGAAGCCAGTGCAGGGATTGGCAGAATGGCGTGGCAGAGGAGGAGCAGTTGCTGAGGTATGGATTTCAATGCAGAATTCTTCTGGAACAGCACTATTAACTGATGCATTTTGAAAAAATTTTTTTGCCCATGACAGTATCCGTTTAAATCAGGTTGAAAAAAGACCAAAGTCTATCAGGTTCAACCTCTCCAAACCCAGCATCCATTAAGCTGACACTGACCCCTCTATATTCTCACATAAACAACTGTATATTATATACCCATAACTATACTAACTATAGATTTTTAGTATTACAATAGCCTTGGATATTATGCTTCTCCAAGAAATCTTAAAAGCATTAACAGAACCAGCCATCCCAACATCATCTGGCAGGGTATTCCACAACCTCACTGTCCTCACTGTGAAGAACCACCTACATTGCTTCAAATGAAAGTTCTTTTCTGCTAGTCTAAAGGGGTGGCCTCTGGAGTGGTGATCCTCTTTATTGGTTAAAAAAGGCCCCCTGTTATTTTTCTATAACACCCTCTATTATACTTGTAAAGTGTTATCATTTCCCCTCACAAGCATCTTTTTTCCAGCGAAAACAATCCCAACCTTCCCTCATAATTTAAGTATTCCTTCTCCCTTAACCAGTTTAGTTGCTTGTCTCTGCATTTTCTTCAGCTCATTTGTATCCCTCTTAAAGAATGGAGCACAAAATTGCACTGCATACTCCAGGTGAGGCCTTACCAGGGACCTACACTTTGGATTGTGTGTTTGACACAGAATAACTTAACTCATCTATCCAATTTTCCCAC
>CM044442.1:89523221-89534340 GCA_024363595.1 Xenopus borealis | reverse complement strand
TTTTCAGATTTTAGTAAATAAGCACCTTAATCTGACTCAGTATATAAAATATGGGATCTCTAGCAATATTAATGTTAAGGGTTTAGTTTTCCTTTAAGAATGTCTGCTGGGCAACCACATCTGTACTTAATATGGAATGCACTATTTTTCAAATATATATTTAAATATTGTACAATCAATTCAAGGAAACCCCTCTGGGTACAGAATGTTTTCTCTCATACTTTACAAATAAATAGGTAGGTTATTTGACTTTTTAATAACGTGAAGCAAGGAGAATATATATTTATGGAGCTCACCGTTCCAGCTTGTCCAAGATGCGTCTCTGTCCCAGCGGCATTCCGCGAGAAGTAAGTGGCCGCACACATTCCTGTGTGTAATTCAGTAAAACAGTCATCGCTCTGGCGCTGGAACAAATAAAAAGACACTCAGCCTTCATATGCTTGTGGCTTTATTACAGCAAACAATGTGACAAGGTGGCAATGGTGGTGCAACTTAGCCTGCACGTTTCGTGCTCATAACAAATGGCACTTCTTCAGAGCTGTGAAGAAGTGCCGTTTGTTATGGCACTTCTATAGCAAGCCTTTTCCTTTATTTGTTTGGATTACTTAGTTGTAAATTATGGAACATCAGCTTTATGAATTCCTACAGAATCTGTTCTCTGCATAACGGCACAGGACTCTATTGCTGTTATAAAAGTAGATCAAAATACTTCTGAAGCAACATATTTGCTGTCCTCCAATGTGTTGTTATTTTTGTGCTCCAGTTTCATATCACTCAAAATAGCTGAAAAGATTCTAGTGCTACCAATAAAATGTATGCTTAAAATGGGGTCTAATGATGTCATTTGTTATAATCAGAGCACTTGACCTTTTCAATACCTGCTTTGAGTCATATATTGTACATGGTAAAATCTCATTTTTTTATTGGGAGGAAGAAGAACTCCTGTTTGGCGAGAGGAGAGTTATTTTAATACCTGTTGGTAATCTGGTCAAAGTGAAATGGATCTGATTTCATGAGATACTGTACTAATTTAATGGTATTCTAATAGTACTGTTTTTATTCTTATTATTACTGTATTTGACAACTAGTTACTTTTCTTTCTCTGTTTCCTTCTTTGTTTGTTTCTTTTCTATCTTTCTTTCATTTCTTTCAGGAAGTATTGATCTATGTTTTAATAGAATGGTATTCCCACAGGAAATCTGACGTGATAGTTCAGTTAGCCTACAAAATGGCATTCTCACAGGATGAAAACGCTGTTCTTTTCTCAATCCCTTCTTTAGTAATGCAAAGTATTTCAATACAAATGTGGCAACTGTGTGCTTGTTTGTATGTGTACTTGCATGTATTAATCCTTGTGTAGTGTTTTCATACAGCTGGAATTAAATAATTTCTGTATTTCTGCAGATGGTGCTCAGTGCTTTTGTATATTTGTAAACAAAGCCAAAGAGGCAGGACATTATCCCTTATCTATTATAGTCTAGATTCATTATTTGTGTTCATAAACAATAAAAATACATGTGTTTTCCAATCACATCCAAGTGGCCTGGGGAAGGTCCACATATTAAAAATCCTTCAGTTTCACTAACAAGAGCAAGATGTATGTGGAGCACAATGGTTATTACTGGTAATGCTCTGGACCTGGGTTTTCTAGGTAAGGGGTTTTCTGTAATTTGAATCTTCATACCAATAGGATTGTTTTGCCACCAATAACAGTTAATTATTTCTCATACTGTATGTTAAGTACAAGGCATTTTTTTATTAATACATATGTCCTAATAGATGTCCTTCCTGTAATTTGGATAAATCATACAAATCAGTTTAGTGACATGGTGGGGCCTATTTATCAAAATATGTATTTGTGTAATTTTTTTTATTTTTGTCTGCTTCAACTAAAAAAAGTTAACTAATTAAAAAAACTGAATAAAAAAATGTGACTGAATAAAAGCATGAAATAATTACTAAATGCTTGAATTCTAATTTTATTAATAATTTTCAATGGAGTGACAAGCTCAAATTTGTCAGATTGAATAAATAGTTTACATTTTGCCTAGGACTGCTCCCATTGGACCATGGGTGTTCTTGCAAGCTTTCAGAATAATGGCGTTCTCCATTCAAGTTTTTTATCTTTTTATCGCTTAATAAATATTGAAAATTATTTTTTGAATTCAATATTTGTTAGCTAAAAAAAAATACAAATGCTGATAGAAAACCTCTTTAGTACAGATGCAAATGATTTCCACATTACTTCAACTTAAACACAAAAGCTATCTCACCAGAAACAAACAGGATCACCAGAAACAAACAGA
This sequence comes from Xenopus borealis, assembly GCA_024363595.1. Taxonomy (NCBI): domain Eukaryota; kingdom Metazoa; phylum Chordata; class Amphibia; order Anura; family Pipidae; genus Xenopus; species Xenopus borealis. Next base: position 89,532,034 of record CM044442.1, on the reverse strand, counting down.
ACATTTTGAATTAGTTTCAAAGAAAGCAAAAATACACTTAGGGGCCTATTTGTTATTCTGTGTAACAACAAAATTCACTGTAAAAACCGGTGTAAAAAGCTGGGTAAAATGATATACCAAGCACTCAAAAGACTATTTAAGCAGGATACACTCCTGCACTTTTATTCAAGTCCAGTGTAATGTTTCGGACGCTGGCCCCTTCTTCATACATGCATAACTGCACTTTAATGAGAATTATTTACCCCAACCAATGAACATGTGAAACGCCATCCCTTTGCGTTAGTAAGAACATATGCAAAAACGATTTTAGAGATTCCATATAATGGCGACAAGTCCAATAAATAGAGTCCTTTTTTAAAATCCTTTTCCCAATTTTAGGGATGTGATTTCTTCTTTGAGATCCTTTTATGATGAAATACTGACAAATAGTGAAATTCAAAAATAAATATTAACCGTTGATAAAAAGAGTCCATATTAGTAACCATTAAGGCACAACAAACATTATAAGCTTCAATAGATAAAGAGCTATCTTACCCTATAAAGGAACTGACCCTGGATAGAATCTTGTTCAATGAAAAAAATGTAAAAAAGACTAGACATATATTGCAACAATTAGATACAGCACATAACATTATAAATAGCAAGACATATTAAACTTTTTTAGGTTGCTTATTCTGTGACAACAATATCCAGAAGCATTCCCTCATTTATGTTTTCAAACTGTACCTTTTCTAGAATTTAGAATGTTTAGTTAAGGTAGTTTCTCTTTTCTTTTTTCCTCACCACATCCATTTAAACGACCATCAGTTTTTTTGTGGTTTATAATTGTGGATAACACACTTGTGCTCATTCGCTCTCATGCTCTTGCTTCTTTGACCTATGTAAACCAACCATTTGATACAGTATAAAATATTACTGCTATTACTGCTAATTTATAGCATGTTCTGTCCCTTTCAAGGGGTGCTGTTCACAGTCTCCTTTTATAATATCATTACAGTGGCCACAATTTCTGCAGAATAAAGTACCATTTGAGTTTGCGTTTATAGGTAGTGATGGGTGAATTTATTCGCCAGGGGCAAATTCCCGCGATTCGCCGCTGGCGAATAAATTAGCGAATCGCCAGCGAAATTTCGCTTAGTGAAAATTCGCAGAAAAAACCGAGTCGCGCGTCGTTTTTGACGTGACAAAACTCAACCAATTTAACCCTTCAGCCTTTCCAAATGAAAAAAGTGTCATCCATATAGCCTGCATAGTTAAGGATATAACTACTATAATCGTTATTATACAGTATGTATGTGGTCTCAAAGAAATCCCATTGCGCAGCCTTGTACCTGTAAGAAATTCACATTCAAAATGTCTAAATATATGGCCATAGGTTGAAATTCTGACCCAATGCCTGGTGGATTAACACAATCTTTATGAAACTTAGGGAGAAAGTGAATATGGAGTATGGTGGTTTAGGACAATCAAGGCTTAGAAGATTACTTAATTCATCAATAATCACCCCTTCCATCACAGCTCCATTTAAGAATATTCTCACTTTGGAAAGTGTCAGTGGGGTCTATGGTTACTTTTTTGTACTGTGAGTAATTTCCCCATTGCCAAGAGCTTCACATGTGTAATCAGATTTATTGTGGCCCCTCTGTCTGCTCTGGTGATGATTATGGAATCATTCTGTTTCAATTCTTCAAGGGCAAGTTGTTCATGTTTAGTTATATTTTTGTACACTTTTGTTATGTTCTTACTTGTTTGCAAATATTGTTCAATTTCTGTCAGCCCCAGAGTTTTAAAGGCTTCAACATTTGGAATGTTTCCAGGGGAGAAAAAATTACTTTTCACACCAAGTTTATTTTTTAACCATATAATTAAATCATTTCTGCCTACGTTGACCCGTTATCTGAAAAAAAGGCTTTGAGTTTAAGTGATGTAAAAAATTGTACTGATCCTTAGTGAAATTAAAACGGGTATTAGTACAAGCTGGCTCATAATTCAGTCATTTGTTTAACACCTTTAGCTCAACAGAGGATAAAGCATGAGTGGATTTTGGCAGTATTGGTAGTCAGAACCAGATGCTATTTTGATGAAAAGCTTTGAAGATTATGCAATCCCAACTATGACAATTTCAGAACAATTGCATCCAATCCATGTGTAAAACTTGCACTAACATCACATTGCACATTTTGGTGCATCAGGTGAAATGGCATCAGCTCAAACTTGTGCTTTCTTTCCCTGTGCTAGGATTATGGAGAGAACACTGCATTGTGTGTGAAAACATGCCTCATAGCATGCAAATTGCACTTTGCTTTTTGTTTTGAATACCTTCTCTCTAATGTGCTCTCTGATGTCAGGACAGAAAAGTAGATCTGAAGCTGAATATCAATTGGATACAATGCACTCTAAATCAGCAGTGATAACAAACTACAAAAGTGATTAGATGCCCTTTCATTATTACAAAAGAAATCATTTTTAAAATTTTTAATTATTTGCTCATAACTGAGTCTATAATTAATGGCCTTTCCATAATTAGAGCTTTCTGGATAACAGGTTTCTGGATAAGCGATGACATACCTGTATATTAATCTTAACGCTGCAATAGCAAATATGTTGCCCTACCTTGCTAGAAAGGCTCCTTTTCTCTATGCTACAGTTCTTCATAAGAAAAACCGATTCAGTGTGTTGCCAATTTCTTCCAGGGGCAACTATATATTGTTTACTACCATCAGTATTAACCTTCTTGTTTTTAATGGATTTGTTCAGTAGCAGCTCAAACATAGAACCAAAGCTCACACTGGAATTAGTTTTGAAACTCCACAAGGTATAAAATGAATCATACTTCATGAGAAAATAGATATCTAAAAACAAGCCAACTAAAAATGGAAATACATTTTGATCTGTCTCTTTACAAACATAATACAGCAGGTATGCTAGTGAGGCTATCAAAGACCACATACACCAACGTGCACCCTATATATAATTATATTACATTACTGTGACATCAAAAACACCATTCAATCATGAAATAAGTATTTATGGAACATTAGCCGATAAAGCTATGGTTTGTTGTGCATTATTGTGCAAAATATATCAGTTACTGTTCTACACACCATATTTCATATTTATTCTCCTGTTGTTTGTATAATGATATGTATACTGTAGCCTAGAAGATTTAGCAGTTTCAGAAAATGCTGCAATGCGGAAAAGACATATGTGCATTAACTTGAATTTTATATTTCCATCACTTTAGTGTCAGAAAGCCCAATTTTAAACTATTATCTTTCAATCATTATATCTTTCATTGAATTGAATCTTGTATGCACCAGCTGTGAGAATATGTCCACTGGGATATTTACTTTGTTCAGTATATGAGCCTTACCGTTAATTCTGTCTTAATAACCAGTGACTAAAGATTTATGTCTTCAGAAGTTGCACATGAATCCTGGAGTAATTTTCCTTTCCTCTTTAGAACTAATGATAGCACTTGATAAGCAATTTGGTTTGCTTGCATTAAAACCAGTTCAAATAGGAATGTGTTAGAGGAGTATTTTAGAAGACTAAACAATATTTGTGAAAGAAAGAAAACATTCAATATTGTAAGAGGAAAAGCTTTTAACAGCAATTTTAAACTATAAGGCATAATAATGAAATTATATTTTGTCAACACAATACCTCAAATCAGAGGTAGGGAAGATATACTAACTTACATTGAGGAAGGAAATCTAGACAGAGAGCTTATGAGCAAGAATTGCAGCAAGTGTTGCTCTAATCGTTTTATCCAACTAGGCACACATTAAATTATTAAAGAACTATTTTCGGATATAATAATATGATATTAGAGGTATTCCTGAATATATAAAACCCCCTTCAACTACATGACTACTCAATTAGTTGGCAGAATCCAGCCAGCACAAATATAAAGTAAATAGAAGTGCAAATGGTTCAAATGAAGCACACCTAGTCACAAAAAAGTGAGGTGTAATCCTACAGGGAATCCCCATTAGGGTTACCACGACATAATATCCACAAAAAAAGATAAAAGTTCAGTCAAAAGAAGTGTCCCTATGTGTTTCGACCAACAAGGAAAAGAAAAAAAAGTAAGAAAAAAAGGCTAATTCGTTTTTTTTTTTTTCCCTGATGAAGACCTTGAAATGCATAGGGCCACTGCTTGGGACAATTGTTTGATTTAATTATTTGTTTTGTAACCTTCATGTATAATAAATGAACCTTTTTCTGAGAGTGTGATCCTCATCTTTTTTGTGCACATATAAAGCAAAGTCACCCTGGTCTTCACCAATACTGTACCCAACCACAGATGAATTAGTGGTGAACAAAACTGTGTTGTGTCACCAAAATGCATTGAAGTCAATGGGAAGGCAAATGGACATTGCAGTTTTTAATTCTGGAATAGCTTATATAATGCCTGGACTTGTAAAATAAGTTATTTTCTGTTATACCTTAACCATAGTGGAAAAGGAAGATCTGCAATGTTACTGACAACCTGGACCTTAGGCATTATTATATATAAAAATCAACATGTGCCATGGTAGGTTAGAGTTCTCGACTTGCAGTCTTCAATACTCAGTGTTCAGGCTAAAGCTGTTAAAATGGTTTGATTTTTATGTACTTTACTTTAGGACACTATTTCCTTTAAATGTCTTAATTAAAGTGATCACTGAAATGGGGTTAAATGTAGCAATCCATGTTTCAAAGCAATAATTGGCTAACAGGCACTGGAATTTATCACTTTAAACTTTTAAGAATGGGGCAATAACACTTCTGTTTGGACTTGGATCATTTTATTTTAAACATTTTATAAAGCACTTGTCTCCCATCAATTTTTTCCAAGAAATATTGGGCACTTGAATATTGACCTGCACTTTCCAATAGTAAGAATATAACTTTTTACCATACCTCCAGGACAGTCCTGATTTTGATAGCTCAGTCCACAGTTCTTATAATATTATTAAAGGAGAACAAAAGCTTAACTAATGTACCAGCCAAAGGCAACCAGAGCCTTTGGCTATAGGGGAGCTACTGGGACCTCCAAAGATGTCCCAGTAGCTCCCAATCTTCTTCTTTTTGATTCTCTGCACATGCTCTGTGCTGCTGTCACTTACTGGGCTTAAGGATCGACTCAAAATATACCATAACATAGAATATAAAGGTCACAGTATGAAGCTAATTAGTCATTAATCCAGATATGTACTACATGGCAGCACAGCAACCAGTGTAACTAGCCTCAGACTTTAATAATTAGCCTTGTAGCATTATCTTTTATTACAGGCTAACCTAATTTTCTGCTTAAATTTGCAACAACCCCTCAGTGTACAGTAACTTCTCAACAGTTGCTCAGAGCCCACTGAGCATGTGAATGTCACTGACATTCTCCAAGATTGTGACTCCCTGTCCCTTTTTTTTTACCCCATTCATTTTTAGAGATTAGTTCTCCTTTAAAGGGAAGGTTCATCTTCCAAACACTTTCTTAGTACAAACACTTTTTTAGTAGAGTAAGTGTAAAAGGTCTTTACCTGGTGTTTCAGTCTGACCGGTCAATAATCCACATGCAGACTCTGTATTGGTAAATTGCAATTTATGCAGTTTGCTACATTTAATTGATACATTTCTCAGTGGTATATTTGGAATATGAGCAACTATTGTAACAGCTGCAGGGAAGAGCAAGGCTTTATGAGTTTCCTCATTGGTCTAATCATCTTACAAATGTATTGGAGAGTACTCTACTCATATTGTAGTTAACATAGAATCCAGTCTACAACTATTGTTGCCCACACATTTTTTAGACAGTTCCATGAATATACATGTTTGACAACATGAGCCTCCACATCTACAACAGCCTTTAACATTTAACTAATGTGTTGGTCCAGTGGTGTTCTGATCTATAAAAAGCCTGGGTGATAAAAGAGATCCTAAACTCTTCCCTCTCTTAAAGAATTGGGCCCTGTTTCAAAATATTCCAGTATCTCTGAATTGACCTACATACATATGGGGTGTCCCTAGAATATGTAGTAATAAAACAGGAAAATATTTTCTCCAATCTCGCCTCCTATGTCAAACCTTGCCTCTACATGGCACTCCCTTAGTTTAAAGGTCCCTGTGAGAAGCCACCACTCCTCTGTCACAGGCAGGTTTGATGCCCATGTGGCACAGATCCACAGGATCACTTAAGTTCCTACACTTCATTAAATTTACATAAAGCCACAGTAGCTAATTTTTGAAACAAGTCAATATAAGTCAATATAAATAACTGTACTTTGTAATGGATAAAAGTTGGATTTCACATAGTCCAGTATAAACAGTGGAGTGATCCACACCTTCCACCCCAATGTGACCCAGCCAAGAGATCATAATATAAATTGTACACAATTCTTCAAAGGAACAAGTAGTATTAAAGGTATCCACATGAGGGGAACAAGTATTATTAAAGGTATCCACATGAGGGGAACTATCAATACTGTCAGATGGTACACATATGCCCTGATCATCTCCAGGTCATTAATTTATAACTGAATTTTTATTGCTTGTTGAACTATGTAAACTACTCTAGTGTAAACTACTGGGTGACAAAAAAAATCCACACCCTGCAAGTATGTATTTAATCAAATGTTTCTGATGCTCTGCTCATTCATTTATAATTACACAAACTTGAGATGAAACAAAGAAAGATATTCTTCCAGCTGTGGCAGCTGACAGACCCACAGGCAGCGTCTTAAATGAGCTTCATGGGCAGTTGTACTGGCATATCTTAAATAGCCTCTGGGTTTGTCACAGGGCTCATCTATTGTGCTTTATTGAAGTATTACCATTGCTGCATACAAAATAAATTTTTTGCCATACAGCACTGATATTGCTCTGTGTTTAAAAACATGTTGTAATTCAAGTTTCTGGTTATTCAAAATAATCTTTTTATTTAAAGCAAATGCATATTGTTCAATCAGTCTTTTAGAGTTTAATACGGTATTCGTGATAATATCTGAGTATAAAAAAATATTTATATATATATAAAGCACTGAAAATTTTATAGTGAAACTGTATTCTTTATTTCATTTTTTTTTCTAATTCTTTATTCTGTATATTTGTTCATTTTCTTATACTCATGGGATTTTAACTATTTCATGTCTTGTGAAAAATAGATAATTATCATAACTAAAAATACTGATAAATATAAAGACTGTAAATTTCTTGAAAAAGTTAGCACCATTAAATGTTAAAACATAGAATTATGGAACGTTTCAAATGTTCTTAAATTGATGAAAGGGGGATTTATATGCCTAAACATTGCTATAAAAATATACTGCATAAAACAGTGAAATATGTGAAACACTTCTTTATCTAAGTAACCATTTTCATAAAAGTATACCCTGCTTGTAGTATAATATGTGCCATTGGATTGTTCTAAATAGAAAATTTTTGTTTTAAGTACTAAGTTAGAGCTGCATTATTTCTTGTCAGGTGATCTCTGAGGCAGCACAGATCAAAACCAAATGGTGGCTCAAGGTAGAAGGTAAATATTTATTAATATATGGCAATACAGTAAGATTCCTTAATAGGTCACTTATAATGATCTGCATTATCTGTTGGTTAAAGGGGAACTATCGTGAAAATGAAAATTCAATATACGCTTCTTCATGCTGGAAAAATAAACTTTCTTAACACAATCAAATAAATATTCTGCATAGTTTCTTAAATAATAAAGTTCTCTTAGCATCTTTTTCTCTTCATTCTGTCTTCTTGCAGCAGTTGGGTGTCAGATATTTATGGACAGTTATATCCAATTTATATTATAGGGGGCTCCCTTTCCTAGCAGATGTATTAGAGCGCACTCAAATAACTGATTCCAGTATAAACAACATCAAACAAAATAACTGCCTTTTGTGTATGACTGTACTGTAGCTTCAGTAAGCAAGGGTGCCAAATGGAACTATAATACGGTATGCTGTGTATGTTTGCATTAATGAAAACAAATATGTTCAATATGTACACTGTAACAGAATAGAAATGCTTAATGTACACAATCAGCTATGGATATTACAGGTATTCTATATTAGGCAGCAGGTGTTTGGTCTGCCTTTGAATTCTTTATACTAGAGAAGGAAACATCTGTCCATTCACTCAATTGATCTGACCAAGTCACTAAGATGGAACCCCCTCTCATGTAAGATCATTATGTTATGGCTGTTATTGCTATGTATCTTACAAAGATTGAATCTGTATACCATTTCAGATACACGATAAAGCATCAAAATAGCAAGGGGCATTTCTTCAAAATGTGACCAATATATCTGAAGATTGCAAGGGACAGAAAATAAAAGAGGAGACATTTTTATATATACAGGTCTTACAAAAGAATATAACTCTGTTTATTAAAGAAAAATAGGAACTAACATTTTAGTTAGCCTTTCTCAAGGTGTATCTAAGAGTGCTAATCCTTCAATATATTCATATATTTAGAATAGTGATCATGCACCTCTGGCTTCGGACTGTTTGCAATTTGGCACTCTGGGCAGTGCCAGGCCAAATGGACCTGGTGCCCCAAGCACTCCGACGCCCCCCCTCCCTGCGCACGTTGTGTACGAATGTCCCCCAGAGCAGTGAGCACGCGCATGCGCAGATTGCCAGAGGGAGGGCAAGTAGACAGACAGGGTGGCAAAGCAGCAAACATGGGGTAGGCAGAAGACAGGTATATATATTTATTTTTATTTTTTTTTATATATTTTTTATATATAATACCACACAAAGTCGGCACTCTCGAATAAAAAGTTCATATGCCTGGGTGCAGTGTCCGAAATATCATCCATAGA
>CM044442.1:89482074-89517133 GCA_024363595.1 Xenopus borealis | reverse complement strand
CATATGATATATGTTTTTAATGTATTTAGTTTGTCATATGACAAAATATTCCAAATACCTGTTCCGAAAAATTTGATAATACTGCATCTCAACTAATTAAAACAACTTGGTGAACTCTGTAACTCTATCTAAGGTGTTTGAGTTTTCCATCTGTTCAGCTGGAGCATAAATTTCCACCTAAACTATTTTATTTCTTTTATTTTCTGTAAGGTGCACAAACACACAGTGCAGAAGCTTGCTTCTGAAATAAAAAAAATGGAATTCTAGTTACAGAAATTCAAAATTTGTGTTGCAATTAATTTTAGGGGGCTGATTTACTAAAGGTCGAATAAAAATTCGAATAAAATTTGAATTTGAAAAATCTGAATTAATTTTAGGCTACTTCAACTATGGAATATCCCAAAATTTTATTAGAATTGAAGAAATTTGAATATTCGAATTTTCAAATTATGAAGTACTGGCCCTTTAAAAATCCTTCGAATTTGACTATTAGGCAGCTTAAATATGCCAAATTGACATTTTAGCCTATGAGCGACCTCAAATAACTTGTCCTGAGATTTCGAAGGACATTGGTGAAAATCTTCGATAGTTTGATTCAATCGAACGATTCAAATGATTTTCATTTGATCGAATGAGGCAGTTTTTTGATCAAAAACGACCATATTTGATTGAAAATGATTGAAAATTTAAAATTTGAGGGTTGAATTTCGAAGTATTTTCCACTTCGAAATTCGACACTTAGTAAATCAGCCCCTTGGCATTGCATCGAAGGGGCAATTTATAAACGTATATTCCAAAAGGCCAAATTTTTTTTTCGATCAAATAGGTCCGTTTTTAATCAAATCAGTCTGTATTCGATCAAAATCTAATCGATCCATTTGAATTCTTAGCATGTTGGATTTGAAGTTTTTCCCATAGGCTTAAACAGCAATTCAGCAGGTTTTAGATGGCGAATGGTCAAATTCTAATTTTTAATGAGACAGTACATGAAAAATTTCAAATTCAAATTTTCACATTTTTTGCAAATTCAAATCAAATTTGGACTATTCTCTAGTTGAAGTACACAAAAATAACTCAAAATCCAAATTTTTTTATTTCGAATTTTCACTTTGACCCTTGATAAATCTGCCCATAAGTATTTGGTGCTAAGTACCATCGCCAACAAAAAACTTTATGATCAGTTTACATATTTAGAGTTAAAGACTTTGATTATTTTCTCTAAAAAAGTCACAAAAATTGTTTACTGAGAAATTTGAATACTTTAAGAAATATTGATAAGTATACTTTCACACTGAAAAAAAAAATTGCTAAACAACTGCAAAATATGTGAAATGACAAAATTTTGCCAAATGCTCTGGAGTGATTTACAACTGGTTTACCAACGTGAGATCATTTCCTGATGTTGATTAGTATCAATAGAGAGAGGTCTCTAATAATTATATATTATAATCTCAGAATATATATTATTCTGAGATTATACAACCCTCTTAGAAAGAGAGATAGGCTAATGAGTTGCTGAAATACATTTGATAGATTATTTCCAGTAACATCATTGCAGGACACAGATTGATGGCTGCCCATTAACACTTGAATTCACAGTCATCTTAAAAACCAACAAACTTTCAGAGCCATATTTATAAAATTGAGCGTCAGTTTGAATCGCCAATTAGAACTGGTGCGTCTAAAACTCCTCCCAAAAATCTGAAAAACTTATTGAACAAAAATTTTTTTAAGAGAACTTAGATTTTCAAATGGTCAAATTTTTCAATTTGAACCAAATTTTTTCTATTCAAATCGAATTTTGGCCTATTCGATAGTCGAAGTACCCAAAAATTACTTTGAAATTTTAATTTCTTTCATTCGAATTTTGACTTCAACCCTTGACAAATCTGCCCTTTAAGGTACGGAGATCCAAATTACGGAAAGATCTATTATCTAGAGAATTCCAGGTCCTGAGCATTCTTGATAACAGATCCCATGCCTGTAGTACCTAAACTCTTCCCATATACAGAACAACACTTCTTTACTGCAGTGACATGCTGTCACGGGCAGGCCGTATAGGCGCCCAGGGGAAGTAGTGGACCAAGGAGGAAGCTTAGGGGTTAAACGGTCCAATAACGCAGCACAGGCAAGGATCAGGTAAACACAGGTCAAAGTCCAGGCAAAAAGGTTGTATTAGTAGGCAAAGGCAAAAACCAGTCCAGGCAAGGTCAAATATACAGGAAAACAGGATCAAGATAAACCCAGGAACATTAACAATGTGGTCCTATAATTGGGCGCCATAATGGTGTCCAATGGCGCTTTAAATATTCAAATTTGGCGCCAAATTTGGCGCTGTGACGTCATCGCATCAGGCGCGACGCGATGACGTCACTACCCGGCGCCGCTATCCACGTGGCGGCTATGGGCGCCGCTATTGTGGATAGGACGCCGGACAGAGAGGACGCACCGCCCGGAGCTAAGGTAAGCCTCCGGGCGGCGCGATCTTGACACATGCACCAAACACAGTATTTCAGGCCCTTGGCCCTTTTTTCAGTACATAGAATCAACATTAGTCCAGAAATAGCCGGTATTGTATTACATAACTGTAGCAACTACAGTATGCAAAGAAATGCACAACTTTTTCAATTGATAAAAAAAAACAGTTGGCAAAAACTTGACTCAAAATGGCATGCCTTGTTAGTCATTTCATATTTAGGGGGTTATTTATTAAAATCTGACCCCAATAACTCAAAAAAAAAATTTTTTTTACTATAAAATTTATACGTAGTGGGAAAAAATTATATTTTTTTAAGATTTATTATGCCCTGAGGATGGAAAAAGTCAGAATCTGAAAATACTCCATCTCAGACCTGCCGAGGTTGTGTATAAGTCAATGGAAGAGGTCCCTATTTGGAAGTTTCAGTGGTCTGTGTTGGAATTCACCTGAAAATCCAACTATTTTGGGCTTTTCGGTCAAAAACACAAAAATTATACGATACAATATATGATTTGGATTTTCAATTGTTTTATCAAGCTTTTACCCAATCTGATTGAATTTTGCTTTTTTAATAATAAATAAGGTCCAATCTTGGATTCTATTTTGGCCAGACTTTTTTCTTTAAAATACTCAGACAACTTTGGATTTTGATAAATAATGCCCTTCATTTAAAGTTGTAAAACATTCTTGTACTAAAAATCTGGAACTGCAGATTGAATATGCTATCCCCCCCCAATTCAGGCAGATTTTGAGGTTTTTGTGATGTCTAATGGGAGAGGGTCAGGAAATGTAGTGTATAACCACTTCTGGCAATTTCATTTGCACATCTGATTCACACACAAAAGAAAAAAAAAAATAATTCTTTATATCACTTGTGTGATCTGAAACTATGTGATAATTTCACTAAAAGAAATCTATATAGACTGTGCAGTGGCTCTCAGTCAAGATTTTTCTTGCTGCAGTTCTGTCAGTAGACACGGGAACCTCTTGTCCTGACATTCTTTGAAATAACTGGTTTTCACCTATTTATAAAATAACCCTGCTTAATCTTAAAGATCAGAATGCTAAAAGGATATTTTACAGAATATAACCATTTCCTTGATACATATTTTTCTCTTAGTTGCCATAAGTTTATACTATGTCTTTATCTCTCCCTCTTTTAATTACCATCTGCTGTCTTTCTCTAGCAGGGAATTTTCTTGCAAGGTCTGATTTTACCGTCCATCATTAGTATAATGTCTTACCTGTCCACATTTTCTCTTTCATTCTGAGCTACCTACTACTGTGTTCACTTCTCTATCTAATGAGGTCTTGTAAGCAAAAATAATGAGCCTTCCTGTTATACTGCCTTTAGTATATTAATGTGAATGTTACATGGCAGAAGACTGACTATATTTGGTAAGGACTTGTTTAAGGCTTTAACATCATTTAATATTGTCTAAAAATATTGCTGGTGAAATATTTTAGAATCATCATAGACTTTAATATTTTTCTGCTGTAGCTTGGTTTTCCCACTATTTTTTTCCAAAGGAAATGTCCTAATTAGGCTACTCCTCTCATATCTTTACTGCTCTTTAACATGTTTTATATCACTATTAAAGAAAAAGGTTATATAATTATATTACCATATAAACATAGGCATCAGTTGAATACTAAAATGGATCATCCTCTTTTTAATTTGAAAAGGGATATAAACTTTAACACTGCATTTGGTTTTGTTCAAAATGAAAATGCAAGAAAATTATTTGCACATTTCTATTTATGTTTATGCATTTAAGAATATTATTTTGCTTCCGCTTTGTTATTAATACGTTGCTTGAAATATTATGATCCATGTACGCTATGATTATTTTATTCCTGATATTGGTAATATTTAGTAAGAAAACTCAATATAAGAAAAATAAAGTGTTCTTTTTCCACTGCAAAAATGAATAACTTATTCCTTGCCTATTCTATCCGCCCATGGAGCAGTCTACACAAAATCCCGCCTACTCTGTTTTAAACCATAAATACAATACCTCCCACTGTCTGGACTGAAAAAAGAATAGATTTGAATAGATATCAATAAAATGTTACAAAAAAGTTTAAAATAGTAAAACTGTATATATAAAGAAATGGATTAACCTATAAAGTAGGGTATGTGAATTTCCAACAGCTAAAAGAAAGAAGAGATTTTTATTTTTGTATTATATCTACTTTTAGCAGAAAAAGGTAAAAGGTGCTATGAAGGTAGGGTGGGGATAGAAAAGGCACTGGTCAACAAACAGAGACACCAATGTTAGAATGGAAACATAATGAAATATCAAAAGCCATTAAAACGGTTAGTCTTGTCAAAAACAGATTTCTGCTTTATTTGCCCAGTGATACTTCAAAATATACATTTAAACAATTCATTCATTGATTAATAAACTAACATTTATTAAAAGAAATATTGCTGCATGAATGAGATTTGTTGATTGCTGTTCTCTAATCAAACATGATTTACCTTAATGTTTAAAAACTGCAGAACACACGTGTTTTTTAATTAGTGATCAATCCTTTAAGCTGGACCTTCATCCAGATAAAGACATAGCAGTAAAATATCTAAGATTGTTTAGAATTGTCTGTAGTCACAACTGGACTCACTACAAGCCCATGCAAATATATAAAAAATATTCACTAACATGATTAAAATAAATAGCATGCATATTGGGAAGCTCTGTTGACAAATTATTTGAAATTCTTTATTACAGTAGTTTTCTAATTTGCTCCTCCTCCATCATCCCATAACACTGTAACACACATTATAGATTATTGTGTGCAAACTGTTATTTTTGCTGTTTATCAGCATCAATCTAGTTTGGTATTTCAGCAGCTATCAGGTTGCTAAGGGCTTTTTAAACTACCAGCAACAAAGCAGTGGTTTGTATTAGTGGTTGGAAAATGAATAGGGAGCAGCCCTACAGTACTGTTATCCCTATAGCATCTGAGATTGAGAAGGGACCAATGTGAGGGAGCATTTCAAGGATAAATTGTTGACAAGGTTGATATTGATAAAATATGTTTGACTGCAAGAAGTGTGGAACTTCTGAAGAGAACTGCCCTTAGTAATCCACTGATTGGTAAGGATGCAGGCAACCTACAAATGATGGTGTTGGGGAAATATTTTAACAAATGAGCACATTTATCAAAATCTTTTTTCCAGCATCAAAACGGATTTTACTGCTTGAGCAATCTGAGTATTTTGAAATCAAAATCAGTAGCAGCTCTGTACTACAATTCCATTTTGTCTCCAATAAAGTAAGTTTTTTTTTTAAAATGTGCAGTGCTTGTTCTACATCCAGAACAGTTAGTTGCAATTAAAGCTGATAGCTATATATTTTGTTCTGCGTGAAGTTTAATTTCCATTTGAATAACCCCTTGGCTGTGACATACCCCCAAGAATGGTGAGTTACAAAGGATGTGCCAAACACCCAAACTGAAATTTGCCCCACTCTTTTGTGTCACCATAACGAGTACAAAGATTTTCACCTGACTGTGAGTGGTGCAATAAAGAACACAACCTGAGCCATTCATATAAGTGGTACTCATTTAACTTGAGGATTTTGTGGGATATGTTTATCCTCCTAACTTTAGCTTCCAGACGCTTTAAACGCAGGCTACTCTCTCAAATAATCTGCTTCTTGAAGCTGCAGACAGCATCTCCAGCCCCACTGGGAGTTCCTAACCTAGGCAGGTAGTCTTCCCACCCTGTGTCCTGTCCTGAGAGCCCTAACACTTTTTCTCTCCCACAGAAGAGCTGACTTACCTTCTTACACATATAATTACCTAGTTGAGAGGGAGAATGAACCATTTTGCATAAGGCATCTCTCTACAGCCCATATAATGCACCTTAAAGGACAAGGAAAGTCTAAAATAGAATAAGGCTAGAAATGCTGTATTTTGTATACTAAACATAAACATGAACTTACTGCACCAATCAAACAAATGATTTATGCTTTCAAAGTTGAGCACAGGGGACCATCATTGTAAATTTGTTAAACATCATTGCAAGACCAAGACTGCACACACGCTCAGTGTGGTCTGGGCTGCTAAGGGATTGTCCTAAATTATCAAAACAGCACAAGTCAAATAATATCTGCCAGATGCTGATAAAGCAGGACTGATTTATAATTAGAATATACAGACTGCACTGGGACCTATGTTGTAATTTAGGCACCAAATTACTGTTTATTTCAATGTTGTTCTGCCTCAATTTAGATGATACGTGTAATATAGTATTTAATATACTAGTATTCTAATTTTTTTGACCATCAGATCCTGTATATAGAATGCTCAGATACTAGTTATAGAGTCTATCGTTTGGGCCCCATGCATGGGCCAATAATTGGCATCAGGAGCAGCCAATTCAGCCAATATCAGTCTTTGTTAAAGTACAGAGTTAAATAGGTGGCTCGCCTTTAAGTTAACTTTTCATATGTTATAGAATGGCTAATTCAAAGCAACTTTTCCATTTCATTATTCACTTTTTATAATTCATTTTAAATTATTTACATTTATCTTTTGACTTTTCCCAGCTTTTAAATGGGGGTTCTTTAAGGTTACAAATGTATTGTTATTGCTGAGATTTATTACTTTAGAATGGTTCTGTGTTCTGATCTGATCATCAGAAAGTAACAATAACATATGTTACATTGCCAAACACTGCAGAACAAACTCCATTAATATGATTGGTGGATTGTGTTTAACATATTCTTTACACGATAGAGGTCCACATGAGATACAGGCTATAACAGATTCCTCATGACTTCCTCTTCTGATACAGCTCACACTAATAATTAATATTACCATTCATTCCTCAAACAGGCAGTCCAGAGTGGACTGTATTTGCCAATCCCCCTACATTTTGAAAATATATTAAAATCTATAAAGTTTGGGATTTAAATGAATAGTGAAATTCAAAAAATGATGTTAGAGAGTACTAAGAGTACAAAAGAAAGAAAAGAATCTACGTGTTATGAACAAATAGAGGAAAATTGCCATTAGGGCACCAATATCCTGTTTTCCTTTCTGCTTCTTAATCTTCTACCCACATGGCTGTTTACTGCAAATAAAGGGATGTGGCCTTTCTTCCAGCTGTCTCAAACAGGCTTCGTGGTATACACTGTTCTGTAATAAGCTAACATTAGCCAAGTTGGATGAATATAACAGTTACTGAATTTTAATTAACTCAACTGGCATGGCTTAGAGCATGCCATACCAATATACAGAATTATTATACACGCTGCAGATAACATTTAAATTACCACACAGGCATAATTAATGCATAATTTTCTGTCAAAAGTTGACTTCAAATTTATATATTATTTACGTATTTAGATTTATGCATTCCCTTTGTGATTAGAAGACTTGCTTGTTAAACTATATATTTTCCTGTGTGCAGTTTTTTTTAATAGGCCATGTGTTTAAACTTGGCATTGTGTTAGCTCACACACAGGGACAATAGATAATACATCTGTGAAGATTTCAGTTCTGGATATTTTACAGAAATTGTTAATAGACAGATTTGCTAAGCAGTATTAGTTTATTTAGTATGAAATTACACAACATAAACACTTTATATTTAACTCTGTATTCATCAACTACATGCAACAGAGTTTTCTCTGAAACATACTAATCTGTACTAAAACTGTAATGTAATAAATGATAAGACTCATAAACAGAACCAGAATACTAGGCCCAGCCATATGAATGGGGAGATATTTCAAATAGTGATGGGCGAATCTACCCAGTTTTGATTCGCCGAAAAATTTGACGCACGTCTCGTCATTTTCTTCATGCATCGCGTCGTTTTCGTCGCTGGTGTTTCGCGAATTTATTCGCCAGCTGCGAATCGCGGGAATTTGCCCCTGGCGAATAAATTCGCCTATCACTAATTTCAAATCATGATGGGTATGCAGATCATTAAATCTATAAATGCCTCATAAAATCACTTGGGGTAGTCACACAAGAGAAAACACGGGGTCTCATTTATAAACTTTGCACAGCACAGTGAACAGATCTACCCTGCTCATGTTTATATTTATAAACTGTAGAAGAAGGGGTGTATTTAATGTGCAAACAGAAGAGCTTTTTAAATATGGCAAAATCGAATAGTGCGACTATTTACATGCACACTCTGCATTTGAGTTATGCCACGACTTTTGTGGTGGAGAAAATATTTGCAAAACAGTTTTGCAAATTGCATATTGAAATTACCGTCAACGCTATTTTCTTCGCACAGTGGTTGCACTCACACAAACACCTGTCTCATTTGCAAGCCATTTGCAAACATTTGTGCACAATGTGAATTTAACCAAAAAATGGAAAGATAAAGGCAAAGCAGTGCAATAATTTAGCATTCAGGAAAAATCATGGGCAATGCAACCATTTGTGAGCAAATATGTGTTGCGTGAATGTTATAAATGACCCCCAGAGTGAACATATTTAATGACATAAGGCATTTGTCCCTCTAAGCTGGTACACTAGTATTCACATTATTTGATTGTTAAGATTTTGTGTGTATTTGTATACCATGAAAAACAAACTTTGTGTTGAGGAAATCATAGTAGTAATCAATGAAAAGTGAGACATTGATTGATATCTCTCAGAGATAAATGAAAATTATTTGACCACAAAGCAAGATTTGTCTCTTTGGCACCCACAAAATAAATCACTTGCCAGATCAAAAGTGCTTTGAGTAGAACAATACTGATATAACATATACTGGATCTGAATCTGTACAGTTTTCTAATATAGAAGTTTACTATTTATTTTTCTACCTTTCTAAAGCAGCTCTGGAAAGGAGGCCATGGAATCTCAGTGAATTTCTGCATTTTGGCATATGTGATTTTTTTTTCATGAAACTGCGGCAAAGATTTGCTGTAAATATTTTCACCGTAACAAAAAAGTCTGCAAGACAAAATTGTCTCACAGGCAAAAAAGTAATCATAAGGAAAATAATGCCCATAGACCTTAATGATTTGGACAAAAAAATAACCAAGACAAAATTGGTGCCATAAGAACAAAAAGGCAAGATAACTTTAATGCATTTGGACAAAAAAGTTCCTGAGAAAAATGCCCATTAACTTTAACGCATTTTGCTAATTTTTGCAGTTTTGTGAATATTCCAGCAAAATTAAAAAGGACAGATACTCTCATCACTAGTTGATTTCTTTCTTATCTTTGGCCCTGCTGTGCCGAATTAAAGGCAATTGTTATAATTGATTCAATAGTTGTTAAACGTATCAACTAATGTAGCAAATTGTAAAGGAATTTGCAACTGGATTTCCGAGCTGCCAGAGACAGGAACATTTAACTTTAAAATTCTGTTTAGGAAAATAGGACAAAAACAAAAAATGGAAAGCCATTGAAAAAGTCTTTATGTGAACAATCTGAATTGAAAAAAGTGTTTAGAATATGAACAACCACTTTAAGAATACCACTTTAAGAGTCAGATTTACTAAGGGTCGAATTTGAAAATATGCAATGCACAATTAAAATTTGTAATTCAATAACAGTTTAAGGAAGTATATTACATTAGGAGATATGAATTTTATTACATTTATAACAGCCACATTTATCATATGCCCTGTTTATAAAGCCAGTGGTTGCCACTTTGTCTACATACTGAATACAAATGCACCAGTCCTGGCATGAGTACAGTCAGATAGTTGTCTTTGTTCAATGAATATAATAGATATTTGATATATGTCAGTTTGTGGTAACTTGCAGTGCAATACACTCCCTTTATTATTATTGGCACAAAGATTACTACAATCACCCATTGATATCATCCAGTCAAGCAGAAAGATGTAAGCACATACACACTCACAATTACAAACTGCAAGAATAATAAAGTGTTTGTAGCCTGCAGGATTTTTAGGACAAACATTAAAATATGCTTTTTTTGTAATATACAAAAATCTTGAGATATCTGTAGCTAAATAAACTTCAGTCAGGAGAACCTTGCTTTTGGAACCACATATAGTCACACCTAGTTCATATGATCAAAAGCAAATTCACATATGCACTTATGCACAACTTACATAGAGTTATAAGACACCCAGACTCACTCCTTTTGGTTTAAACATCATCCATGATTTGTTTGTAAAGAACTGCAGATATTTCTTTCTGGGAAGGTGACATGTTAATAAATCCAAAACAGGAATGAATTAACCTGTATTATGGCCAGGGGTATATTTACCATCTAAGTACTCAAGAGCCTGTACCTAGGGTGGAAGTTTTATGGGGGCAGCCTTCAGTTGTCTATATGGTAAGAACCTTCAGAAAAAAAACCCACTTCCACTATTGCCAGATCCTTTCCAATTAAGGTGGGGGGTCATCCAGTGTTGGACTGCAGAACTAATGTCATGCTCAAATGCCATGGAGTCACATACAGTGACTTCACACAGGGGTGGGCACTCACAGTTTTGATGCATTGAGCAACACTGGACCTGAATACTTTACAGCCCTGGACACTGGAACGTGTCCTACACCCAATCCATGCCAGCTCCACTCCTGGTCCACTTAAGGGCCTCACATTGACAACGTGTTCTGATGATCATTAATTCATACCATGCGGCCCTGTTCCTCTATTACATATGGGTAAATCTGTAGTAATGTCTATTCTGGTAAGTACTGGACTCTGGGGGTTCCACAAATGAGACGAGTTGAGACACTCACCTCAGGAGGCTGCGCCCCCCTGGTTGTCAGAGACAGCAAAAAATGCAGCTCCTGGTAAAAAGCTGGATTTCCAGTTTTCAACTGGGGAGTGGGGGGGCTGCAACACAAAGGCACATCAGGTGGCAAAATGGGCAGGATCGCCCCTGATTAAATATCCAGCATTAAAAAAGGGCTTAACCCCCACTGGGCTTGTACTCCGTATTAATGTATAACTCAAGGATTCTCAACACTATTTTATAAAAAGCTATTTTTATTCACAACCATGCCTTGATAATTAAAACATAATTAAAACCAAATGCAGCAGTCTGGGAGACGGGATCCCATTCCTTTAAATACTTAGTTACCCTACCGGATCTTATGAGACTCAGTAGAATCTAAGACTATCCCATGCATATGTATACATGTTCAAAAATAGTGTTATGTAACCGGCAACTTCTGGGCAAACATGAGTCAAAACTCCTTTATGGGGGAATATCACCAATTATTATCTCCTGTAGGTGTATACTAGCAGCATAGTGGATCTATGTTATGTCTGAAGAGAAACTCCACACGTCACAAGTCCCGAGACATCCTTGGCAATAACTCAAGGATTCTCAACACTATTTTATAAAAAGCTATTTTTATTCACAACCGTGCCATAATAATTAAAGCATAATTAAAACCAAATGCAGCTGTCTGGGAGACGGGATCCCATTCCTTTAAATACTTAATTACGCTACTGGATCTTATGAGACACAATGATTCAGTGGAATCTAAGACTATCCCATGCATATGTATACATGTTCAAAAATAGCCTTATGTAACCGGCAACTTCTGTGCAAACATGAGTCAAAACTCCTTTATGGGGGAATATCACCAATTATTATCTCCTGTAGGTGTATACTAGCAGCATAGTGGATCTATGTTATGTCCAAAGAGAGACTCCACACATCACAAGTCCCGAGGCATCCTTAGCAACTAAAAAATCGCCATGGTCAGCTGGATGAAAACGGAATAAGCCATTCACAGGCACCATGTCCAGATGTCACTCCATCCATCTGTCTCCGGAGAGGGGCCCCGTCTCCCAAACGCTGCATGTTTGCCCAGAGATTGCCGGTTACATAACGCTATTTTTGAACATGTATACATATGCATGGGATAGTCTTAGATTCTACTGATAAATCTGTCTCATAAGATATAACACAATTGTCATTAGACTATTTGTAGTGATGGGCAAATCTGGGGCTTTCGCTTCTTCGAATTTTTGGCGAAAAATTTGCGAAAATGTAAAAATCAGAAAATTCACAAAACATTTGTGAAATTTACCAGTTTTCATGAAAAATTTGTGAAATGTACTTAACTATAAATTCGTGAATTTCAAGCAATTTCACTATAAATTCGGGAATTTTGAACTATTTCATAAAATTTGTTAAATTCAAACGTTTTCACTATAAATTTGGGAATTTCTAACGTTTTCACGATAAATTTGTGAATTTCGAATGTTTTCACGAAAAATTTGTGAATTTCTAATATTTTCATGGCGCACAGGAATTCACTGCAAATTCGAGCTATGCGAATAAATTCGCCCATCACTAACTATTTGTATAAATTTGTATATTATTTAATGGCCACTCCCTCGATTTATGGATCGGGTAGGGTAACTAAGTAATTGGTTTTAATTATGTTTTAATTATTAAGGCATGGTTGTGAATAAAAATAGCTTTTTATAAAATAGTGTTGAGAATCCTTGAGTTATACATTAATACGGAGTACAAGCCCAGTGGTGGTTAAGCCCTTTTTTAATGTTGGATATTCAATACATAGAAGCAAATGGGCACTCCACCGAGTTAATACTCCATAATATACTAGTAATCATTCAGGCTCTGCTTGCTACCAATTTGGAGAATTTCTCCACTGGTTAAACTTTTGATTCAAGTAGCTCTATTTTGCAGTTACTGATTTTGACCACAGGCACTGAGCATGTGATTTGATTCATTGGGGGAAAAAGCAGTGTGGTGTGCTAAAAAAAACAAACAAAAAACATGCAGACATCATTATTTTATAATCCTTACATTCCACATCAACAAGTAGTATTGGAACCCTCCTTGCATGTGTGCAATGATTGGAATATATTGGCAAACTGTCAACTTTTGTTCACCTATGAAGAACAGTTGTAGCATAGAAAATTATGTAGAAAATAGCTTATCTTACAATGTAGTGCAATGCACAGTATATAATATTGCAGAGTTAAAAACACCTTAACCACAAAATAAATTTTGTTTTATTCTATGGTACAGATGCAGCCACTTGGATTTGTGAGTTAAATGCGTCATGACTCAGGGTTAATTGAAGAAACTGTGTTATCTAAAGTTATCTTAACTCATTTAATGCATTTAACCTTTTCATTAGCATACCAAAGCACCATTGTTTTCAAGGTGAACTCTTTAATTGGATGGGATGCTGTGACACAATATTCTGTGCAAAGTGGGATAAATAGGATAGATGAGTAAAGTTATTCTGTGTCAAATGCACATTCCAAAGTGGCTTCATCTGTAGGTGTCCTGGGATCAATCTGGAGTAGTTTGCACCCTTCCTGACATTTCTTTTGGAGAAAAAACTCAACAAGAGTTATTAAAACTCGAATCGAATTTGATTCGAGTTTTCGGGTAGATCCTATTCACCTGAGTTTTACAAGTTAAATTTTTTAATTAATTTCAATCGGTCGAATTTCAAGTTCATTGGAGTCATGGACGTTTTTAAAAAGATGAATTTGAATATTCAACCATTGATAAATGTGCCTCTAACTGTCAAGGTTTTTTTTTTTATTTCTTTCATAATCGCATAGGTGTGGCACAGAATATCTTGTACTGCATGTATCAGTAGACTCAAAAGGCTTATTTAGGATTGCTAGATGCAGGAGAGCATAGACTCATCAATAATAATGCTGTACAAAAATGTGCCCATTCTGCATCCTTTGATGCATGGGGCACAAGGTACCGTACAGAATGGGGCTTTGTATATAACACCTGTCTTGACCAGGTAGTTTGAGGCTCTAGTTTAAGAATCCCTTTCATATATTACATCTAAAGGAACAAAGGAAAAACTGGAAAACCTGTAAGTGTCCCACGTGCCTGCTGCCAATTTCCTTAAGATTATGGTTAATTGAATACAGTCTACTAGCCACTAGCTCATGTTTTCATGTTCAGCATCTGCTGCAACATTTGTGTATAGTAATTGCAGTTCCACACTTTGCACATAAAGTGTTTATAGAGCATATACAGACTTTACTACCTTTGTGTTTGTGATTTGTTGCAGTTCCCTCGGTTACATTAATTCAGAAGAACTGCCTTGAACAGGAAATGAACAATTGAATATTCTTGAAATGTTTTTAATACTCTTGCACTTCACAGTAAGAGCTAATCAGCAGTCTCCATTCACAAAAGTGCTCTTCACAATGTCAGTTGAGTGTTTAAAATTGTTGATTTTTCAGTGTCAAAGGTTTCAACAAATGTTTAGCATTTGTTTGCAAAAGCAAACAAAAAGGTTTTTCCAAAGAATAGTAATTTTTGATGGAAAACAAAACAATCTTTGTTGTTTCCTGAACATAAACTGCAAAAATAAGTAAGACAAATATTATATCTTTTATATTAAATATTTTCCTATATCCTAATTGGTTAACATTCTCTAATGAATCCAACATGAATATGAGTCATATGGATCTCTATACCTCTAATGTTAAAAAAAAATCATAGTTTTGTCATATTGTTTGAGTATAAGACAAAGGAGGGGTTGAACTTTCAACCCGATTTCACAATGTAACCATGTAACTATTCGCCACACTTCAGCAAGCATTGCCATGAAAAAAATTACATACTTAGCACACTTTGTACTGATTTTCATAAGCTGCAGACCTCTATGTATAAATATAGTTTAACTGTTAGCAGCCACTTGAAAATGCTATGGAAAAATATGACTATGCAGTTTTCCTTGAGCGACTTCCGGCAGAACTTACTTGCCACTTGAATTTTTCCTCTTGACTTTAATGAACTAGTCAAGGTCTGAATGGTGCCAAATCTAGTGTTCAAACAGTGTAAAATGAATCACACACCTGTATAATTTTGCAGTTTTTCCTACCAATATTTAGGCAATATTTTCTTTACACCACATAATAAATAAGTCCCAATGTGAATCACTCAAGATCAAAGTGACATGTACGTACATAAATGTTACAAAAGAAAACACAAAGGCTTCTATATAACAGTTTGATATTTGCCCTAACAGTCACTACAGATCATGGCATACTCTGGGACTACTTTAATTAGAGCAATTTCTTCAAGAAAGGAACTATAATGCAGCCTATGTCTGATTACTGCAATGGGTAATCCAAATGCATGCAGTCATAGCACTGATGTGTAAATCAACCTCACTAATTAACACAATGAATAGGAGGGAGGGCAGGTTCGAATTTGTGGTGAGGCCACAAAGGCACGGCCCTAGGGCGACTAGATTTCAGGGGCAGCATGCCAGCGAGCCAAACCAGTTGCCAATGCACAAGGACTGAGTGCATGGCAAATTTCCTAGTTTCTTATCGGGTACATGCAGTCCTCTGTGCAGATAGGGACAGGGGGAAATGTGTGTGCACAAGTGCCGGTAAGTGTGTGGGAAGGGGACCAGGGGGAAGTGTGTGTGCATGAATGTTCTGCACAGGGGAAGGGGAGGAGGCCCCCCACGCAGAGTAGAAACACCATCTGAGGGTGCCTGAAAGACGAATCCGGCCCTGATGGAGGAAAACAATCAAAATACATCACATATTTACCAAATCAATAGGATAGAACCTATAAATATCCTCCCCGGGTTTCCCAAACACCCACAATGGCAACATAATATAAAATAAGATCCCATCACAAACACAAAAATATGAAACATCAGAAGGCATAGCTTAAAAGACTACTGTAGAACAATAACCAAACTTCTTGCCTAAGAAATGATAAGCAATTTATCCAATGGCTATATTCCTTAAAATGTGATGGGCAACATTTAATGCCTTTGACTACAAATGAACCAACTGTAAACTATGCCCAATAGATATAGTTGCCCATCCAAAATAAACAAAGCATTCACTTAATAGCACATCTGTAGCAGAGACCAGTTCTCATGTATTTCTGTCTTTTATGTGCCATGTCCAGCCAATATGGGGTTAATAAGGGTCATGCTGCAACAGGTGCCAGTAATTACTGCTCATCTCCTACTCTGCATATGCTATAATCAGCATCTTTGGATCCATAACAAATCAAACAAATGCTATGGAACAATTGATCAAAAGAACTCAGGTGCTCCAAGCCTACAGCATGGGAGGCAGATAAACCTAATATAAAAGATGTGGCAGGCACTCCAAGAGATCACTCTAAATCCAGGCTTGTAAAAACAAAGATTATTTATTGAAAGGATAACAGTATCAGTTCAGGCTAGCGTCTCTCACATCTTTTGCATAGAATGATTCCAAATAAATGTTTATTTTTCTATTTTACAGCAGTTTTGACTTGCCACCAATATACACACAAACGGCTTATGTAAAGATACAAATCAAAGGATGTTTTGTCCTTTTAGCTGCTTTGGTAAGCATCATGCTCAAAATCCCTAGTCATCACATTAAGACACTTAAGGGAAAATGTAAGAAAATTCGCAAAGAGCCAAACTTTGCGAATAAAAATTCACCTGTCACAATCTAATATTCTTTGTTAGTCTATTCAAAAATGACACATACCTGGTCACTAAAGGGCGCAAGTGTCTTTGTGAACGTTTTTTTCCCCAAAACTAAGCATATAACATTCCCCCTTAGAACTTAATTTACTAAAATCCGAATATTTCAAATTTTTTTTAAAAGCACTTCAACCAAACTCCCATCAACATTTTTACCTCATTTATATATAAATTATCTCAAAAAAATATGGTGCGGGAAAAGACTCAATAAAATCATGAAAAAATCCAAATAGCATTACGTTTTTCAGATTTGACTCCTGAAAACTTGATTATTATTATTATTTTTCTAATTATTCTACAAAACCCTGCACAAATCATGATATCTTGACCTCAGGAGGTTTGAGAAAGATTACTTTTTAATTCGGACATTTAGAAGCCTCAGGGTTAACTAAATCTACAAAATTCCCCTTTAAAACTCTGACCACAAAAAAATCTGACTTTACAGTCAACAATAAAAGGTTTCCAGTAATACTTTATTACACAATTCTTATTCCATCACCATAAAAGAGTTGTTATCTACAAGGACATTGTGTGCAGTGGCCAAAATCTGAAAAAAGAAACTTCACCTGACATGCATCAAGGTACAACAGGGCACAGGTTAGTTCTCAGTGTCCTACAGTTATATTTAACTTCACAATTTTAAAGTATACTGCACACATTTTTACTATACAGACACATTTATCGATAATAATTTCTTTCCAAAAAAAAGTACACTCTTTATCCTCGAGGATTTGTGATAAAATATATATTAAAAAATACTCATTTAAATAATTATTAGTTGTGCTCAAAAGGAATATTATGATCTAAAAGTAGAGCTTGGCTTTAGCTGTAACTAGTAGGCCAGCACTGTCCACACACACTTCTATTAGATCAACCTGTTGAGTATTTCCCTATTATTAATTGTACAATTTGTAATGTGTAATTTTATATATCTATTATGTTTGTATTGTTTGATTTCAGCTCACTAAAATTTGAAAGCTTCCTCCAAATAGCAAAAGTTGTAGATACAGGTTTGGGTATTGTTATCCAGAATAGACAATATGCTTAACCGTTCCAATGTTACAGTACATATATTAAACCTGAGGCCTATTGGATACTTACCCTGAATACACGCAACCCTTATGGTGTGAATACTCGATTTGATATTTCCTATTTTGTATAATTTGATATATTTGTTATTTACAGTTGCTCTTCCCTCCACCCCCCTCCTTTCTCTCACAATTGTTTTTGGATTCTGCAATGCTTATAGGTTTTTATAGATAACCTTTTTACTATGCACACCCATTTTTGTGGGTAAAATGGTAAATGTTTTCTAGTTGTACAATTTTATACCAGCAACATACCAATAGTGGTTGCTGTAGGCTTTGTCTATATATACTGTTATTTTTTCCAATATTCCTTTATGCTTATGATTAAGAGCATCTGTGCCTGCAATGTGTCAAGCAATACCATGCAGCATGTCATTTTAAACATTGATGAATATAGATTTTGGATTTTTATGTATCTCAGTGTGCAGAACTCCATTCTCTGTTATCCAGAATTGTCAGGATCTGCTGATAATCAAAATCTAGTCAATGTGTTTCCACTCACCTGCATTACCTCAGTGAGCCACTGGAAGCATCTACCGCTTGCATTGGTTAGTTTCTATAATGGTTCTTTTACATTCCTTTCCACACAGTGCCCACCTCCCAACTCGTTTGATTAATCTGTTCTTGATCAAGCAATCTGGGGTCTTTATAAGCCTGCTTCCTGCATTTCCCAGTTGCTTGATCATTGTAGCCCACAAGCCTGATCCAGCCCGTTACTTCATTGTTCCTGCTTGTTCCCTGCCTGATTCTTGTTTTGTTCCTTGCTGATTCCTGGTTCCTGATATGAGTCCTTGCCTTGTTCCTGTGCCTTTGTTCCTGATCCCTGCCTTTCTTTCGACTGATCTCATGGTACTGACTTCGGCCTGTTCTCTGTTATTTCCTTTGTCTGCTACCTGCCTCTGACCTCAGCCTACCTACCGAATATCCCGTGCTTGCTGCCTGTCCAGATCTTCGGCCTGCATATGGACTTTGCTGGCTAGCCACATGCCTTCTGACCACTGCCCTGGTAAAAGGACTTGTTATTTTGTTTTATATTACATTGCTAATCTGGTCTATGCTTCAATAAATCATCTTCATTCATTAAAATGTCATCTGCCAATTATCATGCTCCATTCCTGCATTCCCCCAGTTACTCTGCACAATGGCTCCTACCAGCCAGCCTCATACCTGTGGTCACACCTGACAAGAATGCCATGAACCTGCGGTTTTCTGGATAAGGGTTTTTTCATAATTTGGATCTCCATACCTTAAGTCTACTAAAAAATTATTTCAGCATTAATTAAATCAAGTATGATTGTTTTGCCTCCAATAAGGATGAATTACATTTTAGATATGATCAAGTACAAGCTACTTTTTAATTATTACATAAAAAAAGAAAATAATTAAAAAAAATATAGAATTATTTGATTAAGCAACCAAAGGTGAAGTTAGAGATCCCCACAGTCCTCTGGAGCCAATTTTCATTCATTTCTATTGGATTTTGAAAGGTATATTTATTAAAGGATGAACTTTCACTTTCACCCATTAATAAATAAATAAATATCCCGTAGAAATGAATGGAGAGTGACGGAATTTCACTCTAGAGGACCATGGTGACCTCTAACTTCACTCTTTGATAAATATATCTTCATGCCTACTAAGATAGGATCACACAGAAAGGACTAATGATTAAGCTTGTTCTGTGGAAAATGCAGAAATTGACAACGTCTTATAGCATGGTTACAGAAGGGTGACCAGAGTGGATGTCCAAAGTTCATCTGGATGGCATGCATAAAAGCATAAAAAAGGATAGATTGCAAAGATTGGTGGTAAAGGGAACTTTTTCTTATTGGACCAGTGTTGTTAGTGGAGTACTGCAGGCACCTGTCCTTGGTCCATCACTTTTTAACTTTTTTATTAAAGGATCAGTAACACCAAAAAATTAGTGTTTTAAAGTAATGAAAATATGAAGTACTGTTGTCCTGCAGTGGCACAACTGTTGTTTTTACTTCAGAAACACTACTATTGTTTCCACAAACATGCTGCTGTGTAGCGATGGGGGGCAGCCATTCGAATCAAAGCTAAAAAAGGAGAAAAGGTACAGGATACACAGCAGATAACAGATGTGCTGTGTAGTATACAATAGGATTCTTCTGAATTTATCTGTTATCTAAAGTGTATCCTTTGCTGGAATGGCTGACCCTATGGCTACACAGCAGCTGGCTTATGTCGTTTTTCTAAAGCAAATACATCAGTTTTACAAATACAGGGTACCATAACATTATATTGTCATTCCTTTACAACACTTTTTTTGGTGTCACTGTTCCTTTAATGATCTGGAGGTGGATATTGAAAGCACAGAAAACTAAGGAATGAGGTTTGATGATGATAAATGCAAATTTATGCACTTTAGTATAAATAATATGAATGTTTGTTATAAATGCCAGTGTATTGTGGGTTTCCTTGACTGTGAAGGATCTGGAGAGTTTTGCGAATAACAAGTTGTCTAATTGCAGGCAGTGCTATTCTGTGGCTACTAAAGCAAATAAAATATTGTCTTGCATAAAAAGAGGCATTAACTCAAGGTATGAAAACATAATTTTGCCTCTTTATTGGTATCTGGTAAGGCCTTGCAATGATTATGCAATGCGGTTCTGGGCTCCAGTCCTAAAGGTGGCCATATCGCCAAATGAGCAGATCTCTCCCCTATATGCCCACATTGAAGTGGGCGATATCGGGCTGATCCGATCGTGGGCCCTAGGGCCCAACGATCGGATCATATTGTAGGCAATATACGGTTGGTCGGATGGCAGGACTGCAAACACGCACAGATGCTCCCGCAATCCAACTAGGTTTTTTAACCTGCCTGATCAAGATCTGGACGACTTTCGGACAGATCTCGATCGGGGAAGCCTGTCGGGTGAGCCTACTCGGTCTGTCGGCAGCTTTTATCAACCCGTGTATGGGGGCCTTTATGAATGATATTAATGAGCTGGAAAGAGTTCAGAGATGTGCAACTAAAATGGTAAAGGAAGGGAAGCTTTAAGTTGTGTTGTTTTTTTTGGAAAAGAGAAGCTTGAGAGGGGACACGAGTACTCCAAATAGAGGGCATATTGCAGATAGATAGCAGGAGATCTCTCTTACCATAAAATGAATCATGGAACCAGAGGCCGTCACTTTAGACTAGAGAAAAAGTAAATATTGTGTGTGCATGTGTATGTACACTGGGGATCATTTGGGGACTGAATTTGATGATCTGTTTTTTCAACTTAAAGCGATACTGATGCGGTCCTATAAAAATCATAGGAATGTGTCAGAATAAAGTAAATGCTGCACAAGGAATCATTTCCCTCAAAGCTCCCTGCAAAGCCGCCTTAGTCCCCGCATACCTGTGTTTATCCGACCCTCCGACACAGCTAAAAGTACTTCTGAGCCGGTTCAGTGACCCTGGGCTGGGGAGTGGCGTGATCCTTCCATAAGCTGTTACGAATGGAAACAGGAATTCAACCTATGGAATGATCACTCCGCCCCCAGCCCAGTGCCACTGAAGCAACCCGAAACATCAGTTAGCTGTGTGATCGAGTCGGCAGCACACGGGTTTGCGGGCACCAGGGCAGCTTTGCGGGGGCTTTGAGTGAAATGATTCCTTATGCAGCACATACTGTACTTTATACTGACACGTTCCTATGATTTTTATAGGAACGTGTCAGAATCGCTTTAACATAGCAATGGCTATGTTTCAAGTCTACAATACAAATTCATTACAATGAAGGCTGCTACAGGGACTTTGGAGCTGCAACTCTCACAATTCTAAGCACTAACAAAGAGGTGATTTTCACCATGCTCAGTCATGTGGGAATTGAAGGTTTCTCTTGGTCAATTTGTATGCCAATTATTTTACTTTCAAAGTTGATGCATTTAACAACAATGATGGTGGTAGTGTGCAATTCACTTGTTGCAAATTAGTTGCATGTGTAGGGTGAAGATGCAAAAGGAACCCTGGGAAAACACCTTGTGCAGTTTTCTTCCAGGGCTGACTTGCATTCATGCATTCTACTCTGTGGGGAAAGCTCTCTGAACCACCACCTTGGTACTTGGTATAAGGTGCATGTACAGTACAACCACAAGTTGTGAATAATATATCTGCTACAACTGCATACCATTTTTATGGTTATGACTTTCGCTTGTATTGATATCTGAGCAAAGGAAGCAACAAACAGATATTTTTAAAAGTATTCTTAAATTTACCACACATCTAACACAAGCCCAAAAATGCATCCATGTATATTGTCTTTATTCTTGTTTCAAAAGCAGACACTGCATGTTAAAAATAAGTTTTTACTGAAAATATGGAGAGAAATAAAAAATAAATGGAAAATAATTGCCATTTACATATTGCAGCTGAACTGCTTAACTGCCCAACTAGGCCAGAAAGCATTGATTAAATCATCCTTATTAATTTTTCATGCTTATTTTTCGTAAGAACCACTTTGTTCTATTTGTTCCTTTTATAAACATATCATCTATAACTAACTTTCAAGAAATATTTCTTTCTATTGTACAATCCCCTGAACAAATTTTAAGTGATCTTTACAAAATAAATCAAATGCCTCTATATTTTTCATATTACACAGAATTAGATTTTAACATTTTTGCAGTATACGGCTATTTCAATAGTGAAGCTATATGCAGTCACTTTTAGTATAAAACCCTGCAATATATACAATAATATGATAAGCCCTGCAATACCATTCCTTTGTACAGGTTAAAGTCCAGTAACATGACCTTTAAAATTGTATACGTACTGATGGTGATTGCTTTATATTAAAGGAAAACTATACCCCCAAAATGAATACTTGAGCAATAGAGGTTTTACATTTGAGTTGTTTAATGCAATACATTTTTACAGAGACCTACATTGTCAGGGGGGTATAGTTTTCCTTTAACTGCTGCCTTGCTGGGGATCAAGGCAGCTTTATACATTTATTACATAATTATTTGGTGGTTTTTAGATATTTGTCTTCCTGTTTTAGTGATCTGCAGTTTGGTATTTAAAATGCTGTCTGATTGATATGAAGAATGTCTTCATCAACCATAAAGTGGATTTATTGTAGGGCTAAATGTTTATTGTTATGTTTATTATTAATTCTCAATGGAGACGCTTCCTGTATATCCAGTTAACCCACTGGGTGCCAGTACAGTAGCAGTCCTTGAGTGCTCCTTTGCCAGAAACATCAATAGTGGTAAAAAAAAACATCATTAAGGAAAATTGAATAACAGCTCAAGAATACCCTGAGCATATTTAATTTCTTTTTTAAGGCGTCATAAAAACAAAGTAACAGAGCTAGCATACACAAAGCTCCTATTTTACGGGGAAAAAACTCTCACTATGTATTTAGCATATCTATGCACGGCACAGTGAAATCAGTGTGAGGCCCTGGGTGCCGCCATAAGAGCGCTCCTGACAGTACCCCCTCCCCCAGGGGTGCCACTGGACCATTATGTCCTGGTTTTCAAGGAAACTGTTTAGAAAATTATTGCACGAATCTGGCATTCCTCTTGCCCAAAACCCTTTGGGAATTGTAATGATCCCCTGGAAAATCTTGAATCTATAACCTTTTCCACATCATGTTCCTGTTAGCCATCAACAATGACATGGGGAGGAATCTGTCCAGGTGAGAAGATTAAAAGTTGTTGGTTTCACAAGAAAAACATGGAGAACATTGGGAATTCCATCTTTTGTCAGCATGGTCCTTATGAGACAAGGAGCTCTTTTCCAAATTGGCTTCAGTGGAGGACCAAATAGCATACATGTGGGCTGCATGATCATTAGCAGCTGGACCATATGACAAGAAAAAGTCTTGAGAAAAGACTTTGGGTATGCTGACCGTACACTGTCAGGAAGGGTGAACTGTGAGTGGATGGGTGAGAGGTGTTATTATGAGCAAATTCCATCCAGGGAAGCAAATCAGACCAATCATCCTAACAAATGGAGACATGAATTCTCAAAAACTGTGCCAGAGCTTGATTTACACATTCAGCTGCCCTGTTTGATTGAGGATGGTTGGCAATGCCCAGACTTTTAAATAGCGAACACCAGCACATGGACACACACTGGGAGTCTCTGTTCAAAAATATCTCCACTGGAAACCCATGCAGATAAAAAATTGTTCCATTGCAGAGAGAAGCTTCTGGAGAGGGATGACATGCACCATTTTGCTAAAGCAGCCAATAACAGCCCAAATAACTGTATTACCATTGTAAGGTTGCAGCTCAACAATGAAGTCCATAACTAAGTGAGTCCAAGGATGAGAGGGAATGGGTAGAGTTTGCAACAGACCACATGGTCAATAGTGACTGTATTTGGAAGAGGTACAGGCTGCTACAAAGTCTTTAATGTCCTTCCGTAGAGCTGGCCGACATATGAGGCAAATTAATTGGTCCAAAGTTACTTTTTTTTGTATCAGGATGCCTGGCTTGCTTGGAAGAGTGAATATGCTGGAGGATGGAAAGCCAGAGTTCAGGAGGAACATATTGCATCCCAATGGGAGTGTTAGCTGGGGCCGTGGATTGAACAGAATAAATCTGGGAGGCAAATTGTTGAAGCAGAGAAGCGACAATCTTGACAGGAGGGATAATTGGGTCTTGGCCCTAACTTTGACGATTGATAGCTTCTAGATTGAGCATCTGCCTTCCGAATATTGCAACCAGGGCGGTATGTGACAATAATATTAAATCGGGAAAAGAATAGTGCCCACCACACCTACCAAGGATTCAACCTCCAAAGGATCTGAATATATTATAGATATTTATGATCTGGAGATTAGTTGTGGTGCACCTTCCAGGAAATGTTACCACTCCTCAACAACTAGCTTAACTGCCTGTAACTCACAGTTCCCAAAATCGTAATTTTGCTTGACAGGGGAAAATTTCTTATAACAATATGCACATTGGTGTAACTTCCCATCTGCAGTTTTTTTTATTGGAATAGAATAGCCCCGGCTCCAGTGTCAGAAGCATCTACTTCTATAAAAAAAGGGTTGAAGATGGTCTGGATGACTGAGGACAGGAGCAGAGGCAAAGGATTCTTTTAAAGATTGAAAGGCTTCCAAGGCATGTGGAGGCAAAGAATTAGGTTTCCCTCCTATATGAGCAAAACTATCTGATGAACTGCCTGAAGTAGTAGGAGAAGCCGATGAACCTTTGTATTGCTTTGGTACAGCTAGGAAGAAGCCAATTCTGGATCACAGAGACTTTAGAAGGGTCCATTTCAAATCCCTCCTGAGAGACACTTCAAAGACTCGCTTTTCCATTATGGGAATTTTCCTTCAGACAAGAAAGTACTTCGTTCAAAATTAAGGATGGTGTCGAGATAAATGACCACGGATTGCCCCTGACAATTTCTAAAGACTCCATTCTTGGAAGAAGGCCAGGCATTGTAAAGGCTTAAAAAGCATTACCAGGTATTCATAATGCCCATCCCTGGTTGTGTGTGCAATCTTCCATTCATTCCCCTCAAACATTTGGATTCAATGGTAAGCCCCATGGAGATCCAGCTTGGTGAAGATCTTCACCCTTCTTAGCTGATCAAAAAGTTTGGCGACGAGAGGCAGAGATAACCTTTCTTAAGCATGATTTTATTGAGTCCCCTTTAATTGATATATGGACATAACCCACAGTCCTTTTTCTACACAAAGAAGAATCCAACCCCTGCAGGAGAGGTAGAAGTCCGTATGCATCCCCACTGGATATTGTACGGTTTCATAATGGAGGTCTTAGCATGAGATAAAGCATAAGTGCTACCTCTGGGGGGGCATGGCTCCAGGGAGAAGATCGATGGGGAAGCCGCAGGGTGGTGAGGAGGAAAAAATTCAGCTGGCTTTTTTGCTGAAAATATCAGAGGTTGGTAAAGTTTGGAGATCAGAAGTGGAGATAGTCACCTGATGAATGATGTTAGTAGGCATATAGTTCTTTAAGCAGAAAGCATTCCAATGAGAAATGTGGTTGCTTGACCAGTCAATGGAACGAATATGCAGATGAAGCCAGGGTAACCCCCAAGACCACAGGAGTAGAGGGGCAATTAATAATGAGGAAAGATGAATTTTCCTCATGCAGAGTTCTGACAGTCAAAGGTAATTACCCAGTCATCTCAGAAATTATTTCAGACATTAACTGTCTATCATCAATCATGTGGACCTGCAAGGGGGTATACAATGTAAACAGGGTAATAACAAAATGATTAGCGAAAGCCAAGTCCATGAAGTTCCCTGCAGCCCTGGAGTCAAAAAAAGGCCTACATGTTGACAGTATTGCAGGTCAGCTGAATCTGTAAAGGGAGGAGGAATCAATAAAATTTCTTTTTGGGGAGAAGGTTCAATGGAGCCCAAATAATAGTCCCTGATCTTAGCCAGGAGCTGGAGTTTCCCTGCAAACACAATCCAGCAGAACATCACCAGAGTTTCTCTTGCTCGGAGAGATGTGCTCTACCAATTTGTATAGGCCTTTTAGGAGTAGTAACTGGGTGTTGAGCAGTAGGCATGTAAATGAAAGCCCTTTGGAACTGCAGGCCAGTATAGGCTGGAATTTCTTGCCATGCTCTTTGTCTACTTTTGTCTCCAACTTGATAGTGAGAGCAATCAGATTGTCCAGCTGCTCTGGGAGATCTCTAGAAACCTAGTCATCTTTGAGTTTACTTGACAGGCCTTGATAGAAGACAGCCACAAAAGTCTCATTCTTCCAGTGAGTTTCCACCATCAGGGTTAAAAAATTAATAACATACTCACTAGCACTATGATTCCCTTGCTGGATCTGCAGGGGGTAAGAGGAGGCATTAGCCAGATGTGTCAAACACTGTTCAGAAGCAATGGAGGAAAGCCTTGGATGGGTTATGGGGGAGTTCTTCTCCCAGAAGGGGGGATGCCCATTCCAAAGCTTTTACCTTCCAACCTGGAGATGATGTACCCCACACTGGCCCATACTGCATTGGTTGAAACTCCAACTGGATTAGGCATTCATTCACAAATCCTCTGCAGAATTGAGGCTCCCCATTATAGCTAGGAGGTAGAATTCAGTGTTCATGAGATCTAATGGTCCTAGTCCCCCTCTATAATTATGCCACTGAAACCAACTGCCTTCAGAAGCTGCCATTGTTTGCTTTAAATAGGTTTAATTTATAAGTTATGATCTGTTGTTGAAATAAAGTTGATTATGGTTTGGCATGCATCTGTTTAATAAGTCAATCAAGCCATGACCAACCCTCTCACTCCAATGAACACTCCTTTTTCAATGTCCAGTTACTAAATGTTGGATTGAAATGGTTAAGGATAATAGGTTCATTTGACTTTTTTATTATTAGTTTGTTCCTCTTGCCAATGTAAGATGAAAAAAATAGTTTTTACAGCTATTGCATTGCATCCTAGCCCATGCCCTAAGTGGTATAATTTAATTAATGGTCTTAAGTTTGCTGATTTTATAGTAACCAATAAATAACTGAGGGAAGGGTGTAGCAGAGCTCTATTATCTTTACAAAATGCAAACCTAGGATGTAGTTAAACTGTATCAGAAAAGAAAAATCAAGCAACACTCTTCATGTGGTTACACTTAACAAGTTACATCCTAACTGTTGATGAATTTATTGTTATCCTGTATAATTAAGTAGAAAATAGATTTTTTTTCATTAGTGGAATCTTCTTTAATATAATTTTTCAGTGTAACCACAGAAAGAGGTTTGTTTGTGTCTGCATTGGTATGGTTCAACTACACCCTCAGTGGCTAAAAATCTTTGGGGTTAATTGTTGAATTCACACACCGATTATGTATAATTAAACAGTATTGGGCTAAACATAATTTTTCAGCGTAACCACAGAAAGAGAATTGTCTGCTGTGTCTTTATTGTCTAGTAATCAATAGCATATACTGGTAAGCTGTTTATAAAGACAACTGATTGGTGTCTGTTGGTTACTACATCTGGGAAAACATTAGAACATTGCCCATTTATGTGGTGTTTTAATTGCTAGTGTCTACAGTATATATATATATATATATATATATATATATATATATATATATATATATATATATATATATATATATATGACAAACACAATTACCTTCACATTAGAAAGTGATAATAAGAAGTGCATATCTTTAGTTACTCATTCACTTTGTCTAAATATGATAATTATCACTTCAAAAGAGATGGGTGATTGGTGACAAATTCACAACTTATTCTCTGCAAAATTTCTCACCTATTTAGTGAAGAATTTTGAAAGACTGCTCTTTGAAATGTGGCATATTTATGCAATTTATTGAAAGTAAAGTATAAAGTTGTAATTTCATCATCAGACTATAGTATGTGTATTTTTAATATGAACCTTTCTAAAGTCACGCTTCAGGTGTGCTAGCGAAAATGTGGATTTTCTACTAGGTGCATATAAAATATCCATCATCTCTGCCTCTATATATTTTACAAAGAAATGTAGTTCATTTTTGCTGTCTACTTCAGTCCTACTGTGTGGGTGGCCCATGTACCAATAAAACATGTTGCCTCTGCCTTGCATGAAACCACACAGTAACATATCTGTGCATACGTATATACAGTGTATTAGTATCAACTATTTTTCAAGCTGGCTTTTAGTAAAAAGGTGGAAAAATAATAAAGATGCCTCACATGAAAATGACTTATATATGTGATGTATGATGATATATATATATGTTTGTTTTACTGCTATTTAGCAATACATCTAAAGGTGGGCATATACAGACAGATTTAAGCTGCGAGTTTGGGTCTTTGACTGATTTGGCAACTTATCTGCCTGTGTGTGGGGCCTTCTGACAGGTCTCCCCAACTGACAAATACAAGAGGTCCTCTGCACTCAACCCATTATCAATATATGAAGGACAGTGAAACATTTTGTTCCTTAAGCTACTAAAAATGCCTTACCCTTTAAACAGAATAGGAATTGTTTCTCCATACATTGCAATATATTTAAGCTGGCCATCTAAGTCAAAGTCATCCCTGGTCTGGGCAGTCCTACACTCAACTTGAATCTGATTCATTAAGAATTTTTAATGCTGCTAATATATTGATAATGGGTTGAGTGCAAAGGATCTCTTGTATGTGTCCACCCAGGTGGACATATTTCACCACATTTTGCTAAGAATAAATGCCCGTTGACATTAAAATAAAATATGCAAACTTGCCATTGTTTGGAATGCATTTGGTGAAATTTCAACTACATTTTTCAGTGAAGTGTTATGGACCAAGTTCTGCTCATCACAATTTGGGCAATTTTACTGTAGTTATTAAAGTTTGATTTTTCCTGGTTAGAGTTTTAAAGGGGAAAAATACAAGTTTTCATAGAAAAAACTTCCAATTTATTGTGATTTATTAAACCCCAATAGTGTTCAAAGTCCAAATAAAAAAAAAACTCCAACTCTGATCTACAGAGTAAATGTAGAAGTCAATGGTAGATGTCCCATTGATATCCTGATCGTGCTGGCTTTCTTCAATAATTTGAAGATTGCATGGTTTTCCGGCATCAAATGTGAAAAAGTCACCCGTTATGGGAGTCAAATCCAATTAAGTCACAGTTTTCAGTGACAAATCCTAAAAATATATACAATTTGGATTTTTTTCACAATTTCATCAATAAATAGGGAGAAAATCCATGTGGATTTAGACACAGTAGTTTTCAGAAAATCAGCAAAAGAAGGGCAGACTGGACCTAATTTACTGTAGAAATATTTATACAGCCATTATAATGTTTTATATTTATTATTTCTTACTTTTTTTGTATTTTCCTCTAATGCTGAAGAATAGTGATCAGACAAAATTGTTTATAAGAAAAACTAGGAAACTGAAAAAGAAATGTCCCAAAGAACTCTCAGCCTCAAAGAGTTTTCAGAAAATGTTCTTCTCATCATCTGATAAATATCAGATCATCATCTAATGGAATGTTCCCAGAGTGTTAACCCAGTATAGACAGCTGTGCCTTTAAGAATTAAGACATTTTTAGTAACTGCCCTGACAATGTTTTATAGAAAAATCAATAGCGAGCTTTGATTTATAAACCTTAAATGTGCAGTGTGATACCAAGTACAGCATGCGTCCTTACTCGCCAACAGGCACAATCCTTGGCAGAAAGGTCTGTTAGAAAAGAAAACTGTCTCCACATGAATAATGCAGCAAAACATTTATGATCCATTTCATGCCACAACTTAAATATTCACTGAAAAGGTTTGTGCTTTATCATGATGGCAGAATACTGTTGCTTGTCATTTTACATTGCAATGCATTTTATCGATTGCTTGATTTTCTAAATTCAGTGGATATGTCAAAAGTATAGGTATAGGAACTGTTGTCTAGAAATTCATTCAAAAAGCTCCGGGTTATGAGAAAACTATCTCCCATAGACTTCTTTTTGATTAAAAAAAATCACATTTTAAAAATTATTTAAAGGAATAATTTTTTTTCTATGCAATAGTAACACAGTATCTTGTACTTGATTCTAACTAAGATAATTCAAATAATCCTGTTTGATATTTAAATGATTTTTAGCAGACTTAGGGGCTCAGATTTATCAAGGGTTGAATTTCGAAGTGAAAAGACTGCGAATTTCGACCATCAAATTTTTTTAAAGTGTTTTTTCAATCAAAAATGGATTGAATATGTCCATTTTTGATTGAATAAAAATCGTTTGATTGAATCATTCGAATCAGACGATTCGGACAATTTTCACCAAAACAATTTGATTTTCAAAAGTTTTCAAAAACACTCCTTAAAGGTTCTAGCAGTTCTCCCATAGGCTAAAACAGTAGGTTTAA
Organism: Xenopus borealis; assembly: GCA_024363595.1. Taxonomy (NCBI): domain Eukaryota; kingdom Metazoa; phylum Chordata; class Amphibia; order Anura; family Pipidae; genus Xenopus; species Xenopus borealis. Next base: position 89,486,320 of record CM044442.1, on the reverse strand, counting down.
GGTGGCGAAGAGTGAAATTCAAACACGAGACCGTACTTCAATTTTCAAATGGTCGAATTTTTACATTCAAATCAAATTTTTTTCAGTTTGAATCAAATTTTGTCCAATTCGATTGTCAATAGTGATGGGCGAATTCGCGGCGAATTCCCGCGATTTGCCGCTGGCGAATAAATTTGCGAAACTGCCAAAAAAATTCGCCAAAAAAAATTCGCCGCGCGAAAACGAGTCGCGCGCCGTTTTTGACATGACGCGCCGAAAACGACGCGACGCGCCGAAAATGACGCGACGCGCGAATCGGCGAAAAATTCGCAAATTTCTCTGGAAATTCACGAATTTTTCAGCGAAACGCGCCCGTTTCGCCCATCACTAATTGTCAAAGTACCCAAAAATTACTTCGAATTTTCACTTCGACCCTTGATAAATCTGCCCCCTAATGTATGGTGATTCAAATTATTGAAAGATCCCCTATCCAGAAATCCCTAGGTCCAAAGCATTCTGGATAACAGGTCCCAAACTTGAATATCTAAATGAACGGCTTCATTTATTAAAGAGAGGCACAAAGTTGAAAAAGGTTAAAATCATCCAGGTTTCTTGCAGATTGCATTCTGCCTACCAGATTGCACCCTGAGGTGCAACTGTTTGTTCTACTTAAGTAGAGGAAAAATAGAGTGAGATTTTGCACTTCTGGCTGCTAAATTAGCCCTTAACTGTTTTCAAATGCATTTTAATATAAATAATAAGTACTAATTTTCTTTTCTTAATATTAAACTGCAATTACCTTCATTATATAAGTGTTTCTTGGGAAGTAATTCATTTAACTGCCAGTAAACTGAGGAAGAACAGCCTATAAAGAAAGACAATACAGAGGGGCACTTAAAAATTTTAAATTTTAGCTGTCAGGAGCAAGAACAAACACAATAAGCAATAGAAAATACTAGTCTCTGGACACATTCTCTGGGCAGTATTCTCTGCCTAAGTGCCACTATATATATGTATGCTCTGAATTAAGACTGGCATTGTGGAATTCTGAGGATACATTAGTCGTTCACACCTCACTGTTAATATTTGCCAATTGACCTACTTAAAGGCCTTACAGATACAAATAAGTCCACAGCCATTGATTTTCTAGAAAATTAATAGAATTATTAAGACAAAGGGTAAAATGTTCAATGTGTCTGAAAAAAGAAAAAAAAGTAAAAGTAAAACAATAGCAGTAAAGGGAAAGTTCAATAATCAATTCAAATGTAACTGCACAAACAATACAGAAGAGTATATAAAGTGAATAAAGTACCCCCTCTTGTAAAATCTAAGGATATTATAAGTTACCGAGGAGTTTCATGACCATATAAAAACACGAGGCCGAAGGCCGAGTGTTTTTATACAGGTCATGGAACTCTGAGGTAACTTCTAATATCCTCATATTTTGCAACTAGGGGTACTTTATTTATTATAATACACAAGTTTCAGTGAGTCATGTGACAGAAATGACATCAGAACTCACCGTTTATAACTGATGACATCAAAACTCACCGTTTATAAGGATATAATTTACAGGATATTTACAGTGATATTTCCAGAAAATGTGCAATCGTCCTTTATTTTTTATTATTTAACTTTTTGTATAGCAGATCTCCAGTTTTTAATGTCTTTCCATATCTGGTTGCTAGGGTAGTGCAGTGGACCAGGCAGTGGACCAACTGGAAAGTTGAAAATTTAAATATCCTATATTATACTAAAAGTTACTACCCTTATATAACAAGGGAAACAGATTTAAAAATAAGTTAGATTTAAATGACTAGATCTAGGTCTGAGGTAAATAGCAATATGCAGGCAAACATATGATAATAGATACATTTTAGAAAGGGCTTATTCTGCTAATGTGATTTTTAGGCCACCGACTTAGCCTGTCCATCAGATAGGAAAAGCCTAACTAATAAACATGCAACAACCTTGCCTGTACCTGGATTTATGCCTCTAGACTTTAGTATGTATTTATAAAGCACCAGCATATTTTGCAGCACTTTTAACTTTGCCTATGAAGTAAAAAGAGAAATGGGATTTAAAAAAATAAATATATACATTTTTTTATATATATCATATACAGTGGTAGGGGAAATGATCTCCCATTCCTTGGAACTGTGAATATTTCACAGTATTATAGATCACAAAAAATGTATATAATGTCAAGTTAGGTACTGCCTGGCATGTGTCCTGGTCCTACTCCCCCCCCTCCAAAATAAAGCTTTGTCATATGGAAAATGATCCACAAGGCTCAATTTCTTCATAATAGAAGACTGCACCAGTAATACTTCAAACAAGGGAGACATAATGTACAGGTATATGACCTGTTATCCAGAATGGAGTTTTCTGGATAGCAGATCTTTCTGTAATTTGGATCTTCATACCTTAGGGCAGATTCACTAAAAGGCGAAGTGACTAACGGTAGCGAAAATTTGCCAGCGTGACGTCATTTAGTTATTTCGCCGATTTACTAAGTGAAGATGTAAACTAGCGTTGCTTCGCACTCTAATGCCAGGCAAATTTTTGCTCTGGCGAAAGCGTGTTACTACGCAAATTCCCTAAGATGTGGAACGTTAGCTGTTCCAGACTTGCCTTCACCAGCTCAGACCAAGCAAAGTGCAACAGAGAGCATAGGACTTCCTCAATTTATGGTTTAAAAGAAACGCTGGTGTCTTACTTTTTTAGGGTGATATCCTGCAAAACACTGTAAATTTATTTAGGATACCCGGGTTCCCCCCTACATTTCCTAACATATGGCACAGAAACTAGACACTGGGCTCATGTGTAGAGCAATATAACAACTCTATAGGTTCCCTGGGCTTATGTAATGTAATGTCTTTACTTCAACAAATACATGCATTAAAACTTCAGTTCCTGCCATATGCAAATTAGCCAACGCTAGCGCAACTTTGCTTTGCCTGCCGAAGTAACGCTAGCGCAACTTCACCAGCTTTCGTGCCATGGACGCAATTTTGCATTTTAGTGAATTAGCGTTGTCCTGGTGAATGTGAGTGATGTGAGCAAAGTGGACGCTGGCGAAGTTGCCCTCTTTAGCGAATTTGCCCTCTTAAGTCTACTAGAAAATCATAAAAACATTAAAAAAGACCAACAGACTGGTTCTGCGTTCAGTAAGGATTCATTATATCTTAGTTTGGATCAAGTACAAGGTACTGTTTTATTATTACAGAGGAAAAGGAAATCTGTATTATTTGATTACAATGAAGTCTATGGGAGACAGCCTTTCAGTAATTTGGAGCTTTCTGTATTACTGGTTTCTGAGTCATGGATCCTACACCCATATAATATAAGTGCCAGGTTTATATCTCCTTCATAAGCACAGCAGGTATAAGATAAATTCTGCCAATCCTATTGCTACTAATACAAGTATGAAAGGCAACAACAACAACAAATGATCAGGCACGCGCAGTTTTTGTTCTCCCAGGTACTCCTCAGCACTGCTATTTACTATACAATTGGCCAGATTCAATTCATTGAGAAAAAGTTTATCACATGAAAACTCATGGACCAGAGTTAATTTTTTTCTGGAAAGTTTTTCTGAATTTCATCTTGTATTGAGTCTTGTCCTTGACATTTCCTGCGAAAAACCTTTTTCTCTCTGAATTGAATCCAGTCAATTTGGTATAATCTACAAAGTCTTCTACATGTACCCAAAGTAGAGGTTGAGAACTGACACAAAACAGCAGTATAAATGGTCCATAAATTTAGTTTTTATTTAACCAGTGGTGTTTCTGTGGCTCCTGCTGCCTGAGGCAGCCAGAGTTTAATCATTGACATACAATGAACAAGCTTTCACCAGTAGCTGTAAGGCCTTACCCTTTTGGGCTAGTGGGAGTGCAATGGGGACGCCTGCCACATCCTTCTTGCAGAGCACAGATGCTCTTTCTGCAAAAGGAAAACACATCACTTTCTTCTGATTTGAAGTGGTGGCGTGCAGGGCCGCCATCAGGGGGGAACAAGTGTCCCGGGCCCAGGCCTGAAGAAGGGCAATGCAGCAATGCATGCAAAATGCGGAAGTGGTGAACTCAGACGATGTCCTGAAGCGCTGAAAACACCCAAAAGTGAAGTCCTGAAGAGGTGAAAAGGCCCAAAGTTACAAAAAAGCTGAGATTGAAGTCTTGAAGCGGTGAAAAGACCCGAAGTCAAGAAAGGAGGTGAAGTTGAGTCCTGAAGCCATGAGTATAATTCTACTGAACACCAATTTGTG
>CM044442.1:89437048-89463637 GCA_024363595.1 Xenopus borealis | reverse complement strand
GTAACTATAAAAGTGGGTTATTACTTAAACTTGTCTTTTTCTCACTTTAGTAAAAGAACATTTTTGACCAAACCTAAACCCCCTTGATTTAACAATAATTATTCTTGGAGAAATTGGAGCAAAGAATTGTTGCAACAAAATCGAGTATCAATTAGAATGGTGTGACTTTTTATATTCGACACTCGAATCTGACAATTTTTAGCTGTCGCCTGAAAAATTCAAATTGTTTGGATTATCAAATGAAAACCAGAGCTAAGAGAGACTTTCAAGATTCACGAAGGAAAAAAACCTGTTCCAAAGGTTAAATGGACCATCTGCCATTGACTTCTACAAGATTTTAACAGGTTTTAGCTGGAGTATTTTTTTCCAATTCAAATGAACAGCTTTGGGTGTAGTAAATCTCATAAAATCTAATTTTTTGGATGCCGGCAATGGGTGTTGGCGACCAAAAACAGATGCGTGCGTCGAAATACGGTTGCGCGTGTCCAAAAACGGACGTGCACATCCAAAATGAGACGCGGTGGCGTTTTGCAAATTTTTCGCCGGTTCGTGAATTTCTCTAGAAGTTCACAAACAATTTGGTGAAGCGACGCTGATTCGCCCATCACTATGCATAAGGGAAAAATCCATGCTCCATTGCATCTGGAACATAATTTGTTATTAATATTTTTGTTTTTAAATAAAATTGCTCAAAAGGCAAGAATTCAGTTGTTCTGTGAAGAGATACGCTGAGCGCTTTCATTTTTTTTTTTTTTTTAAACTGAATATGGTTGATACTCTCTGCAACAGGCATTTCTTGGGGGAAGTTATACTAGATGAAGCATAACATATAAAAAGAAGGTCATTCATTCCTTTAAATATGCTCTAGTTCCTGTATAAGACATTCAGTAAAAGGTCAGTTGAACAAAGACCTGTATGATTTTTTTTTTATATATATGTTTATTTTACGTATTTAGAAAATAATATCAGTTAAATTAATGTTTTATTTGTTTTGCACAATTAAAAAAAATGTTTCTGTACATACTGTACATCATTAAATCACAGCAATTTTTTCTATTTAAAGGAATATCCACAATATCTTGTGTGCCAGTTGACCCCTGAGTGACTGCACTGTAAGATTTTTTTTTATATATAGTCTATTTAAATGCTATTTAAATGGTATATGGTTATCATTGCAGATGCAACTAACCAGTGAGAATGACAAATGCATGCAGACCATAGATATACTGTACAATTCATACATAAACACTGGAATGCTGAGATTCCAATGATTTTTAAATCTGTAGAATAGGCTAAAACCATAAACAACTGTCCCCAAAATCTTACATGCAGGAGATGAGTAGTTTGCCACAGTTAACTCTGAAAAAGTTATCTCTGTTTATTCTCATACTGAATAAAATGAACTGGTAAATTATATTCATTCATCAAAAAATTTAAAATTAACAAGACTATAATGTACATATTTTAGTAAACAAACTGCACAATTGGCATGCATAGGCATCCATAAACAGAACAAATTGAGGCCCCACCTCAAGTGTTAAGATGGAAATGAAAAATGTAACCATTCTAACCTAAGGATATTGAACACTGCTACTGAAATTCCCCTGGTGAGATGTATGATACCTCTTCATGAATAAAGATAGAGCAAACTACATTTGTAGCATAATAAGAGCCGATAATTAGTGTCATCTATTCACCACTGTTAGAATTTGACTACAGAAATTTGATTATTTTTATCACATTTTCAACTTCAAGTAAGTTTTTCAGCTTTGTAAATCCAGTTAGCAGAGGAGTGTGGAGATTATAACTTAGATTCTTATTGTGATTGATGAGTGTGGAGTGGAACATCTGAGAGTCAAAGAATGGAACAAATTATGGGGCAGAAAATAAACCTTATAAAGAATAAACAAGAATAGATGAAAATCATTTAGCAATGTTAATATGCAGAACAATTTGTATGATTATGTTTTTAAAAAAAGAAAAATTGTGGGATAAATATAAAGATTGTGTCTTCCTCAGTTTGAGCTGTGTGCTAAAAGCTTTAGCCTAGTCTCTGTATATTGTTTGAATTATGCATGCATATATACCCCTGTTTTTATCAAATTTAAACAAGAATGATGAGGATTCCACAATATTCCCTTTAGCAACGTATGTAATAAATGTAGAATACAAATGTTTTAACACATTGCTTCACTTTAGAGTATATATTTGAAACACATGCTTACTTACATGTTTGGTGCAGACTTTCTGTTACTGATATGATCTAACTCAGCACATCAGGGGAATATAAGAATGGTAGCATAGTTTATATTAATCAGTGGCATAACTACAGAGGAAGCAGGTCCCACAGTCGCAAGGGGGCCCAGATTGTAAGGGTCTACTTTCTCTATAGCTAATAAAGAAACCCTCCTCCCCAGCCGCTCTTTCTTACCAGTAAGGAAGCAAGTTGGGCAGGAGTGGGTGGAGTCATGGCGGGATGAGGACGAGCAGAGGTGGGATGAGGATGGGGTGGAGGCAGTCCAGGAAGTGGCAGGAGCATGGGGATTAGTGTGCACAGGGCCCCTGCGAAGATTTTTTTGTAGGGGGGCTTGGCAAACTCTAGTTATGCCACGGATATTAACCTGACATACTGAGGCGGTACCAAAATACTTCTTATACAATGAAACCTTAAACTGGTAGCCAAAACCTATTGATCTTTGAGGCTATGATTCTATTGTTATCATTGCATTTTATGCCATATCTTTCTATGTTTACCCTCTTCTATTCATATTCTGGTCACACACTGCTGTCTGGGTGTGAGGGTAAATTTGATACTAGCTGAAAGAAAGCTGCTAAGTTGCCAAACTGAAGAGCTGCTGAACAAAAAATTAAGCAAGTCAAACAAATAACAGAAAAAAAGAAAATTGATTGCAAACATCAGTTTGCACTTTTCTCTGAGTTCTGGTGCATGCACTTCAACATGCTCAAATTTATATGAGGGTGTACACAGATACCCCTGATACCTTTATGAGTGGTTTGGATGAGTTCTTGGATAGGCATACAGCAATCTCAGAGCTGCAGTAATTTTAAGGAGGCTGTATACTCACTTTTCATCATGACTTTAATGAATAGGGCCCATGCTGCACATACTTTTTGCCTTTTCATTATTATATATACAGTCTGGAGAACTGAGGTGACAATTAGATTTCCAGTATTTAACCCTTTCCACTGTTGTGACTGTTTTGTTAGCAGGGGGATTATTTATGCACTGGTAATCTAATTATCTACCTTGCAAGGACCAGACAAGGAGCATATCCATTTTCCCTGTCAAGAAATAATATTTTAAACAATAGGCAAAAAATATATAAGCCCTCTTCATGCACTGCCCCTTAACAAGCTACAATTAGTATTCACAGGGTTATCATATAGACATATTGTACTTGACGGATAATGCTTGTTTTTCAATCCAAATTAGTTATCCGTTTACCTGTGTGACTGGGAGGTAAAACGGTGTTTATTTGACTATTTTGCAATAGTTGTTATATACAAGATTACAAAGCATGTGGGAGGGGCTTCCAGATTTTTAAAGGTTAACTTAACCCACTTCACATGAAACATGTGAAAACTTAAAATATTCCACAGCAGACACCTTTACAATCACTCCAGCACAGACTTATTTCTACACATGCAGTTGTTGGTATTTCAGGGAAGCAGTTCACAGTAGGCACACCTGCCTGGATCTTGGATCACACCCAACCATCAGAAATATGCTCACACCTGTATCCACCAATAACCACTAGTGGTCTAAAGATACCTCCGGTGATATCCCTCCACTATTTCAGGTTAGGATCTTTCCATCCAATTTCTGCCAGAGACCCAGGTGTCCTTCCTACTAAGTCCTAAACTTCCGCTGTTTCCCTTACTTATGGAGTGCCAGCAGGAAACTAATTCCACTTTCCTCCTTGATGGGGCCACAGCTGCCCTTACTAACTCTCCGAACTATCTTGTGCACCTAGTGCTCGCTCACTTATCTTACCTATTCTAACTTTTCTCTGTCAACAATGTCCCCTCTCACTTAACAGCAGTTCTTCGGTCATGCCCTCCCATCAGGAACCTCCTTTTATTGCCCTTTTGTGCTCTATAGTGGCCTCTAGTGTCTGGGGATGAAATTACACCTCAAGTAGACTAAAACTCTACTGACATCTATTGGTGACTTACATAAATTACACACGCTTTATAAATTACAAACGCTAACATTTTACAGTCAAAAACATTTTTGTCATTCACAAGATAATAACATTTTCACACACCACGCTTTCCATCTGGTTCACCCCCTTACAAGCATTTGCACATTTATTATTTACTTGAATCTAACAATGTACAGCATCAGCATCAGCAATGGGACACCATATTACTGTATTACCTACTGAGTAGGTAGAAAGGGCATCTATTTTCTTGCTATGTTATTCATAACTCTACTACCTAATGGCATAATCTGTCTCCTCATCATCTGCTTCACATTTATTATCTCAATCCTTGTCATTTACAGAAAAATGATTTATAACCATTATTTAATTTTCATGATTTATTTATCCATATTTTCTTTTCAGACTGGAATATATTTTGACCAGTAAGGTCATCATTCCATTCACTTCATATGATTGCTGTTGTTTACAGACTCATTATAATACTTGTGTCCCTTTATGCAGATGATGGACACAGAGCTGTGTTTTCCAAATTGTAATTTACAAATCATAATCGTAAAGCTTGACAAAGGGGTGGAGCCCCAAAACGTTGCACATCCACAGTAAAAAGTTTTTTGCAAGCGCTTGCACTGCAATTGCACTCCTTTTGTGCCAGAGTTATTCATTTCTTTTCCAAATTGTAAACAAACCTGTCCATTGCAGGGCCACTAGGTTCTATTTAGACCCAGAGTTGATGCTTGCAATATTAAAATGAAATATAAAACCTTATCCTATCACTTCTCATGCAGTATAAGCAACACATTCCATAATGCTTGCATCTGAAGACTGACATATGATCCGTTCTGATGTTCTAGAAATTTCCTGGTATTTACACTCACCACATTTCTGCTGCATATTAAAGAGACTACTATAATCATCAGTCTGTGACCCAAAATATCAATGGTAAATTTTACCTGGAGTCAACTGACCTTCCCCTGTGTTTTGGAATGTAGTAGGAAATCAATAAGTCAATAAAAGGCACCATTTGGGAGTTCTAGAGATGAGAGAAATATTTTCACTATAAACTCCCACAGACTATAATCGGTAGTAAAAAAAATTTTTGCATGGTTTGAAGACCATTAATTTCATGCGTTATGTGTTAAGCAAATTTTTTTCCTTTTCACAAATGTTTGGCGAAGCGAAACCAGTCAGATTCCCCATCACTAGTTTTAGAATTGAAAGCAAGAAAGTTACAGGCATCACTTAGTCCCGGTGTAAAATGTATAATGAAGTAATAGAATTTTTATAAATCAGATGAAAGAGAGTACAACACTGATATGGTTGGCCAGCTTGAATTTATTGCAATATGTGGACAAACAGCTCCTTTTTTGTTTTTGTGTACAATTCTTATGTTATAGGTCTTATGTTATGTTACAAATACACTTTACAAATACATTAGAGAACATTATAGACAAATATCAGGGGACCTTTTTACCCATAAAGAGGATCACCACACCAGACGCCACCCCTTCAGACTAGAAGAAAAGAACTTTTATTTGAAGCAGCGTAGGTTGTTCTTCACAGTGAGGAGAGTGAAGTTGTGGAATGCACTGCCGGGTGATGTTGTGATGGCTGATTCTGTTGATGCTTTCAAAAGGGGCTTGGATGATTTCTTGGACAGACATAATTATATCAAAGGCTATTTTGATACTTAACTCTACAGTTAGTATAGCTAGGGGCATATATGGTTTGTGTGAAAGAGTGGAGGTGTGTGTGTGTGTGTGTGTGTGTGTATGCTGGGGTTGAATTTGGAGGGGTTTTTTCAACCCAATTTAACTATGTAACTATGTTATGTTTGTCCTTAATATATTCATAATGGGTTGAGTGCAGAGGATCTTTGTCTTTGTTTATCAGAAACCAGAGTACCAGGAAGAAACCCATACAGACATGGGAAGAACATAAAAACTCCTTTCAGAAAGAGGCCAAGTTGGAACCGAACTGTGCTGCCCATAGTTCCATTAGCTAGCAATCATTTACATTTAAATTAAAAAGGTCATATACTGTATACTTGGGGGAAAGTAATAATAAATAATGAACAATAAAAGAAAATAAGAAAAAGATACTTGCACAACTGATAAAACATATTGCAGAAGAAGTCATTATTTTAGGAAGGAAAAACACACCACCATTAAGCAAGTGTACTAAGTACACAGATTAGAGGAATACTATTGCTATTTTTCTTTTTTTTTGTTTATGAATTTTATTACATTTCTCCACGTTAGGGCTATAACATACAAGGAGATTCCAATAATTTTGTAACTGTATACAACTTAAATCTACACATATTTCATGTACGTCTTGGTAACATTCACATCTAAAGACCAATTATTATTTTCAGTGAAAAAAGTAAAACTAAGGCTGCTTTTAAGTCTATATTGGCAAATACAAACCTCTCTTGTACCAAAATAATTGGACTTAGTTACAATATTAAATGCCTGAAGTTGAATGCCTTGAAGTGTTTTTTGAAATAATCCATTATGAAAGTGACCCCAGGATTTATTCTCTTAAACAATAAATTACACAAAACTCACTATATACTGTACATCATTAAAATTTGCCTTGAAGTGGAATTGCCTTTTGCAGATCTAAAAAAAACTGTAACTACTCAAGAAACAGAATGCTCCAGGAGAAGCAGGATGCTCCTAAGATTCATGGCTCTTTCTGAACAGATTGGTGATCTTGAAACAGATTCAGAAAAAAAGTGTATTTCCCATTTGGCAGATTTGTAATAGCCATATTAAAATAATTGTTTAGTTAATTTTGTTGTAATTCTTCCAAGAGCAGCTATCAGCAGCAGGTTGTTGATGCATTTTGGAAATAAAACCCATCTCATTTTTAATTGCACAAGGATAGAGAACACTCCAGAAATACCTGCCCTCTTAATGCAGAAAAAGAGATGTCCAGTTTCTAATTGTCTTACACAAAGTATCAAGTCAAAGGAATTTCATCTTTTTATAAAATGTCCTCCATCTTCAGTATAGATTGCCAGGAATGTGGGAATGGATACGTTAAAAATATAATTGTTACAACTGTACCAAATTGATTAAACAGTAAATAGCAATATGCGTAAAATATGCACTGCTAATATTATGAGCTATAATTACAATTAGCTGAGAAATTAAAACTATACAGGAAGAAAAGCTTAGCTGTCACACACTCACCAGGCCCACCTTGTCAGCCAGATGGGATAGAGAATGGAAACAGCTCATGATAGAATTACACATGAGTGAATCTTCTATTACTGAGCACACCTAACTCTTTACTCCTATCCAGTATTCAAAGCTATGGCTGCTTACCAATTTATTGCACAGATCCAGTTACTTTTTAAAAGATAAGTTCATTCAGTTTAAGTAGAACTGGAAGGCATTCTTTTCTGTGGTGTCAACCTGACTTCTGGTGCCAAATAAAGAGCCATGTTGTCAGGCTGATCTAGTTAAAAAAAACGGAGCAGTTGTATCAGAACAATGTGCCACCCCCAGGACATTGGACACAGTGTATGGCTTTTCTGCATGTTCAAAATTTGCACGCTGGGGTGTCAGTATTGTTTTAAATATGATATAACCATTTGGTATGATTAGAAAAAAATAGAATTTTTTTAAAAAGACAGAAGGTGCTAATATGTTCTGCAATTTATATAAAAGGCATCACACTAGCAGCAATCCAAATAAATACAAACTCATCATGCTTATCAAAAAAAAAGTTATCATTATTTTCTAAAAACTACTAAGACCAAATTTGCATGGATGTCCATTTATCAATGAATGTTTCTGAAAACTAGGTGAGCAGAAAAAAACAATAAAATTGTGAAAAAATCCGAAACGTTTAAATTATTAGGATTTGTCACAGAAAACTGAGATTTTTTCGGATTTGAAACTCAAAAACCACAAAATATTTGGATTTTTGAATGAAGCCCAGAGCAGATTAGGATATCAACTGGACATTTGCCATTAACTTCTACATGAACTCAACAGGTTTGAGTTGGAGTACTTTTTTATTCAGACTACAACACTATCGGACTTTAATAACGTCTAGTTTTTCCCCTTGAAAAAATTATGGTTTCCCCTTTTAAAATTACAACAAAAAAAATGACTTAAATAAACAATCCCCTTGTCATTCACCTTTTGTCCATGGAAAATACAAGATACACTTTCTTTCCATAAAATGATTTGTAATTCATTGCAGATAGTGATGGGCGAATTTATTCGCCAGGGCTGAATTCGCGGCGAATTCCCGCGATTCGCCGCTGGCGAATAAATTTGCGAATCACCAGCGAAATTTCGCTTGGCGAAAATTCGCCGAAAAAATGAGTCGCGCGACGTTTTTTGACGCAACGCGACGTTTTTTGACGCGATTTGTCGCGATGCGCGTCGATTTGTCGCGACGCGCGTCAAAAGCGTCCCGCGACTCGTTTCGCTAATTTTTCGCCGATTCCCGAATTTCTCTAGAAATTCGCGAATTTTTCGGCGAAGCGAATCTCGGGAGATTCGCCCATCACTAATTGCAGATTCTCTTCCAAGGGTGTATTTAAATTTACAGTCTCTTGCATGCTTTCCAGTATTAAACCTAAGTAGTGTCAATATTAGTAAAATTGGGCACAAATCAGTATGGGGGAGGATAGCAGAGAAATGGCATTAGCATTCAATTCACCAGTTTCATTTCAGTTGTGTGTAGGCTCAACATGTAAAGCAACCCCTGGATATAATACCTTTTCCAGAAAGTCGGCACATCCAATAAATTGTACCTTGAGTATATATGCTTACAATTGACCAAAGCACCCCAAACAGGCTTATTGGCAGTAGGCTCACATTGCAAGGGGCATGTATAGATGCAACATGGTTAAGAGCACAACATTTTATTCATGATTTAATGAGTTAGTGTGCTTGTAAATTAGCCTAAAACTTTATAAATGTGGGGTTTCTGAGTAAGGGCATATATTAACAACAAAAACACTCAAACTTGTCACACTTGCAGCTAGTGTCAAGTTACAGATGAAGCCACTTTGGTTTGTGTGTTTGCACAGGCAAGGCAATTTGGAGCGATTTTAAAAATCGTGCCGCTCCGTGTGGACACGCGCCGGCGGTTTTAAGCCTCGCGGGTGCCTAGCTATTTGGGGAGATTCGGGGGCGATCCGTTGCGGCGAGAAGTCGCCAGGCGACGGATCGCCCCCGAATCTCCCCGTCTGGACTAGCCCTGAATGTGATAATTCTGTTTCATTAAAAAGATGTACATTAATTGTAAGTGTTCTGTACTTGTAATGTATTATCTCACGCAGGTGATATTTGACCCAAATACTTTATTATGATCATACTGTGCTCATTCATTGGGCTTAGGAAGTGAAGATTGCCAGATGAATAGTAAAAAATGAAAGCCACAGTTGGCATGTCGAATATTACAATACAAAAAGTGCAGTTGCAGATTTGTTATGAAAAGTAGTTGGTTTCTGGCCAAGTGTCAGAACACCTGCAGGTTTCTCTGAAACATCTGAACTTGCCACAGCTGGTAATAGTACTATAAGTTTCATTTCAAGCTTAATTTGCAGAAAACTTGTTTAAAGGGATTCTGTTATGAAAACGTTTTTGTTTTTACAAAATGTGTCAGTTAATAGTGCTCCTCCATCAAAATCCAAAACAATATTTTAAAAGAGGAACAGATTTTTTTTACATTTCATTTTGAAATTTAATTTGAGGATAGATGTGTTCTTATTTTTCCAGATGCTCTCAGCCATATGATTTGTGCTCTGATATACAGATGAAACCACTTTAGTTTGTGTGTTTGACACAGAATATAACTGTAAACCCAGATGTCCCATTTATCCCATTTAAAACAGAAAATTGTGTCATAGCATCACATCTAATTAAAGCAGTCACCATTGTGAACATTGGTGCTTTGGTATGCAAATGAAAAGGTTAAATGCATTAAATGAGTTAAGATGACCTTCAGTTAATCCCAAGTCATGATGAATTTAACACACAAACCAAGTTGCTTCATCTGTGCTTCAGTCTCTCTTTACTGCTGAACTGCAAGTTGGAGTTATATCAACCCCCTCTCTTACTCCCCAGTAGCCTATCAAAAGAACACTAAGAAGGTAAAAAAAACCATCTCCCTGACACTTTCTTACTTGACCATATCTACCACCTATAACACTCAGTTGTAAGAATCCAAGTTTGTTTCACCTAAATCATGCAAGTCACCCATAACTCCTCCAGTTACACTGAGCAGGAAAAACAGTAGCTAATCTGAAAGCAGTTTCGTTGTAAAGTGCTGGCTCCTTCTGAAAGCACAGGATCAGGAAAAATGGCCTGCAATTGCTGCCTACACACAAATATTACAAATAAAAAAAAAAAAAATGTATTGATTCAAGAATAAAAAATTTAATGACGATCATTGAAACAAATTATTTGCAACATAAACAGTGAAATTCAGTTATAAAAACAAGATCGTTAAGGTTAAAAAAATCAAATATTTGTAGGTAATGCATTTTTTCTGCTACATTAGTCTTTACTATAACTCATTTACACCTGGTCTGGTGTTAAATATTTTGTAGACAAAAACACTTTATCAGAATTACTGTACATACACTGCACATTGCCAAAGCCATTTTTTTGCACACTTTGCAAAGGAGTTTTTGAGATTTCAAATGCAAACAATGAAAATCTAGGTTGCTAACATTCACAAGCTTATTTGCAAAAGTTTTTTGTGATAACGAAGAACAATACAATCCTCCAGTGATGTGTCATATATGAATAAATATCTGCTGATTCAGATGCCACTTCTGTAGACTATATCAATTGACGATTGTCACAGAACATCTCTTCCGACAGTACATCTTTATAAAGTATGATATTAAGATAAAATGCCTCTTTAAATTCATTATTTAAAAAGTGTATATACCTATAAGACAGTTCCCCTATGTGAGTCTCTTTACAGTATCTATAAAAGTGACAATACATTATGCATTTGTTGATGGGTGAACTGAGAAACCTTTCAAAATTCAAATAGTTATTCCATGCAATGCAGCCTTCTATTCCAAACATGTTACTGTATATGTTCCTTTAATTTTATTGTCCATGAAGTAAGCTTGGGACCCACTTTTATGCTGTAAGTTTTAAGGCTAGCAGTGATTTCCTACAAATGATCTATTTCATTTTGTTGTTATATGATGTTTCTGATTTATATCAGTTGTGTCTGATTTTGAACAATCTTATGCCAAATTATTGTTATTTTTATATCTTTATCAGTACAATGTAGGAGATCTTGTTCTTTACCCTTTCTTTTGAGGCTTAACAGATCATGCAGCTGTAGGGTGCAGGATGCTTATTAAAAGCTTACTAGTTCAAGTAAAAAACAATAGAATTGCCCCTAGACAATTCAGCTAGAAGGGATTCACATATCACATTCAGCTTCCTATCACATACTAAGCTTTGCTTACTATTTTCCCCAATTTTACGAATGATTTGTTAGCCCTAGTATAATGAACTTAACTGGAAGAATAGGTGGAAGCAGGCTATACCAAAGGGAACAGTGAGAGGAAACTTAAAACAGCGCTGTGAAAAGTGGAACATAAATAAACTAGGTTATTGGGGGGTTCATTGATCTTTAAAAATGTAATGCCTTTATACACAAATACACGCCCTTTGAATTATTGTCTGTTTGTTTTGTTGACTTGACTAAAACAACATTTTTGGAAGTAAAAAAAGTATTTAATGGAAAATGAAAGAAAATGGATGTCATTCTATTTTGGGACTGTATTTTATGATCAGAGTAAAACTATATGCTTTTGTTTTCACTTACAATATCAAAAGTGACGTCATGCCAACCAAACTCTGGATGATTACGTCCTCCATCAGAGACGCCATCTTGCCAACCATTCAAACTTTCAATAACATAGCTTTATCTGGCTGTCAGTTCCGTTGTGACACAAGAGGTGATGTTAAAAGCTGTGTAAACTGTGAAATCACAAGCGATATTTTAAATCACAGTGACACTTTTCTAAGTGTGAACCATTTGCATAAATAAAGAATATTTGTGCAATTTAATTATTGTATTTGACCTTGTGTTACAAATAAACCCGTGCATAAAAAAAACAAAAAACAAAAACAACTTGCAGGCTTGCAGGCTATCAGTAATTTGTTTGGACAATATGGACACGTGAGGGGGGGCTTAACAGCTCAATTTTCTGTTTATTTTTGTTTTCACTTAGACATAATTTGGGCTTGTTTCAATTCAATGAGATAAATGTGTGATAAAGTAAAAATGTGTTTACTGTGAACAAAGACCCCTGACTGTGTATGATTTGTCACAAGACCCTCCTAACAGCACAAAGACCCTCCAAAACCATATCTTTTTGAAAAGTAAACATTCTGATGAATCCAACAAAGATAAAGATGTCGCTCTACACCAAACTACCAAACCAAGCCTTTCTAAATGTAGAGATTTTTACAACAGTTCTGAAAATGTCCTAAAAAGGTTGCAGTTTGCCATATTTATCTCACAGAATTTTTTACGTATGAAAAACAACCACCCTAAATATGGACGTCAGAAATCTACTGAAAAGTTTGATGCCCAATATGCATACTGTAGGTTTACCAAAGTACGTAGTATGTACAGACCCCAAATGAAAAACATGCATATGAATTTTCACGCTGAAGACAGAGCCTCGACTGTGCATTATGTGCCCCCAAACTGTAAAAAGATCCCCAGAAAACCATACTGTATATTTCTGGAAAGTTCATATTCTGACAATCAGACAAGGTAAAATACATCTTTCTATAACAAAGCACCAAACAGAAAAACTAAACAAAATATACAAAAGTAACAATAACGCAGTAATAAAATTGCAATAAAACCACGAACATTGTGATCTGACAGTGTAATTAGTGGCCAAAATAAACAGTTTTTAGGTAAAAAACAAATAAAAGAATACAATGAATAAGTAAAAAAGAAGACCTGAGTTTTTGTGTATATATGTTTGTGAGTTGTCTGAGTGTGTAAATGTAAAAATGTGTGAAAAGGGAGCAAGTGTGCAAAATAAAAAATTAAATAATAGCAGTCCTTACTAAAATGTGTGTGTAAGAGTATACATGTATGTAAGTGTGTAAAATAAACATGCATTTACCATTTCTTGGAGCAGAAAGAATGCTGTCACTGCTGGAAGGGCCCTGGAGATAGATCAGGCAGCTGTTACGCAGCAGGTAGTTCGGGGGTGGCTCTGCAGAGAGGAGGAGGCATGGGAAGTAGCAGTTGTGAACACATTGCGTGGCTGCTACTTGGAAGTCAGGTCTGTTAAGATCACATCGCAGGTCCGACATGACAGCCCCCAGCCTCATTGCCCAGGGGGCCTGTCATTCCTCCCCACTCTCTGTGGAGCTGGAAAAAGCCGCCGACATGGAGTCAACAGCTTGGCTGCACAGAAACATACATAGTACGTTCTTGGCAGGCAAAGGGTTAAAACACTGTGATAAGGCATGTGTGTCAGAATAGAAGACGAGGTCAAAAGCAAAGTGGTGCAAAAAACTTCCGAAACTGGACAATAATGCTAAAAACTTCACTTGGTAAGCAGTTTCGGGTTGAATTGAATTGAGAAAAGTAAGCATTCCTGGCATTTTTAATGGCCCCTTAGGTAGAGAAAATATAGTTAATGGGAAGATATATTGGTTATTTATCGCAATGAATGGCATAGTGGACATACGAAAATGGAGCACTTATCATACAAAGGGGAAGATTTACTAAATTCACATGAAGGATTCAAAATTTGATTGAATTTTTAAAAAAAATTTTATTAGAATTTCGAATATGCAAATGAGGTAACTTCGACCATCGAATTTAAAAATTCGACAGATTCGAATAATTCGAATTTAAATTTATTCGAATATTCGAATATTTGATGGTCAAAGTACTTCCCCTTTAAAAAAAATTTGAAAGGCCAGTTCGCCAACCGAATTGCTTTAAAACCCTATAGGAAGCTCCCATAGGTGTCTTAAAGCTTTTTTAGATCAAATAAAAAAATTTGATCGAAGGGTTAACAACGATTCGAACGATTTAATCGATCGAACAAATTTTTTTCATTCGATCATTCCATTGGTCGAATTGTGTTAAAGAAAATTCTAATTCTAATTAGAAAGTTTTTGAAATTCGACCACTTCCCCTTTAAATTCAAAAATCGAATTTGAGGGTTTATTAACCCTCAAATTTGATTTTTAGTAAATCTGCCCCAAAATGTATCATATTGCATTGAATTGAATAAAGCCCTTTAATGGAAAGCATGACAAATTAACAAAAAATATTTCTTCATGATTCTGTTCAGCATCTTTTATTTTGAAATCTGTATCCATGAAAACAAATCCAGTAATCAAAATCTTGCAACTGAAAAACATAATAATTCAATTACGTTTGATAAATACGTTTCATTTTAACAGTGTATAGACCTGCTTCCTTAATCCATTTACTTTTGGAAATAATTTAAGCAATAACAAAAACACCAAAAATATATTTATGACAAAAACTGCTAATCACTATAAAAAAAAAACTCTTTAAAGGACCAGTAACATCAAAAAATTAAATTGTTTTAAAGAAATAAAAATATAATGCACTGTTGCCCTGCACTTGTAAAACTGCAGTGTTTGCTTCAGAAGCACTACTATTGTTTATATAAAATCTATTGTGTAGCCATGGGGGTAACTAGTCAAAGGAAAAAAGGCGCATGTTACACAGCAGATAACAGATAAGCTCTGTAGAACATAATGTTATCTGTTATCCATTACTCATCCTGTGCCATATAGCCGTTTTTCAATTTACGCCATTGCTACTTAGCAGCTTGTTTATATGAGCTATAGTAGCGTTTATGAAGCAAACAGATCAGTTTTAACAGAGCAGGGCAATACTACATGATATTTTCTTTACTTTAAAACGCTTTCATTTTTTTGGTGTTACTGTTCTTTTAAGTAGAATCACAGTAGCATATGTTATTAACTAATATTTACAATATACTGTATACTGCTTGTCAAGCATAGTCAACATGCAGTACAGGTATAGGATTTATTATTCTGAAACCCATTATCCAGAAAGCTCTGGGAAAGCCATCTGCCACAGAATCCATTTTAATGAAATAATTCAACATTTAATTTTTTTTTATTTTCCTGTTCTCTGTAAAATTAAAACAGTACTTTGTTCTTGGTTCCAACTAAGATTAATCCTTATTGAAGATAAACAATCTTATTACATTGCGAGGCACATTAATCAAGGGTCAAATTTCAAATTCTTTTAAGTTTTTTAAACTCCCTTCAATTTGAATGAATTTGAAATTTGACTTGGGTAAATGTATTTAAAAAATCTAATTTGAAAACTTGGATGAATTTAAATGACCCGAAAACTCGAATCAAATTCGATCAAACTTGAAAAAAACCTCAAATGTCAGGAAGGCTACAATCATTTCCAAATTGATCCCTGGACCTCTCCCATTGACTTATACAGTAATTCATCAAGTTTTATATGGAGAATAGTCAAATCTGTATTCTTACAAAGTATGATCAAATTAATTTTTTAAAAAAAACTTTAGTCAAATTCCCTAGTCGAATCTGATAGTTTTGACCATAAAAAAATTAGAAAATTCGAATTTGAATTTTCAATTTGACCCTTAATAAATCTACCACTTACGGTTTAAATTATTTGTTAGTAAACTTTAAGTATGGAGCACATATTATGGAAAGGTCCCTTATCCAGAAAAATCCAAGGTCCAGAGCATTCTGGATAATAGATACCTGTACAAACTTTACTAATCACAATATGCAGCATCCATTATTAATATAATATTTATGCCTATGGCTAATAAAACAAACTCTTGCTTTACTCCTCTGAATAAGAAACGAGCAAAGAGAAGGGATTAATGTAATAGGTAAAATAGAGGATGTCTTTTCCTCATTCCCAGGTGGGCCTGCATGATACTAACAAGAGGTATCAGCAATCATAAACTCTATTCAAAGTATAGAAGCAAGTAGGTGCCAGCAAGGTTCTGTGCATTACCTCTGTACAGTGGAATAACATAATTATTATCTGACATCTCAGAAGTTCTGCCATTTGGGGAGGTTTTATGGGTTGGACATGCTTCCGGTAGGGGGTGAGATAGAAAACATCATAATGATTTTCAAAGAACTGCATAACACATAACATTATAATGCATTCATAATAGAACCAAACATAAAAGTTAGCCAGAACTGTCAAAATGTACAATGCAGATCTGAAAATACAAAAAAAGTACATTTTTGGCCAATGGATAATTAAGGCAATGATGGGGCAGAAGTACTGAACAATACATTGACTTAAATGGGTGGTTCACTTTAGTATGTTATAGAATGGCTATAGCTAAGCAACTTTTCAGTTGGCCTTTGTTCTTTAATTATAGGTCTTCTTTTCAGTTTTCAAAGGGGGGTAACTGACCCCATCTAAAAATGAATTTTCTGTACAGCTACAAGTTTATTGTTATATTGTAGCTACTTTTATTATTCATCTTTAGTGATGGGCAAATCTGACTTGTTTCACCTCTCCAAAAATCACGAAACAGGAAAAACTAGCCAAATGCATTGAAATATATGGGCAACCATTTTCTTTTTGACGGGCAACAAATTTCTTTTGACCTGCAACAATTTTTGCCCCTTTGGAGTATATGGGCATCTTTTTTGTAGCAAAACATGGCAAAAATCTTCACTTATCACTACTCATCTTTCTATTTAGACTCTGTCCTATTTATATTCCAGTCTCCTATACAAATCAGTGCATGGTTGCTAGGGTAATCTGAGCCCTAGCAAAAAGATTGCTGAAATTGCATACTGAATAATAGCTAAAAAATTCAGTGAGAAAAAAGGTATATTACATGAAACATCATGAATGAGATTCCATTTGGGATCCAAATCAATTCACCCTGTGAAAAAAATATGTAATGATTATTTCAACATTATGTAATGTTTACAAGATTGGTCATTGATCATACCATCACACATGTTTGTGGTTTCAGGGTTTGTCTGTGTTCGTTTATAATACTATTCTAGTCTGCTAGGGCCACATAAGGTAACAACTAGATTAGCTGTTATAAGGAAAAATGGTAGTTGCAAAAAAATAACCTAAGCATTATTGCCATGCTATATTTGTCTTGAAAACTTAAATTACAATGAATTGTAGCCAATTTCATTCTTGTTAATGTCATTCTGTCTATAAGTGTGTCTCAATTGCCTAAACATAATTTTTTTCCCCTGATGAGAAATATAATGGACCCTAACACAGTCCACAGTGGCCCTGATGAGCCAAATCCACATTGTGATATGGATAAAGAACCAAGTGAAAGAAAATCAGGCCACCTACCACCTCCAGAAGTGGCTCACATAGTTCTGATAGAAGAACATGGGGTTCTTCAAACCAAGTCAATTCACGAAGGTCAGAAGACAACATCCATTCAGACCACACCAAGGTCAGTCCAGTAGATGATGAGGATAGGCAACAAGGCCAGAGTTTAGCTCTGAAGAAATGTATGCACCAATCACAGCTATAATTGAAAGATATGATGATCTGTTTGGAACTGGCAAGTAGTGATGGGCAAATTTTCCAGAGAGATTCGTGAAACAGCAAAAAATTAGCAAAATGGGACTTTTGACGCCAGTGACAGTTGACTGTACTGGTCGATGGGCGCGCTGTAAATTGTCACCACATTAAATTGATCGTGGGTGCCACAATTGATCACAAATTTATTTGCCGGTTACGAAACGCTGAAATTCGACACAAATTCATGGTTGGTGAATAAATTCTTCCATCACTACTGGCAAGGTCAGTACATCCTATTCCCAAAAGTCAGTGTGCTGGAATGGAATTACAGCATCCCTTCAACAATGTGAGCAGTGTACATATAACTACTGATGTGATTTTTAAAAAAAAAAGGTTTCACAACTGCAATTAAATAAAATACATTTTCCAATTTATAGTTTGATGAAAATATTTTGCATTACCTCTTCTATTTTAATGTTATCATGTATCTGTTTGCTGTGGTCCAATGGAGCCTAGCAACCAGCCAGTGTTTGGAAAGAGAAACCCAAATATAGATGGAAGAATTCCTACATAGAAAACTAACTGTGTAAAATGTTTAATAATATTGAAATATCACAAACAAATATGTGTAAGTATCAATGTCCCCCATGGTGTAACATTACAAAATGTAACATTACAAGATATAACAAATGGCAATCAACAATTGAACCTGTGTGATTTTCTAATCAAACTACTGTATGTAATATATTCATCTATATATACCTAAATAGTGTCTAATTTATATGATAAGTGAGGGAGGGGGAGGAGAGAGAGAAAGGGAGCAAGATTATTTTTGGAAGGTAAAGTTAAATAAAGCAGAAACTTTGCATATGCATAAGGAATAGTGTCAGCATTTTGTGAACATTCTGCCATTTGGTTATGTTGATTAACACATTATTTTCTTGTCTTACAGACCAACTGGCACCATGGGCCATTAGCTAGCGAAAAACTTAGTTAATGGAAAGATATATTGGTTAATGTAAAGTGTTCAGCAAAATTAATTACATAGCAGACATATAAAAAGGATCCATATCACTTGAATTGAATTAACCCCAATTAGTGACAAGTTTCGCAGTGAAAAAGACGCCAATAGACTCCAATGGGTGAAGAAAATTTTTGCTTGTAAACAAATTGTCGGTGAAGCGAAATGGGTCTGATTCACCCATCACCAAGCCCAATGTTTCATATATAACTTGCCCTAGGTTCAAACCATGAGAAGGTCTTTGCAAAGCTCTTGGAGCTCATACTAACCTAGATGAGCTTAAAATACATATACCTATGGCTATGTCTCTAGGACTCTAAATCTACTAAGATCACAGGTTTCAAAGCTTTGAAGAAACATGACAGTAATGTGATGGGACAAGTCAAAGTATCTGAGGGACAAAGTACTCCTACATACATATTTACTTGCATGACCATCAGCTTTACATTGCACATATGTATAATAAAGAAAATCATTTCAATGTGTTTAATAGAGAAAATCCTTAATGGTAAAAAAAAACATTTGTTTTAGATGCAAAGAAAACAAAAGAGATACAGTTTTCTTCCATTGCTGAACACAAGGACATCTTTGCCCTGTCACAAACTGAACTGATTATTACATGCCCTAAATCTTATGTCGTGTCTGATTGACACATCAGGATCCTCAAACTATTTGTGGAACAATTTCTCCTCAGGCTCTATGCAAAATACATTTTACATTTTCCCAGAGAGTGAAGGGGATGTTCCATCTGACCGTAATAATTATTTCCTGCTGTCAGTCAGATAAGCTTCTATACCACTGGCTGTGACAATGTCTCCTCATTCATAATTCTGGTTATAGAAATGTCCCTTTTGTGTAAAAATGACTAGAAGAATAAAATGTGTATTTAAAAAATGAATACAGCTACCAGAAAATTGGTGTAATATAAATTATATGTTTCTAATTGTGCTGGGCACAAACAGATGGCACACGTTGAAGCCAGAATTGGTTTTTAAATTACAGCTTGTGGCATAACACTGGACAACTGGTGCATGATAGATAGAGTGAGATATACATGAACTGTCACCTATCATTTTTCACTTGTTCCCCTAATCCACTTGATCTCATAAACAGGAATATGAAGCTTTGCTTTTGTAGTTCCCTCACTGTATTGGACAGAGCTGCAGAAAATAATGTTGATTAATCAACACTGTTCTCATAGTGAGGTTTTAATAAAAGAGTTTAACTTGAGGGCACACAAGGTTTACATTATGAGAAAGCATTTTTCATGCAATTGCAACTTTCTTTAGGCACAGCTGACACATCTAATGGTGTCTGGCATGTAATAACCATGCCAAGGGGACTCCTCGATTGACCCTTTGTTCTCAGCCATCCCACTGAACCGCCTTGTTATATAGCTTAATGAAAACACCAGGAGCAAGAAATGGGGTAAAATGGGCACCTCAATTATTCACATTATATGAAATAAAGAGGACCTTGCCAGTCTTACCCCAAGGCAAATTTCAAAGCCAGAATTCCATAAGAGATCGCTTCTATGCTGTCAGGACTGCCAGACGTACCCGACCCGGAAGTATCCGAAGGCGCTGTTTACCTTCCCGGCGGTCACAGTGAAGATCCAAGATGGCGGCGCCCATGCTGAACACATGGCTGCAGCGTCGCTGTATGATGATGTCATCTCTGGTGCCGGGATCTCATCATAAAAGGGCGCCCCAAACACTGTGACGGCGCCCAAGAATAGGATTTGCTGCCATTAATCCTGGGTTCCTGTTTGTGTTTCCTGTATCCTGATTCCTGCTCCTGCCTTGGTTTTGACCCCCTGCCTGGACTCTTGTTATTTGATCCTGATCTGCCTGCCTTTGTACTCTTGCCTGGACTTTGACCTTGATTCTGCTTAACCCTTTGGATACCGCGACCTTGCTCCCTCTAAAGGGCTTCCTCCTTGATCCAGACTACCTCCCTGGAGGGAGCTCCCGGCTCCCTGACATATGCTCTGCTATTGCTCAGTAAAGACTAGAGATCAGCACTATTTCATTATATCCACCAAAATTGTATAAAGGTGATACCTTTATTGGCTAACTAATACAATTATAGCAAACTTTCAGAACATTTTAGTTCCTTTTTCAAGCTGATTACATCTGAGAAAGAGAAATACACACCACCGATTCACTGTAACCAATGAAAAACTGGACAAACCAATAGGAAAATATTTCAATGGCCCTCATCACTCCATAATGGATTTAGGAATTTTAGTTCTTAAGGGCAATTTTAAAACAGATAATGATCGAAAAGTATGGGAATACAAATTGAAACTTTCAATTCTGTGGGGAAGGGACTAAACCTGGGACTGCACAGGTCAGAAAGGACTGGGACTGCACAGGTCAGAAATACCAACATGTCTGGATATGGACTAAGAGATCATTTGGAATTCCTTTGATTCTACACTCCAATAATTCAGCCCTAATTTACAGTCTATTTGACCCACATTATCTTGTACCTTATCTGCCTATCTCTTGCAGATCCCCTCGTAAATGACTTTGACAACTCACACACCTCCTTTTTGTTGGTCATTTGATCTATGAGCTAAATGTTGTATATATACCAGAGAACACCACAGCTTCATTGTAATCAGCTTGAAAAGGGTTGACCAATAACATTTTTACTGGCTAACACAGTACAGCAACTTTACCTGCAATTATATCCACCACTAAGTATTAGGCTGCATCTACCTACAGAGAGGATGGTCCCAAACGTGTTACCAGCAGGAGCTTCATCTCCATGAGAGAAGTTCAGCAGCCCTGCTGTTGGTCCTGAATCTGCAATGTCTCCATGATAGGAAATCCAAGCAGGCTGTCACCTAGCACAGACCGTAATAGTCACAGGAGAGAGCATCCTTTCTCCATCTTCTAAAATTTCCTGTGCAGTACTCAAGGTCAAGGTCCTACCACTGCTGTGACAAATAAAACTTGAAATACATTACCATATATTCACTGTTTTGACCCACCCTGAAGCCAGTGCCAATTATGCCTCCGGAGGGAAAAAATTCCTTCCTGACCCCAATGGCTATAGGAAACATTCCCTAGAGCAAACATTTAAGCACTCATTTAACATGAATAATACCATACAGACTCTCACATTTATACTGTATAACCGTACCAAAAATACAATATAATAGTGCTTTCAGGAAAACATACACATTTAGTTATCGGTAGATAATATAAGAAGATAAGGAAGAGAAACTCCAGAATTTTGCAAAAAAGGAGGGTAGGTGGGAGGGATTTTTCTACTTGCTCAGGAGATAAGGAACTGAACTGCTTCTTCCCCTGACAACACTTCTCCCTTTCCTCAGCCTTAACTTATTCGTAGCGATTCGCAAAACGACAGCAAAAAAACGCAGAAAATTTTTTTTTGACACGACGCACGTCGAAAGCGATGCAACGCGTCGAAGTTGACGCGACGCGAGTCAAAAACGTGCCTCGACTCGTTTCGCTAATTTTTTCGCCAATTTTTTTTTTCAGCGAAGCAGAACTGGGTAGATTCGCCCATTACTACTTATTCCTTCTCACCCAATAGCAGCAGCGTAAAGCTCCAGGGCTTTCCTTTATCTTTGGTCTGTAAATACAAGTTCCAAATTATTCATACTTTAACAAATAATCCCCTTTGTATTATTTCTACTAGTGAGAGATGCAACACAACTGGCATGTTTTTCTTTATTTCCAAAATGAGTCTGTGCCCTGTCCGAGATCTTCCATTAAATACAGTCCCAGCTGGCTGCATACATATAATTTAGTAGGAACATTATTGGAGCATATTACACCAAAAATTAAATTCTCTATAAGAATAATTAAGAAAGTGTGATACATTTTTGTTAGGTAGGATTTTGTAGAATATTTTATAATCCTGTTCTTTATTGTATCTATATGTAGTGTAGCAAGGTACAGTATGTTGAGTGTATGGTGAAATGGGCAGAGCCAGAACCTAACTGTAGTAATTACAGCATTCAGAGGTTCACAAAGCAGGTGTGGTTTCATAGAAATATATAGCCTTAAATAAATACATTTGTGACCTGGTAAGGAATGACCAATACCAACAAGATTGCTTTTTTTTTTGTTTTTAACTGATGACTTAGTTAGTTCTTACTTCTTGGAAATACAGTGTGGAATTTGACTATACTATGGAAAGTTGTTTCCAAGTATCTGTGAGAGTGAATCAGGAATTGTTGCATAACGGGACAAAGCATGAGTTTGGTTTTAGAGCATTTGCTAATCTCCTGATTATGGACTGTCCACAACAGTAAAATAGGAGTAATAATGTGAGTGATAATGAGTGACAGTTTTACTTGGAATAGATCACTTTTTCATTTCCTTGGATTATTTTGTCATGTATAGAGGGAAATGGGATGGTTTATGGGGCATTATGTAGTGGCCCAATATCAGCCTTGTAGATGTGGTTGACACCAAGCTCTTATGATGATCTCATGAAGTGTAACCACTGATGGTTATTCAATATGACTTAAGTCATAATCAAGAGCAAATGATCTTGAGTTTGTACTGTTGATAGGTGTGGTTAGAAAGGAAGGTGACTCAGGTATTGACCTAGATTTGTAATAAAAACAATTGGCATTTAATTATATTTTTTTGATGTATGTTTTTTAAATCATAAAAATTCTGGGACCTGCTTTCGTTGTTAATGTGTACTATTCTGCTGAATGAGTGTTGTGTTCAATATGTAGATATTTAATAGAGTTTATTTTTAAATCTCTGAATAGGGATCAACATTACTGTATGTTGCAGTCATTGGAAAACCTCTGGAGAGACAGTGTAACTCTTTCATATATACCAGTATCTTGTCATTATTTTTATATAGCAACGAGAATTTAACAAAGTCCAACAAACACACTTCTTTTTGGATGCAATGAGTCATTGACACACAGACAGTCTATGTTTTTGTAAGGCAAGCAGAAATGACAAATAGTGTTGAAAATATACAGTAGATACAAGTATAACAGAAATAATTGGCTAACATAGCATATACTGTATGATTTCATGATTGCATTCACAAAAATGTGTTTAATAACAGAGAGAGAGAGAGAGAACAAAATAAAAGCCAAGTTTTCTGATGGAGGAACACCATGTGCTCAGTATTTGCCTAAAACATGTTTGGTTTTCATTTGTTTCTAGTTTCTATTTGTTTCCTTTTAATTTTGCAGCTATTCAATAAGTCAACTGCACCTTCATATTTACATCAATTTTGGAGTCCTGCACTAACTCCCCTGTTGGAAACTACAATGCTAGCAAAGTTAAGGTACGGAGATCTAAATTAAAGTAAATTTGCACTTTCCCTTCAACTCTGCCACACCTTGGGGGCCAATATATCAAAAGTCGAGTTTTATGGGGCTATTTATCAGAAAACAGATTATTCGACTTGAAGAAAACACAAATGTTTGCATATTTATGAAAAAATAATGTAAAAAAACTATACTGAAAACAATCGTGAAAAAATCTTGAAAACATAGAATTTTTGTAGTTTATGTGTTTCAAGAAACTTAAATATCTATTAAAAAAACTTGAATGTGTAAATTTACAACACTCAAATTAAAAATATGATTTTAATTTTAGCTAGGACAACTCTGACATCTGCATGACCTCACCAGCTTTTAGATTACATATTTTTACATTCAAGTTTTCAAGTGCCATGAAAAGTCACCATAAAAAAAAATATAAGCTGACATAGTTCATTAGGAGTCAATGTGAATTGTCTCTAACAGCTTGAATTATGGGGGTGATTTATCATGGTTCAAATTTGAATTTTTGCCACAATTAAATTTTTTTGCACAAAAACTCACAAATTCAAATTATATTTTTAAAACATGCATATAGTATTTATAAACAAAAAAAAACTTGACAACTCAAATGTAAAAATATTGCACCTAACATCTAGTAAGGTCATGTAGAAGTCAATGGGAGTTGGCCTAGGTAAAATTTGTGAAATGGCAAAAAATTTCTGAAATGTATTGAAGTCTATAGGAGACAACATTTTTTTTGATGCATGACAAAGTGCGCATGATTTTTTGACATGTGACCAAATCTTGCTCATCACTATAAATAAGCCCATGTAAAAAAAAATCCTGATTCATTAAAACATTTGAGTTTTTTGCTTCAGTGAAAATTAATCAAACAATGTCATTCTTGCTGGAGTGCAAATTTTTTAATGAGAAAAAACGAGCGTGGGAATAGTCTATTTAAATAAGCAAGCATTCAGGAAAAAAAATAGTTGCTGTTTTTCCTGGGAGAAAATTAGCCGGCGACTCATTTTGGACGCGGACGTCCGTTTTTGGACGCCGGTAAAAGAATGGATGCCCACGTCCAAAACGAAACACCCAGATTCGCACACAGATTCGCTCATCACTACTATTGAACAATGCAAACTAATGAAACAGATGGGCATGTGATTTAGGGGTAAACATATAACAAACTGAAAATCAGCACCTTCTACTATGGCATGGTGAGATCTGACAACAGGCATTCTGAAACCCCTTAAAAAAACTCATAACTAAGGATAAGCAATTTTTTTTGCCATTAAAAAAATACCTATAATACACTCTAATGTATAGTTTACCAAATTGAAGGGATTGAAAGACCTCACATGGCAAACCCCCCATTAACTTCAATGCATTTGCTAATTTTTTAGACTTTTATCAAATTTTTGGCAAATCAAAACCTGTCAGATTCATCTATCCCTTCCCATAACTTCATGTTGTGTCTTAGCACAACAATTCACTTCTGAAATTATGAAGTGGTGTGCTGTGATTGGTCAGATGGGAGGCATGTGACTCTGGGGTAAAAAAGATGGCAAATAGAAGCTTGGTAACCTTGTGGAATCCATAGTATATTTTATTTTGCATTTGGTGATATCCTATGAAATGATCAGATAAAATGGGGGCCTTTGTTTTCCTAAACCAAAAGCAGTATTTCTCCTTCTTCCTGATTAAAGGATGGTTCCTGAAAAGTTGTGTTGCATCCCATATGCAAATTAATTATTTTTAATAATATGAAATAGTGCATGCACCCAAGATATGCATGGCCATTGTGTGTGGGAGCTCTGATGTTTTTTGAAACATAAGCACTTGTTTACTTGTTGCTATACATACCCTCTTCAATTTGTTACAGTATGCCTGGTACTCTTGTTTGTTTTTATTTTGAAAAGCAAAACATTATGTTTAATAAAAAAAAATATAATCAAGCAGAATGCTGAGATCTTCAGTGACTAAACAGGCTACAAAATGATGAATCTCTCAACGATTTTAGAAAAAATCAGGCCTTCAACAAGAGAATTCTGACACATTAAACAATGAACATATGGAGATCTCTTGTGTTTTGGCATCTGAAATGAGTAGAGTTCAGAAAGTGAAAGTAGCTGATCACCATATGTCATATTTCAGAAAAATGCAGAATGATATTTGAATAAATGGCAAGCTATATACAATAAGTCATTAAGAAGCATAACTATCACAAAAGTGTACCATCCACGATAGAAAATAATGTAAAACATGACAAATAATGATGTATTTGAAAGTTTTAAATCGTTTTATTTTACTATTTAGTAAAGCATGACTTGAGACAAAAAACTGTCATATTAAATCTAAGAAGAATTTGTGAGTACAGATGGAATAATGCACCCCTATGGTGGTAATATTAGGATTTCCTAAGTCACGAGGAGTTCAATGACCATATGCTGGCAGGTGACTTCAGTACAGAACTGTTACCTCTTCAGTTTTAGTTATGGATAAACTAAAGACAACATTTTAACCAACTCTTCTTC
>CM044442.1:89425125-89436876 GCA_024363595.1 Xenopus borealis | reverse complement strand
AAAACATCGCTGATAAAATATGCATTTCTATTTGCTATTGGTAGAATAGGGTAGGTAGCCCCAATCCACTAGTATTGCATGTAATATTTAATAGTAATTAGTGATGGGTGAATTTATTCGCCAGGGGCGAATTCGCTGCGAATTCCCGTGATTCGCCGCTGGCGAATAAATTCGCTAAACGCCAGCGAAAATTCGCCAAAAAACGAGTCGCGTGTCGTTTTTGACGCGACGCGACGAAAACGACGCAACAAAAACGTGTCGTGACTCGTTTCGCAAATTTTTTGGCCAATTTTAACATGAAAAAAATGCAAGAAAGAACAATGCATGTTATACAACTCACCTTTGGACTTGGATTTTAAATCTCATTTATGTGTAGGTGCATTCTGGTGCTAAACACTGTATATACTGTACAGTGTTTAAATTGGGGAGGGATATGTATACTGTACGGTGTTTAAATTGGGGAGGGATATGCAGGGATGCCAAGCCTCCACCTCTTTATTTATTCAAAATAGCGTCCCCTCATGGGGAATGCAAAAGTTTTGAATCCCAGTACTTTTTTCTTGTAACACCAGCGTTTTCTTTTACTCCTCTCCACTTCTGCATTTATAAAATTGAAGTTAAAAAGTACACATGAAAGAGAACAGGAGAGAAGGAGAAAAATATGGGAATATGGGAAGAGAAAATAAAGGGGGAGAACACCAGCAGATTGAGAAATGATGAGTATGATTGATATATATATATATATATATATATATATATATATATCGGTAGGTTCAATCTGACAAGTAGGCATTCGAAAAAATTTTAAATTTAAAATCCTTCGATCATCGAATGGTCGTATGATCGAATATTCGACGATTCGATCTATTCGATAATTTGAATATTCGGTATTTGATGCTCGAAGTGGCCAAATTTGCATATTCGATCCTCCGAAAAAATCGTACGATCAGAATTCGATCGAATTCGATCGAACTTCGATCTCTTCACGTGGATTTTGTAAATCTGCCCCATAATGTATATAGTTCAAGCTGTGGTGCACTCCAATCCAGAAGAGTTTTACTGCCTGGGTGCTGTCATAAATCGTGTGAATATTCGTATTCCAAGGAATGACGCACTCCAGGACTTCATAATGAGATAAAAAAATATGAAGTTTATTTGTCAACGTTCGGTCCAGTCTGGACCTTATGTCTTGAGAAAGGTCCAGACTGGACCGAAACATTGACAAATAAATTTCATTTTTTTTATCTCATTATGAAGTTCTGGACTGCATCATTCCTTGGAATGCCGGGGGATTAACATTGTGATTAAAAAGCATTGGCCGATACTTCAGATGGACGCAAGTTTGCCCTTTACCCACATGCCAGTGCCTATTTGTCCACACCGTATCGTTGTGAGCCGAAACATGCACTAATAAACAATTCATTGATATATGCTGGATGGCGAGTGCTGTGATTGCTTTCATGGACTGCTATAGAAATTTTTTTGGTTAGCACCCAGCTAATTACCTACTGGAGTGGTGAGTGCCGATATAATCTATATATATATATATATATATATATATATATATATATGTCCAAAAGGTACCTGCACTCTTGCAATATTTTAGTTTGGGTGCTTGGTCAAATCTTCCATATAATCCATAAACGGACCAGCACTCCAATATCTTCAATCAAAGTGATATTTATTACAGTGTCACTCACGTGTCCAACGTTTCGGCCCCCATTGGGGCCTTTATCCTTGACAGCATGCAAATGGACTGCTCAGTAAGCTAAGGGGTGGGGCTTCACTCTGCACTTGTTCTTTAAGGTTAAAAACATCTTTAAATGGTGAAAGGGACAGTTGCCATTGACTTTTACATGAATTCAACAGGTTGTCGGTGGAGAGTTTTCAGATTCTGACTTTTAGCAGCTACAGGGCATAATAAATCTTGAAAATTATGTTTTTTTTCTTTTAAAAGTTCGAGTTATTTTAGTGAAAAAACTTAAATTGTTTTTAAAAAAATGTAATAAATAAACAAAAAAAACAAATTTTAATAAATAAACCAATATCTCTTGCTTGCCTTTTCTATTTCAGGGTTGTTTTTTCTTTGTGTAAACTGTATATTGGTATTATTATTCTATTTTATTTAGATTTTTTAGATATAAAGTGAGAATGGTATATAAGAGAAGAACAGAAAAGGCACAAATTTAGTTGACCCTGTTTTGGCCATAAAATATGCAACACATCATAAAAACCCTGCATTAAAAATGTGGGGTAAATAGAAAAATATACAGTATTCAAAAATGAGAAATATGAAAATTTGTATCTATTTAGATATACATGGGAGACATACTTTTCAGGCAAAAAATGCTATTTTATTTAATACATGGCTTTTCATGTGTGAGGTGCATTAAGAGCAAACATAACCAATCTACAGAAATGACCAGCAGCAATATAATTAATCTGGAATCATCAACCTTTTATAAACCGTTGACTGCACATGCCAGTCTCCTTTTATCTATTTATAACTGCACAGAAGCATTCATACTGTCAGCAGTGTATGTACTGTACCATAAATGTTTTTAAATAACAAATTTAGATTAATGTAAAAATGCATGTAACTAAAGAAGAAACATATCTGTAATTAAGTCTAGACTATCCTAAAAGAAAAAAAGCAGTCTGTGCTGATTATTAAATATATTGATACAACAATGTAACATTTGTTGTAGACTATATATTCTTCCTCTGTAATGAAGGTTTTCTCTTCAACAAATTCACTACACACACGAGGCCTCTCTATTCAGTTACACAGAGGAGAGAAAAAATGAAATAAAGGAGGATGCAAATAAACTACAGTATATCTGTTTTAATGTTTGCCATCAATGCAAGCAATTTGCCTTTATTGATTCCCTTGTTAAACCAGTATAGTCTCCCTTTTTTTTACTTCTTTCTTTTTTCTATTGTAATTTATTGAAGCATTAAAAGCATGGTAAGTCCATTTATTGTCTTCTTCCTGCAACCCACAGGGTGTCATAAACACACAAACTGGTTATAATTGAAGTGCATATTAACTTACCTTCTGCTGTAGAGAAAGAACACAAGCAGCCTGTTAATGTACATTGTGTTCAATCTCTTAACTTTGGGGTTGAGCATTGGCGTGCAAGAGTAATTTGGTAAGCACCTGGGAAAATTGCAAGCTTCATTTCCTGCAATGCAAAATAAGATTAAAAACAAAATATATTATTTACATGGGGGCTATTAAAAATGCGTAGACATAATTCTGCACTGTTAAAATGGATATAGGTAGTTGTGTAAGAGTGTTAAAGTTCTCGCACGTTAATTGTGGTATTCTACAGTTCATTGAATTTGTAATTTAATTATTTGCTTTATCAAACAATGTTCCAAGTTATGAAAACAAAATGTATACATCTGATGCTTTACTTAAAGGGCAAGGAAAGGCAAAGAAATAAAATCCAATTTTTACTTTCTTTAATGAAAAAGAAATCTATCTCCAATATACTTTAATTAAAAAAGGTGTACTGTGTTTATAAGAAACCTGACTGTATGCAGTGGAATTCTCCCTTCATTTATTGCTGTGGATAGGAATTGTCAGACGGTCCCTAACTTCTGGCAGGGAAAAACCATACTCATGAACAGCAGGGGGAGCCCCTGCCTTACTTACCAGCCATGCAGAACGCAAGCAACTTTGTTTTTTTTATAATTTATGACGATCTCTAAGAAGCACAGACCACAATGAGCATGTGTATGTAGTCTAGTCTTGCAAAGATGTATAACAAGGCCCCCTGTGGCCAACCTTGAAAGCATACATAATTTTTTTGATTAGTCTTGTGGTGCAGTTAGTTCATGTTTATGTTTAGTATACATACTACAGCATTTCTAGCCTTATTCTATTTTAGGCTTTCCTTGCCCTTTAAAAATAAAGCAAACTAAATATGTTACATCAATATTATACATTTGAAAGCAATTCTATTGCCAAACAACTTTTGTTAATTATTCAGGGGGGCATTTACTCATTGTTTGCTCTTATTTTACCAGAAATAAACTCAGTCTAAACTCAGTCTAGCTCCCATTCCATTCCATTCACAAATTTGGCTAGTTTACTAATAATAAGCTTGAAAAACTATTGAAAAAAACCTCATAAAATTTGAGTTTTTATGAATATCATTCATTTTTTGCGTTTAAATACTTAAATATATCGAATTGTTGTGTTTATTGGCTTAAAACCTTGAATTTATAGAATTTTTTAGCAAAAAACATCAATCACTGCAAAACTTCCAGAATTCGTAAAGGTGAAAAACATCTTTAAATGGTTGATTTGACTTTTACATGAATTTGACAGGGTTTAGACTGAGTATTCTCACATTTGGACTTTTAGCAGATTTAGGGCATAACTAACAAAATCATTTTTTCTCTAAAGATTCTAGTGTTTTAGTGAAAAAAAAAAATTTTTAGATAAAGAAATCGAGTTTTAATAAATACCTTGTAATTATTTTTGGATGAGGGTTATAATAAATAAGACTTGGCATACAAAGCCTTGGACTGACAGTTGGTACAATTCATAAAGTTGTTCCAAAGTCTCCTTGTAAGACTTGTGCACTGTTTAGATTCTACATGCAGATTAAACTGGGCATGCTCACCAAATGGCACCTCATTGGTCCAGCAGTATTAGCTGTGATTAGCACAAATCAGGGCTGAATTGGTCCATAGTATGGCCTACCTTGGATATCTTGTGACTGGAGCCTTCTGGAAACAGCTTTTGTGGTTGGCAGAAATAATCATACAATGGTCTGCATGGGCTGTTTTTTTTCTGGCTTACAAAGTTGGCTGTTCAGAATTCCAAGTTTTTAGTCTTTTTATATAAATGGAACATCCTAGAGACTGCCCAGTTAACCATAAACTATTGCAGCTGTACCCACATGTTCCAAAGACCAGCAATAGCAGTGCCCACTCGCAGGCCGAACCACAGGTCAGTGCAGGTTGACTATCAAAGAAACTCTGAGGGACACAGGGGGTATATATTTTTTATATAAAAAAAGTGAATCATACAAAAGGATCTTAACCCATCAATATCGGCCAACAGATCTGTTAAGTCAATCTAATTTGTCTCTTCTCTGTAAATAATGCAATCCAAATGGACCACAAGAAAATCTTTGCAGAAATTGATTGACCTACTCTTATTGCCAGGATGGCTGTCCAACATTTTATTGGCCTATTCATATTGAAATTTTATCAAACACTTTTGTCACCTATTTGTGCTTTGGCCTGGGTTAAAGGACCAGTAACATCAAAAAATGAAATTGTTTTAAAGTAATAAAAATATAATGCAGTGTTGCCCTGCACTGGTAAAACTGCTGTGTTTGCTTCAGAAGCACTACTATTGTTTATATAAATAAGCTGTTGTGTAGCCATGGGGGCACCATTCAAAGGAGAAAACGCTCAAGTTACACAGCAGATAGCAGATAAGCTCTGTAGAACATAATGTTATCTGTTATCCACTACTTATCCTGTGCCATTTTTCAATTTCCACCATTGCTACTTTAAATGAACTATATAAGTGTTTCTGAAGCAAACAGATCAGTTTTAACAGTGCAGGGCAACACTACATGATATTTTCTTTACTTTAAACCACTTACATTTTTTGGTGTTACTGTTCCTTTAATAAGAGTGTTTTCTGGCTTCTAAAGCTATAGCCAATTTAGAACATTTAAAAAAGGTGGGTGCCTTTTTGGCCTACACATGCGGGGCTTTAGACTTCACGTACTTTATTTTCTTTATTATGTACTTGAGTCTTCGACTGTGGAGACCAATTCATTTCACAGTTCTATAAGTAATTGATTAAGGCATTGGGAATCCAAATATCCTTATAGACTGGACAGACTAAAAGGATTAATACACATGTATGTTTTCATTCTTTTGCAAAATTTGCCTGTATCAATGCTCATTCATCAGCCAGTCTCCATTTTTTTAACCAAATATGGCTTTCAGTTTTTCTGCAGATCTAGATCTAGTTCTCTAATAATCTCAAAACTATCCAACTATCATTGACTCAATGATCACGTTGCTATTCTGATTTAAGATGAGGGAAGGATCCTAAGTTTAAAGATAAGGAGTATGTTCTTAGACAGCTTCAACTGCATTTGGGCCCATTAATCCAGTGTCTTTTCAGGTTAAACTTCCTAGGGCTTGGCCAATCCATCAAGTTTTTCATGCAACCCTCTGTAAACCAATGTTTTCAAATCACTGTTCCTCTTCCTTAATGACATCATTGATGTCAAGAAGAATTTGAAGTGTAAGACATCCTTGACATCCGTTATTTTAAAGTAATGAAAATATCATGTACCGTTGCCCTGCACTGTTAAAACTGACCTGTTTGCTTCAGAAATACTACTATAGTTCAAATAAACAAGCTGCTGTGAGCAATTAGATATTTAAAAGAGCTAAATGTCACAGGTTAAATAGTGCAAGAGTGCAACACTTTAATTTTTTGATGTTACTGTTCTTTTAAAGTAATTGTTCAGTGTAAAAATAAAAACTAGGTAAATAGATAGACTGTACAAAAATGTAATTTATAAAGGCTAGAGTGACTGATGTCTAAAATAATAGCTAGAACACTACTTCCTGCTTTGCAGCTCTCTTGGTATCCACTGATTGGTTACCAGGTAGTAACCAATCAAAGACTTGAGGGGGGCACATGGGCAGGGTTGGACTGGGGGCCCGAGGCTGCTGTCTCCGGGCCCCCCTCCCTGCCCCATGCCCCACCGTGATGTGCTGTGGTAGTTTCTTTTCTCCATAATTGCGCATGCCCATCTTCTGAGTTTTCATCGTGACTACGTATGCATGTACCTTTTTATATATATACCCAGTTTTCATTTTTACACTGAACTATTCCTTTAAAGGTTTTGGTAATGAGGAAAATTCCAGCAGCATTTTTGTTTCTGGACTTGTGTCTTTGAAGCACATATTGCCATGCTTTGTCTACCGTGTTTTTTGTCTCATCTCAGCCTACTCCCTTGAACCTCACATGCTAGGCCTCACCAGCTTCTCTTCACTCCACCACTCTACTCCGGTAGGAATCACGGCAAAATGTTGTATGTGTAGGTCACTGTCTATATTTGTCCAGTCATAGGGCCTGACATCCATCATTATAACATTAGACCATATCAGCTAAAGTCTCTGGAATTGGCTCCTTTACTCCCAATGCCCTCAGTTCCATAAGCATTCTATTTAATTTTATTTCTAGTATCTGAGATATTAACACCTTAAGCATGCAATTCAAATTCCAACTATAACACCTCATCAATGTTTAAATAGAAGCATACCCTATATTTCACATGCTATTTATTTGTTTATTGTGACATTAGTTATTATCTACTATTTATTAAAACTCTAGAGTAAATATAGGAATGAAAATATATTGAGTTTGAAGTCTTTACACTATTGCATATTCCTTTGGACCCACCAAAAATGTATTTAGTGATACAATTGCGTGACCATGTTGTGTAGCATATTTGATATGCATGCTGAAGTATTTTCTGTGTCAAATACTCTATTTAAGATCCCAACCTAGCAGTCCTAAACTGTGTATAAAGTTGACAAGTTCAGTCTTGAACTTGTCATGGGAATGGCTATTGGCTAAGGCTTAGAATGCAAAATGCACAATATTTTGCATGGGAAGGCAAGGGTAGCTTGACAAAAATAAAAATCTGCAAGCAGTCTAATAATACCTTAATAATTAGTACTCAGAATGGAATGCCAAGAAGAGATTTTATGAGCATAATTATTAAACATTCTCATTTTGTTCTCCTTTATTGATCTGATAAATCTAACTTTACTCCTGTGGAAGCAGCTTTTATTTTGTCTACAGTTGCTTGCATTTTTATGGCACAAAAATGCTTTCCTTTTATCTGTTGCTACTTCTGTGATTTTAACCCTGTTAAAGGTTGTTGGATTGAATCCTGTTTTGTAATGGAACAGAAAAATAAAAATGGCTTTTTATATTGAATACAGCTTTGCTATTGGTTAAATCTTTCAGGTGGAGAGCTCTTAGCTGTTCATATTTGCTTTAAATGATGAAGAGCTTTCTTTTTTGTCTTTGGCCTATTTATCATCTTGGCTTTATTCCCAGTTGTATCCATCATTCAGTCTGTTCAAAGGATTTTAACAAAAATTTATATTTTATTGTAGCATATCGAACAAGTACTTATGCCATTAATGTGCTGTTTCTATTTCATTATTCTAAGATTTTAAGATTTGTATTTTTGGTTTTACATAAAAATTAAAATGTGACTAGCTCTCTATTTGCCTTGTGTGCAACATATTTATAAGTAGTGATGGGCGAATTTATTCGCCAGAGACGAATTCGCGGTGAATTCGCCGAAGAAAAACTTTTGCCGAAAAAAAAACGAATTTGCCGAAAAAAAACGAGTCACGCGATGAAAACGACGCGACGTGGCGAAAACTACGCGACGCACATCAAAAATGCAACTCTTTCGTTTCGCGAATTTTTTGGCCAATTTTTCGGCAAGGCGAAACGGGGGAGATTCGCCCATCACTATATATAAGCAATAATGACACAATTATAATAATATCATTTAGAAGCTGTCAAAATTTTAATTTGTGAATTTGTTTTATTAATTTGGAAGAACTTCCAAACTTGAATGTGTGCTTATATTTGAAAAAAATTAAATATAAAAAAGTTGATTGAATCAAACAATCAAATGTCTAAGCCAACTTGTATTGATTGCTACATGAACTTGCCTGCTTTTAGATGCCAAATTTTTTCATTAAGGTTTTTTGGTTTTCAAATCTCTGGAATACAAATTTGTGAGTTTTAAAGTGGACCCGTCACCCCATAAAAAAATATTCAAAATCCTATTTTATCACATTAGTCAAGCAAAATGAACATTAATTACACTATATAAATTATTTCAATATTGTTTTCTTCAGTCTGGGAATTCATAATTATAGCAAGCAGGCAGGAGCCATTTTGTGGACACTGTTATTAAGGCAAGCCTTGCATCATCTCAGAATCTTGTTTGTGCACCAGAATGGGGGACACGATGTCTATCCCCATGTCCTGGCTACACAATTAAATGGTTAAGAGAACTGGGGGAAAGTGAAAGTAATTATTTGCCCCACCTCTATGCCTAAGGCATAGAGGAGTGGCAGACAATATTTGATTGACAGCTGAGACTTTTAAATGAGTTTAAAACAGCTATGAATGCTTTAATAAAAATTTTAAATTGGATTTCATGTTTAATTTGAAAAGGACTTTTATTAAACAGATTTTTGTGTCTGGGTGACGGGTCCACTTTAATGCAAAAGATACCTTTGAATACCTTATTTTTATTTTAAATAACTATGTTTACTTTGTCCAGAATGGCAACTCATATCTTGCTAGAGATAACACATGATTATGAAACAATATAATAGATAGTAGAGATTCTCTTTGAGATTTCGTGAGATTTATAAAAGCTACTGTAACTTAAATCATTATTGGAGACCAATAATCATATCTCATTTAAATACATTTTGTACCGTATGACCTTTGTTGTAAATTGCATGATTATGATATTATTATGATGCTTTTATACCAATAAACCTTGGTGTATAAATACTAGAACATTTGTAACACTCAAAAGTAATGATTCTTTTTTTTCATTTCTTGCTGGAGTGTTTTCAGATTCAAATTTTTGGCAGCTTCAGAGCACAATAAATCAATAAAAAATTTGATGAGCGATGAGCATCAATTCGTGCACACGTCGAGCGTGTAATTTACACATGAGCACATCCAGCCGGGACTGGCCAGGTTGCCTAGAATTATGGTAAAGAAATTAAAGAAAAACTAGAATGATACATGGAGTTATGGGGAAGTCTATCCATTCTGGAACAAAATATTCAGCAAATCTCCAAGTCATCCTCCAAAGTCATGTGGTTCTGCTGGCTACTTAATGATTAATAAGATATTGCACAAGCACTAGAAGAACCCACAAATGTACATCAACCATTGATATTTGAGGCAATGTGTGTCTGCATTTCTACTGAAATGCATGAGAGTCAGGGGAGTAAGATAGGCTCTATATAAAACATATGTGTATAGTACGTTCGGGAGGCATACCTTGGGGCCTCTAAGGTTTCTTCCCATCCATCTTGGTCTAGTTGACCCACATTATCTTGCCATACTTCTTAAGAGCGCTCAGTGTGCATGTTAGATGCAGGTGTTAATAGTATGGCATATAATTTAGAAATACAGTATCCAGCTTGAATACAGTGAGTGAACACACTGGTTTCAAGGATGGTGTTACCCATGGGAGTATTGTGTGGCTAAGGCATGACGGAGTTGTAGGTATCTGAATAGGTAGTGGTTGGGGAGAATATATATTCTAGTATTAGTTGTTTAAATTATTTCATATTATCATTATCAAGTACTTGTCCCAGGCAACATGTGCCTTTCTCTTTCAAGAACATGATATCCTGCATTGTACAGCATTCAGGTAGGGAATTATTGTTGCACAGCAGTGTGTAGTGATCTGCTAACCCTGTTGGTAAGGGTGCCAATCTCTCTGCTTTATGCCAGATCCATAGCACCGGTACCATGAGTGTGTTAGCCATTTGAGTCATTGGTACACATCCCTGGTGGATTAGGGGGCACATGTATTTCATTCTTTTAGCTTTTTGAAACCAGTGTGAAAGTTGAATTAATTGTGAGAAAATATAATATTAGTAAAAGTGGTAGAGGGCTGGGCCTCTGTTAGTGGTTGCAGAAGGGGCAATTTGAACCTGAGTCTGGTGCCTTTCAAGGGAAGGATAAGCACTTGGAATGTAAGGGTCCGGAAAAAATGTTGTACCAAGAATATCAGAGAGGGCTTTACCGTACATAGTATTTCAGGGAGGAGCACTATTTGTATCAGATTGTTCATACTGCAACTGTTAGAGGCAGTTTCTCCAGGCTTGTTTTCTCTCTTGTATATTTTATTATGCAAACACAGTATCGAGTAGGTGCTTTGATGGGTATCTGCTAATGCAGATGCCCAAGTATACAAAGCTATTTACTATAAGTAACGGATGTCCACGAGGGTGTCTGTACTCTCTATGCTCTATGATATAGAAAACACTGGATTTTGACCCCTTTCATCAATTATCATAAGTGCCCAGTCTATGGACTATTATAGGAATAGTATCATGTCATCCACGTATAGTCCCAATTTATCATTGCAGTTAGTAAGTGAAAGCCCTTCTATAAGT
This sequence comes from Xenopus borealis, assembly GCA_024363595.1. Taxonomy (NCBI): domain Eukaryota; kingdom Metazoa; phylum Chordata; class Amphibia; order Anura; family Pipidae; genus Xenopus; species Xenopus borealis. Next base: position 89,425,632 of record CM044442.1, on the reverse strand, counting down.
GCCTTGTGGTTTATTTTAACTGCTAGGGGTTCAATGGCTAGTGCGTATAAAAGAGGTTAGAGTAGACATCCCGGCCTTGTCCCCCTGCAAAGTGAAAATAATCTAGATTTCCAGCCATTAGTTATCACCTTGGCTTGGGGGGAAGCATATAGCAGCTGGACCCAGGTTATAAACTCTGCTCCACAGCTTATTTCTTCCAAAAATGCCCAGTGGAGGGGCCATTCTACAGAATCAAAGGCTTTAGCCACATCTAGTGCCAATAGAGCCCTGTCCTCTGCTTGGTCCTAGTGGGCTTGCAGAACCACGTACACCCTGCATATCTTAAGTGTGGATGATTTCCCAGGCATAAAGCCTGTTTGATCGTTGTGTATAATGTGCAGCATTGCAGAGGAGAGCCTATTTGCTAATATCTTAGCTATGATTGTGACATTAAGCAGGCATATTGGGAGGTAGGGATGGCGCGAACCGCGGAAAAAAAGTTCGCGAACATGTTCGCGAACTTCCGGA
>CM044442.1:89391678-89417434 GCA_024363595.1 Xenopus borealis | reverse complement strand
ATGGCGAACGTCGCGCGACGTTCGCGAACTTCCGGCGAGCGCGAACAGCTGATGTTCGCATGAACAAGTTCGCCGGCGAACAGTTCGCGCCATCCCTATTGGGAGGTATGAGCAGAAGTCAAGCCTGTCTTTCCCAGGTTTGGGTATAAGTACAATTAGCACTTTGGACATGGAGGGTGACAAGGAGCCCTATAGCTTATCATCATTATAAAGCACTAGCAATTTAGGTGCCAAATAGTCTATATGGCGTTTGTAGATTTGGGGTGGGAGGCCATCTAGACCTGGGGCTTTGTGATTGGGAAATGCAGAGATGGTTATTTTAACCCCTTCCAAAGTTATTGGAGCATTTAGGACATCTCTGTGTTCTGGTGTTTAGGCATATTTATCTCACTCAGGGTTCCCATTCCCAATTCCGACCCTGCTGTGCATCAACAAACCATTGCAGCCTTATATGTGAGCTGAGGTTAAATGTCAACTGAATATGTCAGTTGAGGGATATATTTCTTGTGAACCTCAAGAAATATAGCAGGTGATACTTATAGAGTAGATTCTGGGTACATCTCCCATTATCATTTAACTGTTGTGTGGAATTTGGGGGTTATCTTGTCGAAGAAGCTCCTTTCCACTATGCAGTGGTAGGAGTGGGGAAAATAACTATTTTTTTTGTGGTGAAACATACTGCATGCGTCATTTCGCAAATTTTTTGCGAAGTGAAACATCAGCAATTAGCACATCACTATTTATGAATAAATCCATAAGGAAGTATTTAATAAACTTTCTTTCTTTCTTTCTTTCTTTCTTTCTTTCTTTCTTTCTGCATAAAGAAGATATTTCTGTTATTGTTGGTTTATGATGCAAAGACTACAGTTGTAATGCTGGAATATCTGTAAACAAATTGAAATATGTTTACTCTGCAACAGCCACATGCTAATTTTTTTTTTACACCCAGGGATTTCTGCCGGGCATATAATATAATTTCTACCAATCTATTTTAAAGGTTAATTTTTCATTCACAGACACAACATTGTATTGGCTCCAAGTAGGCAGTCCTAAACAATGAGAACTGTGTAAGATATTCTGCAGACTGTTTAATGACCCTCACTAAGAAGCAATTTAACACAACTTTGTGGGTAATGCAATAACTAAAAATCATTAAAAATGATTACATTCAAATCCAGCTACCTTGTATGGCTGCTTTCTAAATGGCTTAAATATTGATTGATACTGTCCTTCCTTTGCTGTTTACTAACAGTACGTGAGCCATCTTCTCTTTTATCCAACCATGGCATTACAACAGTCCTGCTGTGGCAAATATGTTTTTTTGTTCACAACACTTAGTACATTCTTTCTTCAAGGTTTTATCTCGATTTCTTAAATTGTCAATTGAAAGTCACAAAAAACATGAAAGTTTTATTATGTTTCCAATAAACTGCATATTTTACATACTTATATACAGGAGTCTGGACCACGGAGAAAGCACAAGTCCAGCACATGGTAGCTAAGGGGTTAGATTAGTATTATTTCTAATAGAGAGCCACACCTTATCCCCTACAGAGTACTAGGGAGAGGTTTTACATCCTATATCAGCATAATCTTTATGACAAGGAACTCTTTTCCAAATTTGCTCAAATGGAGGATCAATTGGTGGACATGATCATCAGCAGCTGGGATGTCCAATAGTGATGGGCGAATCTGTGGCGTTTCGCTTCGCCTGAAAATTCACGAAACGACTCACGCTGATGTTTTGTCACGCGCCCAAGTTGACGCACGCTTATTTTGACGTGCGTCAGAATAGTTTTGACGAACAGTGCAATGTAATAAAACTGCCAGGTCAAATGCATACCCCCAATGGTCCCTTTTTTTGACAGCGCAACCTGCAGTCCCTCATTTCATTTGTATTGGAAAGTCCCTCTTTTCTTTGCACGGAATAGCCAGAAAAAGAAGTTTCTAACTTAATTGGCTTTTGACAGAGAGCCTAGAAGAACAGCTAACAGGTGCAAAAAGATGCTTTTTAACAATTTTGATATAATAAAATAAGTAATTGATAGTATTTGTAACGGTTTAGATAAGGAGAAATATTTTCAAACTTTCATAACCTGCCAAATTTGGTAAAACGAACATGTTAATTAGTGGGTGTGGCCACAAAAATGGGTGTGGTCAAAATGTTGCAGTGCTACGTATGGAAAAAAAAATTCTGTCCCTCTTTTTACTTCCAAAATGTTGGGAGGTATGGAAATGTGAAAAAAAATTGTAAAAAAATGGCATCTTTTGCTTTGTGTGTGTGAATGTGCTGAATAGCATTGGAGTCAATGAGAAGAGCAATTTACACACGTGTTTCACTTAGTATACACACATGCCCTGCATTGTTAGTGGACTCTTATCTTTTCTTATTATTTAAAATAGTGAAACATTAAAAAGGCATATTTTAATATATATTAATTTATTTTTAAAAATAATTGTGCTGTTTTGAAGTGAAGCGACGATCTCGATGCGCGACGAACTCGACGCGCGACGAAACGAGACGCGTGGAGAAACAAAACACGCAGTGAATTTTCGTGAGCGTTTCGCCGAAACTTTCACCATCGGCGAATGTTGGAAATTTGCCGCAAATTCGCCTAAGGCGAATTTATTCGCCCATCACTAATGTCCAACAAAAGAAAATCTTAAGGGAAGGTTTGGGGATGTTGACAGTATAGAAAGGGTGATCTGCCAGTGGCCAGTGTAACCCTTCCAAGATTGTGGGAACACAACACTCAGATTGATTGGGTCTCAAGTGAAATATTAACCTGAAGTACAGGCTGTAGGTGTCCGTGTCCGGAATCGCCCCAAGTACTTGCCTCAACTTCTGTTGAAGGGTTATCCTCAGTTTACTCATCCTATGCTGATGTGTTCTCTAAAAAGCAGATGAAACCCTGCCTCCACACAGACTGACTGCGCTATTGATCTAGCTCCAGGCACCTCTCCTCCTAAGGGCAGAGCATATACTTTTTGCTCCCAGAGTTGCAGGCAGTTGGGGGCTTGAGACCCAGTATAGACTCAATAAAATCACGATCAGGAATTGTTATCCCCTTCCCTGGATATGTGAGCTTTTCAATAGAGTGAAAGGTGCCAAGATCTTTTATAAGCTTGACCTGAGAGGCACATATAATTTAATTTGTATCAGGGAAGGGGACAAATGGAAGATGGCTTTCAATACCTGAGATGGGCACTACGAGTATCTCTATGCAACATCTAAGCAATGCCCCAGCCATCTCCAAAAAATGTGTAAACAATGTCTTCTGTGATCTCCTGGGTCACTTTATAATGGTATACTTATATGACAGCCTCATCTTTTCCTATAATCCTTTTGATCATCATACTCATTTACAAGAGATTTTACTTAGGCTAAGGCACAACCAGCTGTATGACAAGCTTGAAAAATGTGTTTTGAGGTTTCTTCTGTGCACTTCCTAGGGTACATAATTTCCCCAGAAGGGTTAGAGATGAACCAAATTAAGGTTCAGGCCATTCATTAAGGGCCATTCAGAGGTTTTTGGGGTTCACCAATTATTATCGTCAATTTATCAAAAAATTCTCCCTCCTGGTGGCTCCAATCACAGCCCTAACTAAGAAGAGGGCAGATCCTAGTGTTTGGTCTGCCGAGGCTGTAGTGGCCTTTGATTTATTGAAAGCATCATTCAACTCAGCTCCAGTTCTCCAGCATCCAGACACAATTCTCCACTTGCTAGTAGAGGTGGGTACTTCTGAAACTGGAACTGCTGCGGCATTGTGGACATCCTATTAGTGGTAAAATCCATCCCTGTGCTCTTTTCTAAGAAATTCTAGTCTGTTGAGATTAACAATGGCATTGCTAACAGGGAATTGTTGGTCATTAAGTGGGCTTTTGAGGAGTGGAGACATCTTCTAGATGGTGCTAAATATATGTTTTCAGTTTTTACCAATCATAAGAATCTGTTATATATTGAATCTGCTAAGCACCTAAACCCCAGACAGTCCAGGTGGGCACTGTTTTTTGCTTGCTTTAATTTTGTTAGTACTCACAGGCTGGGATAAAAGAATAACAAAGCAGATGCCCTGTCTAGAAGTTTTGTCTCCAGTCCTAGGGAAGAAGTTGAACCTGTACCCATTGTACCTTAGGAGGTCACTGTGGTGCCCTGAGCCCAGATCTGTCCTCCTCCTTGTCTAAAGCACAGGTTAATTCCCCACCTAATGTGCCTTTGGCAAACTCTGTTCCAGTAAACTTTTGTGAGGTAGTTTTGGCTGAGACTCTAAAGTTGCTGGACATTCGAGGCCACAGTAAAACCTGTTCCCGTTTGTCTCGTTCCTTGTGGTGGCCCACTTTAAGATAGGACATTGGTTATTTTGATGATTCATGCCCAGTTTACCAACACTCTAAAACTTCCAGGTCTCTACCTCAGGGCCTATTACAGTAACTTCCCATTCCTGATAAAACATGGACCCATACTGCCATGAATTTCATTGTAGAATTACCTCCCTCTAAAAGTCATACTGTCATTTGGGTGGTAGTGGACCGGTTTAGCAAAAAGTCTCATTTCATTCACCTTCCCACCCTCCCCTCTCTATGCTTATGATTAAGGACGCTTGCGCCGAAATGCAACCAACAACCAACAAAGATTTTGGATTTTTAAGCACTCTGGTGTACAGAAACTCAGTTTCTGTACACCAGAAACTGATTTGTCCTTCTTATCTGCATATCATCCTCAGACAAAAGATCAGACAGAAAGGACTAATCAGTCTTTGGAACAATACCTCAGGTGTTTTGTTTCCAGCAATCAGTCTCTTTGGGGGGATTTTCTTCCTTGGGCTGAATTTGTATTTAAAAATGCCACTTCCTCATCTACTGGAGAATCTCCAATTTTTACAGTTTTTTTACTGTTTTTGGTTATAAAACTAGAGCCTTCTAATTTCCAGGCCAAGGCTCTGAGGTGCCTGCTGTCAACTATTTTGTTGATCACTTTGCTAAAATTTTGGCAAAGGGTTCAAAGCTCTCTATCTTCAGCAGTAGCTGCACAGAAGAGAGCATCTGACAGCCACAGTAGAGAGTCACCTGAATATCAGGTGGTGATGGGGTCTGGCTGTCTTTTAGGAGTATCCCATTGAAAGTACCTTCTGCTAAATTAGGGCCCAAATTCATTGCTCCATATTTAATTTCTAACATTATTAATCCTAGCACAGGCAGATTAGATTTACCTCCTGAATTCAAAAATGTCTAACTCTTTTCATGTCTCTTTCTGTTAAAGGCAGACAGAAATGTCCAAAAGTCTTCTCCTCCTCCTCCCGTATATGTGGAAATTCAGAGTATGAGGTTCAGAGGTTGTTTGACTCCCAGCTTTCCAGAGGGTACAATATCACTAGAAAGGTTATGGTCCTGAGGAGAGGTCTTGGGTTCCAGTCTCTGATGTTCATGCGGACCATCTCAAGAAGCAGTTTCATGCCAGGTCTCCTGGTAAGCCTGGGGGTCCATTGGCCCCCTCTGGAGGGGGGTAATGTGATAGAATTAAGTGGCAGGCGGCGAGGACCATGATGTTGTTTTTGCTTCTTGTGTCGATACCGCATTGCCCGTATGGTTTGACCCAGCTTGTTATTAGACTCTGCTATCTGCTCCCTCATCCCATCCACTCATTTTCAGTTCCCATGCTTGCCCAGAACTCTCTAATTGGTTCTCCCAAAATAAGACCTGGCGACATCTGACTAGTGGAGGGCTCCTCCCGAAGCCAAAAGAGGAAAACTGGAGAGCAATACCCAGAGTTTTACATAGGGAACACTAGAACTTGGACACAAACTGGGAACCATTGTCCAAAACTATCGCCACTGGAAATCCATGCAGATAGAAGATGTACTGGATAAATGGTTGGGAGAGTTCCACCATATAGGGAAGCTTCTGGAGAGGGTTGAAATGTGCTATTTTGATAAAATGGTCAATAGCAACCCAAATGACTGTTACCCTTGGAAGCTGACAGCTCAACAATTCTATGGTCATGGACCCTGACTAAGTGAGTCCAGGGATGAACGGGAATGGGTAGAGTTTGCAACAGTTCACATGGTCATGAGTGACTGGATTTGGAAGAGGCTCAGATAGTAGAGGCCACCACAGTCTTTAAAGTCCTTCAGTAGAGTTGGCCACCATACAAGGTGACTTATCAGATCCAAAGTATTTTTTGTACCAGGATGCCCAGTTTGCTTGGAACAGTGTGTTTGCAGGAGGATGGTATCCCACCCAAATGGGGATGTTAGCGGGAGCCATGGATTAAACAGACAGAATCTGGGATGCAAATTGCTGAAGCAAGGAAACAACGATCTTGATAATAGGGACACTTGGGTCTTTGTCCTCGTTGTGACGATCCACAGGAATGAAGCTTCATCTGCCTTTCTGGTTCTTGGAACCATTATGGTATGTGATAAAATCAAATCTGAAAAAGAAGAGCACCCACACACCGAGTGAAGAGTCAACCTCTTGAGGGCCTGAATGTATACTAGATTTTTAAGATCTGTGAAGATGGTGGATGTGTGCTCCTTCCAGGAAATGTTGCCACTCCTCAAGAGCTATCTTAACTGCCAGTTAACTCACAGTTCCAAATGTCATAGTAGAGGAGAATTTCTTAGAAAAATATTTATACATGGGTGTAAACTTCCCATCTGCAGTTTGACTTTGGTACAGATTAGCTCTAGCCTCTATGTTGGAAGGGTTTACCTCAATAAAAAAGGACAGGAGCAGAAGCAAAGGGATCTTTTAAAGATTTAAAGGCTTCCAGGCTTGTGGGAGCTAATAATTAAGTTTCCTTTATTTGTGGATGAGAGCCAGGATAGGGGCTATGCGTAAGAAGAACCCTTTGATGAAATGTCTGTGGAAGTTAGAAAAGCCGATGAATGTTTGTATGGCTATGGTTCAGGTATGGAGAGCCCAGTTTTAGTGATGGGCTAATATGACCCATTTTCCTTTACCAAAAATTTGCAAAATGTTGAAAATTTGCTAAAAATGCACTAGGGGGCACATATACTATTGGCTGAAGTGAATTTTTGAATAAAATTAAAAATGTAAAAATTCAAATTTCAAAGTAATTTTGGGCTACTTCAACTATCAAATAGCCCAAAATTTGATTTGAATTGAAAAAAATCGAAAATTCTTTAAAGATAATGTAGATGAGAAAGGGTATTTTGGGAACTTCAAAAATGAACTTCTCCAAAGGGAACTACATCCTGTACCTGGGCTCTGTAACTAGCCAAGTCTCTGTAAAAAATAAGGATGTCATCTAAATAAGCGACCACGGATTGCCCCAGATTATCTCTAAAGGATGTGGTTGGAGGAGGACAGATGAGGAACCGCTCCTGTTTGTAGTTCATTGTGAGGTTATTTGCCATGACTTATTTTCGATTTTGACGTGCTTAAATTAAGTCTAATACTTACTTGCTCTATAACTATACCTCTAAGTGTCAGCAAGCACTGAAAAGAGCAAGTCAGATGGTTTCCAAAAACTCTTTAGTAACATTTCATAACGAGATGGCAGACTGTGGTCCTACATTTTTGTCTTGGATACTACTTGGATACTTTTGTCTGCTCTCCCCCTTGTTGTTTGCAATGGTGATAGAGCCACAGAGAGCAGTAGAACAAATATGCAGATGATATATTGCTATTTTTGGCAGATCCGTATGACTCAATACAATAGACCTTGGAAATGGTACAAGAATTTGATAAATCCCAAATAATGCCCATTGATGTTATACCTATGTCAAAGCAACCTGTTAATGTTTCATTAATATGGACAGATTAAATTTAATATTTAGGTGTTAAAGTTTCTTTGCAACATCCACAATTTCAAAACCTCACCTTGGTTCCGTTGATTAAGAACTTTTCTTGCACTACTGCTTCATGACAGTCACTTCCTATTACTCTGTGGGGAGAATTAATTTATTTAAGATGATTTTTTTTCCAAAATTTCTGCAACCTACTGGAGATTTTCAAGGAAAATTTGTACTTTTATTATTTAGCAACTCAGTTCTCACACTTACACACATAGTTTGTTTTGGATGGTGAGGATCCAACTACAATTCTGCAACCTTTATTTTTTGAATCTTTGGCTTATGCCCCGCTACGTGGAATGAAAGATCTTATTCTACTTCCAACAGTGTTAAAAACCCCTATAGTGCTTGGCAAGAGGCCAGGAATATAGGGAACTTAACTCCATACCTTTCTGGGGTTACTCTCATTTTACCCATTTGTGTTTCTTAGTAGAGTTTATATACTGGTCTAAACTGGATATTAAACCATTGGGGCATATTTTGAAGAAAGGAAAATTTAAATCTTTGTCCCAAATTATGGAACTTGCACAAGATCAGAGTATTGATCAATTTCAATATTTACAACAAACATGCATTTAGAGCTCAGTTCGGCTGTTACTAAATCATATATCAATATTACTCTATACTAAGAAAACCGGATTCTAAGGAACTTGCATCTTATTTATGTACAGCAATAAAGAATATGTCTACAGCCACCAGCTAAATGGCACCACGTACTTGCCCTTGTTATAGAGGAGCAAAGAAACTATGAATTCACTATATCATTTTTAAAATTTTTACAAGGGATACATTGATTAATTTTAACATACTACATCAATTTTATTATACTAAACTAAGTAAATTCTAACCAGACGAATCATCTGAGTGCCCTCGCTGTCAGTCCTTGCAAGCTGAGTACAAATTGTTAATTATTGGAAAGGGGTTATGAAAACCTGGCTATTCACTATATTGTTTCACCAGAAGAGTGTTTGCTTGGTGCTGTGGATGATATTTTGCTTAAAAGTAAAACTTGTATTCTGTGTAGAACCCTGTTATTTTATGCTAAAAAGGCGATCATTTTGAATTGGACAAAGACTAATCCCCCTACGCTTTCTCAGTGGATTAAGCTGATCATTAAAATGCTTCCAGTTGTTAAATTTACTTACAAATCTAGAAGTACGCAATATACATTCAGTAGGCTATGGGGTACCTGGGTGGATGTTTATCTTGTAATATAATTAGCCAAGAGTCATTTTGGTAGGTAACATTCCATGCTGGGGAAATATGTATTACTGATTTATATATATATATATATATATATATATATATATATATATATGTTATATAACCTGTATTTAGCAATGAGTGGTAAATTAACAATTTTGAAGTTAATGTATGGGCAATTATAATCGAGGTGCTTTGATTTTTAAAAGAAATGCAATAAAATAAATACTAAAATAAAAGATAATTCACAAACTTTTGGAAGACAGCAGGGTCATTGGAAAGACTGAATGGCATTACCAGATATATACAATGCCCTCTTAGTGAAGATTTTTGCCCCTTTTAATTGATCAGAGAGTTCAGAGATGAGAGGCAGGGAGTAACGGTTCTTAAAAGAATTGTTCAGTACAAAAATAAAAACTGGGTAAATAGGCAGTGCAAAATAAAAAATGTTTTTTAATATAGTTAGTTAACCAAAAATGTAATGTATAAAGGCTGGAGTTACTGAATGTCTTACATAATAGCCAAAATGCAACTTCCTGCTAATTCAGCTCTCTTGTTTTCCACTGACTGGTTACCAGGCAGTATCCAATCAGTGACTAGAGGGAGGGCAACATGGGTCATAACTGTTGCCTTTGAATCTGAGCTGAATGCTGAGGCTCAATTGCAAACTCACTGAACAGTTATGTCCCATGTGGTCTTCGTTTAAGTCGCTGACTAACTCAAAGTTAAAGAGCTGAAAAGCAGGAAGTTGGATTCAGGCTATTATATTAGACATCCAGTCACTCCAGCCTTTATAATTTGCATTTTTCCCTGACTAACTATATGGGAAACATTTTTTATTTTGTGCAGCCTATCTATTTATCCGGTTTTTATTTTTACACTGAACTGTTCCTTTAACTGTGACTTTATTAAAGCCACTGTAATTGATATATAGATGTAACCCACCATCCTTCTTCTCCACAAAGAAGAATCCAGCTCCTACAGGTGAGTTTGAAAGTGTTATCAATGCCCACTGGAAATTGTCTTGAATATACTCTTTCATAGTGGAGGTCTCAGCTAAAGATAAAGGATAATTATGAACCTTGGGAGGCATGGTTCCAGGGAGAAGATCAATGGGGCAGTTGAAGGGGCAATGAAGAGATAGGAATACAGCTAATTTTTTTAGAGGGAACATCAAAAAACTCTCTGTAGATGATGGAAAGGATTGGAGATTAGTAGTGTGGAAGGATTTTCCAGAGTTTCAACCATCAAAGGTCATTCTCCAGTCATCTCAGAGCTGATTTCTGGCGAGAGTTATTTTGGTTCAATGCCGCTCAGATAAGATAGGTGCTGGAGTTTCCCTGCTTTAAGTGACAGTTATTAACAATGTGGGCTTTGCCGTCACAGTATAGACACAATCCAGTGGAGCGTCTTCTGTGGTTCTCTTGCTAAAAGAGAAGAGCCTTACCAATTTACATAGGTTCCTCAGGAGGAGTTACGGTTGTTGAGCAGTAGGGATGTGAAGTAGAGGGCTTTTGTAGCTGCAGTGTGAGTGTAGGCTGGAATTTCTTGCAGTAGTGGTAGTTGTATTAAAGAAAAGGTTCAAAGACAGGCAACAGTCAGACATGGATAGTAACAAAGAAGAGGGTCAGCAGTCCAGGAAAGAGCCAGTAGAGAAATTAGTAACCAGGAGCCCTAACAAATGCCACCTATTTTCAGGCATTGAACTGTCTTGACATCATTTTCTTTCAGAGTGATGACATCAAGCACGCAGTGAGATGACATCGGTGCATAGTCCTTGGCAGTGCCATCTTGATTACGAAGCAGAGCACTTTGCAACAGAGGGCTCCTGACAATTATGGAGCATCTTATATTGTGTGCAAAACCAACCAACCAAATAAAAAAATGCATACCCACCTGTTTTTTTTCTTTAAATATTTTGTGTTCCTTATTCTTTTTTTACTCTTTGTATAATTATACAAAAACAATAAAAAATATTAAAGAAAACTTAACTCAAAGGTGAACAGCCTCTTTAAGTACAATATGGGACCTGAGAGTTCAAGTTCAGAAGAATCAATTGGAAGGTACATTGTTAAATCCAAAATTACCAGTTTTACCACTGGTACCACTTACCACTTATGGTATCCATCATTAATTCTCAGTAAAAAACAATGCTGTATATATAAATCTACATATGCATACATGGGGGGTCGTACTAAATCATTCGCAATTCATTCACAATGTGAATAAATGTTTGCAAAGTGAAAATTTTTGCCTTTGCCCCCACACAATAGCGGTTATAAATTTTAGAGTTTAACATTCTCAGTGTATGTAATAACATTTCACAATCACAAACCATTGTTTGCAACAAAATATTTGACAAAACTGCAGTGCAGATGTTAAAGGTTCTCAATGCACAATTAATATTTGCAATTCAATAAAAGCCTAAAGAAGACAGGCACATTTTTAATTGCAAAGTTTAGCTCTTTGCAAATTTTATTACATTGCCCCATATTATGTTTTAGTGTTTGAACCCTTCTTTCCCTGTATCAAACTTAGGTAAAGAAAATAAATAAAAGCTTGGAGAGAAATTAGTTATTTATTCAGTGTAAACACACCGCAACTGTGTGGGACAAGGGTGTCAATGTCAAGTGCAAAACGTTTTGTTAGTAGTGACATGTTTGAGTGATAACATGGAATATAAGGCAAACAGTAAATAAAATAAAACATGTCCAAATGCTCTGAAAGGGTGATTTGGGTTCTTAGATGGAAAACAGAATCAGTTGAAGTTTGCCACAAAGTAGAAAAATGGCTCTATGCAGGCCCATGTGCAAGCTGTACCCTCTGCCAGGGTAGGATAGTACAAATCAGTAAAAAAAAAAAAAAATGCACACCGGTAACATTTGTGGAAAATATATGATATAAGTGGAAAAACTTTTAATTGCCTCTGGCAATATTTTGGGCTTTACCCGAGTCATTTGTCAAGCTTGACACATATACTGGCACGGATGTTTCCAGGAGCTGCAGGTGGCGCATCTTGTCATTCCGGCTTTGCTCCCAAAATGGGGTGCCCATGGACGCCACGTGGGTAGTGGCACAATCGTGGTGATGTCACTGTTCCGCGACGGACAAACTGAGCGTTGCTTCAGAACGCCTGCACGCGTTTTGGCACCAAATTCTAAATAAAAGGACACCCAGGACGCCCAAGTATTGGTCATCTTGGTTGGTGTTCCTGGGTGCTATTATTGCTGTCTGAACTTGATATTGACCCCTGACTTTTTCCTGTTATTGAATTTTTGCTGCCTGCCTATTTTCAATATTGCCTGGACTTTTGATTACGCTTTGGATCATCCCTTTGTACTGTGTATTGGACTCTCAGGAGGGCTTCCTCCTTGGTCCTGACTACCTCCCTTGTGGGAGCCACATGCCCCCCTGACATATACTGTATGTATAAACTCACAGCAAACTCTCCATACACTCACATAAACTAGAAACTGTATACTGATACTGTATCTATAGTAATTGTAGATTTGAATATTACTATAGTCTTGGATATTATGTTTGTCCAATAAATCATTGAAGCCCCTCTTAGAGACATTAACAGAATAAGCCATCACAACTATTTATGTGTGAATTTTTTTTTAATTGACTCTAATGGGTGAAAAAGTTTTTGCACGTCATCTATAGTCTTTAATGCATTTCAGTGAAATTTTGCCATTTTGCTAAACAGGTCGTATTTGCCCACCAGTAATCACATCATTCAGCAGTGCATTCCACAACCTTGCTGCCCTTACTATAAAAAAGCCCACCTATGTTACTTCAAATTAAAGTTCCTTTTCTCTAGTATCAAAGGATGGCCACTGGTATGGTGATCCATTTTATGGAAAAAAATTAATCTCCTACTATTGGTCTATAATGTCCTCTAATGTAAAAATTCAAGTGATCTTTTACACGTCTCTGCACTACACTCTCTCCAGCTATACTTCCTAGTTTTGCAGGTATGTTTTTTGTTCTTATGTGAACAAAGAGAGAGTGAAAGTGTAGTATACTGTATTTATTCTCATAAAAGCTTGAAGGACTTCTTGTACCCATGGGATTCTTATTTATAATAACTTTTTAACTGTTTATTGATTTAAATTGCTATGACAACAGAGCCCCTTGTGATAATACTAAAATGGAAGCATATTAAAAGTGGAGTCATATCAACCTCATTTAGATCAATAAACAGTTAAATGTTATAAAAACCAAATGGAGGATCCCCTGAGCAAGAAAAAAGATTGTCAAGTACAAGAAATGCAATGAACACATAAATAAAATGAAGACAGGATTATATCTCTCTGTGTCTGTTTAAGCTGCTTAAATAATAAAGAAAATGAACATCAACACAATAGAAGGAGTGTTGCCCCTAAACTTTACTGACAAATTGAAAAATCTCTAATTGAATAAATATCACAAAGTTACATCTAACCCTAATTTGGTTACTGTCTGTTAAAATAGCACTTAACCCTTGGCAATCCAGGGCCCTGAGTCCTGATTGCATATAAAATGTACTGGGAAATGGGATTTACAGAGCAGTGCCTCCACCTAGGGAACACTGAGGAGCACACACCAGGGGGTTTCCACTAGGAAAAATAAAGCATACAGTTTGCAGTAAAACAAATGTAAACTTTATGTAAAACTGTATGTAATAACTGTAAATGTAAATCACACAATATAACTTTGCTCTGAGGAACCTGGGTGGATTATGAACCCCTGGCATAGTCTCTCAATGCCACAGTCCCACACTCCACATGGATACATGTAGAATAAATCCAGTCGGTTCAATGTCCTTTCCCCAAGAGCTCTTATGGCCCCAGGTAGTGCTACCTGCCCCAATGTACCTTTCCCTTTGGAAGTAGCAGCCTCTCCCATGTGGACAAGCAAGCAGGCCCGGATTTGTGGAAAGGCCACCTATGCCGGGCCTAGGGTGGCAGGATTTTAGGCTGATGCCCCGATGCCGATGCCCCGATGCTGCCCCCCCTCCCGCTCCGTGCGTTGGAACGGGGGGAGGAGGGGCTGCACTAGAAGAGCTGAATTTCCATTTAAAAAAACGGAAATTCGGCTCTTAAAGTTACCAATTGGTCCAGAAACACTGGGGATACGCAGAAGATACAATAGTTTTTTTACATTTCCCATGCACCAATTCCCATCGCTCTGGTCTTGATGATGAAAATTTGCAAATAAAGGGCAGAGTATGGGGCGAAGAAAAGCAGTGGGCCTAGGGGCGCCCGCTTTGTAAATCCAGCCCTGCTAGCAAGACCTGCTCTCACCCTGGGTAAATGCACAGTAGCCAAAGTTTCCACAGGCAGGAGACAGAAACAGGGTTCTCTCTTAAGCTTGAATGTTCACACAAAGCAGATCACAACACAGCCCTTTCCACATTCCCCCTGATTTATCTTCTCAAGCAGCACTGTCATACTTCACAGATCTGGGTCTCTCTGCTGGCTGCTGACACAAGGTTTCCTTAATAAGCTCTGTCTGTAACCCTGTACATTTAGCTCCAAAGCAGGCACACACCCTCTCCCAGGGATGCACTGGGGCATGTAGCCAATCGGATGGCTCACCAGCCAGTAATAAGGCTGGATGATGTAACAGACAGAGAAACAGGGGAAGGACTTGTCTGATCCCTTACACACACACATTACCCTTTTTATTTAATTTTGTTTAATAAAACTTCTGTTTTGTCCTTTAAAATAGATTTTGTGTGTTAGATTAGTTGTTTCCATACTGTTAATTGATATTTGATTACCAAAGAAAAAATAGTTCTGTGTAAAATCTCTTTTATCCCAAAATAACAGATAATGATGAAAGTTGTCTGTGGGTTTTATCTGTATGTGTTAGGATACAGAATCACTAAATGCAACAAAAATTGTCAAGTACCATCCTTATGAAATAATTGTGCAAAAATACTGGGCCCACATGTGCAATGGTCCCACATGTCTTTGGTCTTCCATTTCTGTTGTTATTCTTACTACTGTATATATTATTTTATTTAGACCAAAATGTAACACAACTTTTCAGCGACCAAATTCTCATTTGACATGGGCCGCTCCAGCCATGAAGCAAGGTGAGAACCTTGCCTCAGGCGGCACGGAGCGCCCAGTTACCAGGGGCGGCAAAAAGCCGACTTTGGTAACTTTAAGAGCCAAATTTCCGTTTTTTTAAATGGAAATTCAGCTCTTCTAGTGCAGCCCCTCCTCGCCCCGTTCCAACGCACGGAGCAGGAGGGGGGGCAGCATCGGGGCATCGGCATCGGGGCATCAGGTGGCAGCAGCCCCAGAAACACCTCTACATTTGACAGAGGGTTAAGGACTGTTAAGGACAATCAGAATTCATCATTCTATAGAGCAGGGATGCCCAAAAGAGCAGGATCTACCTGTAGACCATTAGCTGGTGATCAGTAGATTTCAAGATACTGTCAATAAACAGCTTGTCTAAATTACCCTCCTATTTCATGCTTAATTATATATTGTAAAATATGTAAAATAGGACAATTAGAGCTGTATGATTGCTTGGTTATCTATGCAGACTTAGGTATTATTTAAGCAATTGATATAAAAATAGGGATGCACCGAATCCACTATTTTGGATTCGGCTGAACCCCCGAATCCATTGCAAAAGATTCGGATGAATACCGAACTGAATCTGAATCCTAATTTGCATATGCAAATTAGGCGTGGGAAGGGGAAACATTTTTTACTTCCTTAACAAAAAGTCATGTGATTTCCCTCCCCGTCCCTAATTTGCATATGCAAATTAGGATTCGGATTTGGTTTGGCCGGGAAGAAGGATTTGGCCGAATCCTGCTGAAAAAGGCCGAATCCCGAACTGAATCCTGGATTCGGTGCATCCCTATATATATATAAAAAAAAAACTGAAGGACACAGGAAAACTCTATGAAATACACTCACTATGTAGAAAAGGTGACTCAGCTGCCCCAGGCCTGGACCCTCATCTCAGGCAAGAGATAACCAACAGTAAGAAAACAAGGATCATCCAGACACTCCAGTATTGTACAAGGGCTGCTAAAATCAAATTAACACAAATTATTTATAAAAAAAGTAAATAAATTTAAATGTTCAGTATCTCCAGTGGTCCAGAGGATACGATGACAGGGGAAGATGGTGCCTTTGAACTCTGCTGTGTAACTCTGCAGATTTATGGCAGATCGCACAAGAGGAAAATCAGAAGAACTCAGGGCCAGTGCAGTTTTCTGCTGGTCGGAGCACCGGCCTGGGGTTTCAGCTAAGTATATACTTTGTGGTGCCTAAAATTTGGCACCCCCAAATGAAAGACGTTCTTTCTACTTTAAGCAAGGTTGGGGTTTAACTATGTCCTTTATGTCTATCAGTATATTTGCTTCACTAATCATGACATGACTGCTATAAAGTGCTTGATGGTGCAGTCTCTAGCCACATTAAAAATCTAATACCCCTCTCCCTGAAATTAACACACTAACTCCCGTATGTAATATTAGGCACTAAGTTTGCCCAGCAACAGTAACACATGGCAACCAAAAATATGCTTACATTTAAACAGGTGACTAGTAAATTATACCTGCTGATTGGATGCTATGGGTTACTTAGTGCTTTTTATTTCATTACCCCAGGATATGAACAATGTGAATAAGATTAATTGCTTATAAAAAAAACAACACTTACATATAATTACTGTGTGTAAACCTATTTAAGACAATAAAACTATATCTATATTTATATATAGTTTATATATACATTATAAACTATTAAATACAATAACAATCCTCCAATGTCTGCAGCAACAACTCCACGGGAGTAAACAAGCTACCAGCCTAATGCTGTGCTGAAGCGTATGAGTGAATTCTTGGAAATAGCCTGACCATTATTAGGTACTTTGTAAATAAGGCATGCCTACAAAAACTCTATGAAAACTCTATGAGATAGTCAGAAAAGTTGGGAATCAGTAGCTCTTCTTCTGTGACTGCAAAATGGTTTTACTAAAGGCTGCTAAAGGAAGCCTGAATCTAGTCTATAATGTTTCAAACAGGTGTGAAGGTTAGACCGCTAAGCAGCTCTGCATATTTAATCCATTGGAACAAGAATTTTTTCTGCCCCAGAAGTAACTGTAGCACAAATTGAAAATTGTAGGTGAACGGTCATCTACAATATAACAAGTCTGTATGGTATCCATCTAGCCAATTTTGAAGCTGTCTTCCCTTTGTTTTTCACAAAAAAACGAATTAAACAAACTTTCAGAAATCTTGAGTTCTCTTGATATATTCTTTTGTAGATCCTTACAACAGGAAGTAATGTATACAAACCTCTTTTGGAATAGAAGTTATTGGTAGAAAAGTAGGCAGACAGATCTCCTGATTGCTACCTTTAGTCTGATTGAGGCATGGTTCTTAGCAAAACAAAGTCCTTAAAAATGGTTCCTTAACTGATAAAGCCTGAAGCTCACAGATCCTCTTGGCTGATGTAATTGTAGTGAGAAATAATGCCTTGGAAGATAAATGTCTGATCTCTGACTTATTCAAAATGGAAAATCACACAGTTTATGTCCCACTGTGGAATAGGTTTTAGAACTGAGTTTTACTGAAGCTCTGATAAACCTTCAGAGAGCATTCTGAGAAAGTCTAATACCCCCCAAAAAGAGATTCAAAAACCATCTTCTTCTGAGACCACCCTTTCTCAGCTTTTGCAGATTTACCCTAGTTGTCATTGTGTAGTCCAGACTGCCTTAAGTTTGAACACTGAAGAAAATACTACAAATAATGTAAGCTCTGCTCCCTCCAGGGAACCACATCTTTCCACATCTGCTGTATCCTTCTATAGAATAGATTGTTTGCTCTCAGAAAACATTTAAGCTATGAATAGGAACTCTCAGCTGGTTGTGGAACGCTATCAGCTTTAGCCAAGCAATCTTCACCGTGTCCTCTTTCATAATTGACTGGTAAGGGCACCTCACATTCTCTGCAAAACCAAAAGCCTACTTTTGGATTTCCTCTTCACAGAAGGAGGTTCCTGACTAAATATCTGAAGACTCAGACAAAGATTCATCAAGTAACACAACCAGCAAGACAGAGAGAAAAAGGTGAGAGGAAGTAAGCAATACCTTAAGTTTTCCAAGGGAAAACACGGCCTTTAGAATCAGCTGAATGACAAGGGGATGGCAGAGACTCAAGCTTTGGAAGTGTGTATTTTAAAGATTACAAAAATGACTTCACGCATGTGCAGGTGCAACAAGTGAGAAAACATCAGACTTTAAGTGTCAAAATTACATGCTCCAAGCTGGAACATGGAAGCAACTAGACAATCCAGAGAAAACTGCTACTGCTCACAAAAGAGGGGGGTGAGCAAAACAGCGGAATTATATCCCCCTGCAAGGACCAACAGATTCGCTGGCCCCCTGACTGTCCTCAGCTCACCTGGAGCTCAAAAGATAAAAGTAACAAAAATGTAAAAATGGAGACTGCTGCTCTGACCATTCTACTGCCACGAACGGCACCCTAAATCCAGAACCTAAATTAAGCTCCCTGGTCTCAGAGCTCACTTCTGCCTATAACCGCCACCTTTCACCTCGGGAGGAGCCCTAGGCTAATTGGATGCCACCAGGTCTTATTCTAGAGAAGAGCAAAGCTAAAAGGTTCTGGATGTGCAAAGGGGCACGGTCGTCTCACCAGGATACTGGAAGGAAGAGGACCACCAAGATCAGGCAGGCCAGGCCAGCACAAGCGTAGAGACAGGCCATAATCAGGATTGGAGAGCATAGAATTGTAAGTGAACCAGCAAAGGTCAGCTTGAAGAGTTCGGGGTTAACAGGTAGGCAGAGGTCAGGATTGGATCAGCAAGCAAGGGTCAATACAAAAGAGATCAATCAAGCTTCTATAAGCAGGATACACAAGGGAATAGCACCAAAAACAAGCTAAGTTGAACCTAACAATGGGCAACTTGCAGTACAGTGATTTCCCTTTTATACAGTTTGAATTTCACCCCATGCACGATGACATCATCACGCCGGCATATAAATCCGCAAGAGAGCCAGCGCATGCACCATAGGACAACCAGGCACAGAAGAGAAAGGAGCAGCACAGCGGTCGTCCACACTGATGGAGCGGCGGTGGACCCCGCTGCCCACTAGACCACCAAGGGGGAGTCCTTACACCTATTTAAGGTAGGACAGAAAAAAACACAAGGGGAAGAGGGAGGGATGGGTCCTTAAATCTGCTTGATGTTTACTTGTTCCTACCAATAAGGAAGGGGGTGGAATCGGATGCTTAGGAATATTGAATCAACCAGAATAGGTTAGAAAAATATAAAATGTTATAATTTTAAATATTTCTGTTACTGAGCTGATAGATGTCAAATAACAAGCAATAAAATAAAGATATTTAATAAGCAGTTTCTAAATTATGACAATATTCATACAGTTAACCAAGAACATGAGTTTTGAGAGCTCATTTTCTTCTTGAATAAAACCAAATCACTAAACTAAGTGAATGCCAATACTATTTTTTTATTACTAAAGACAAACCATATACAGCCTATCATGTTTAGGCATTACCTAACATATTTTCAAAAATAATAATAACATTCAGATGTTAGGAAACTGTACGTTGCCAATGCCAATAATAGAATTATATATTATTATAGTATTATATTAAGAGACATTAGCATGCGTTTGCATTAATATGTGTGCATTTTGAAATAGTTTTCTTAAAACATCTGAAGTATATTTCTGTATAGTGTGAACATATGGAAACACTACTATTTTACTAAAAAACGCTTAACCTTTTTAAAATAAAATGTGAAACCATAAGGCATGAAGAATATTAATGGTTCAGTGGTATACTATGAAACTAAATACTGTAACTACTACAATGTTTTCCATATGACTGATGAAAGAGGATGGGTTCAGTGGATAAGACAACTTAGACAAAAAGATAACTGGATGGACGCTTCAACTGTTGTTGAGCTAAAACTGCCATAATCCCCAGAGATACATAATGGGGTTGTGGAAAAATGTTACTGACTTGGAACCATATAAATTATGCTGTGTAAAAAACACCATACATCATGCTTTGCCAGGATTCACAGAATAAAATAAAGAAGTAAATTAAAAAAATTTCTTAGAGTGGCTTTCGCCAGAAGCAATGTAAAGTAACAACTTAAAATCTGGCATTCGCATGGTGTAAAATTACACACACCTTCATGGCTGGATTTTCATAGCAGGCACCCCTAGGCCCGCTGATGTTTGTTGCCCTTGTCCCCACCTATTTATTTACTCAAATTTTCATCATCGGGAGCAATGGGAATTGGCACACAGGAAATAGAAATTTCTGAACCAATGAGGGTGTGGTTGAGCAGCATGCCGCCCCCTAAAATCCGGGCCTGAACACCTTTGCCATTTATTTTGTAGAATTTTTTAAACAGTTTTTTCAGCTAACTTGTTTTACACAGCATAATAAATTTGCCCATTAGATTCCTGTGTTTCAGGGCCTTCTGTCAGACCTTTTATAAGTTGGTGGAGAAATCACTTTCAAAGTTGGGGAAATGGCATAATAGCTTTTCTAAGAATTCAGAGCTTCTTCAGCAAAATTCTAATACGCAGAGCTGAAAGAAGATAAATTAGGTTGGGCATGCCATTAGCAGCTTCCATTGTATTTTTTATAACACCTTCTTGAGGTTTTCCATTATGAAGCGTCTGACTGTGCCTTTCTTGTGGCAACAAGATTAAGTGGTCACAAGATTTCTAATTCTTGGAATATTTGGGAACATGCACATTCTGTCAATGCAATCTCAGTTTCCATATGCTGATAAAACACTTTGATACTACAATAGTCTCTGAATGATTTTTGCTACTAGAGGTTCTAAGAGTCCCTTGGAAACAATTAACACACAACACCTATATATAAGCAAAGGTTTTATTACAGATAATAGAAGAAAAAGATATATACAGTATCAGCGAGTGAGCAAATGAGCAAAGAGACTCCCAGTTTTTATGCTCAAAAACAATGAGCTCATACATTAAACCACTTAGACAACAGTTATTGCTTCCCATGCACTCATCAGGAGCTTGCCAGGCTCCCAACAAGCACATGCAAAGCAGAGATCTTATCATTTATTAGTATTTGAGTACTTATTCTGCCCCTGTCAATAATGAAGGAAAGTCCCATAAGAACTTCCAGAAGTCACAAACATATTAGGAACAAATGCAAGTATTAGGCTATAAAGCTGTCTTGTATACTTGAGTTCAGCAGTTGAACAGTTCTTTGGTTATACTATCAAATAAAAAAAACTGTTTTTTGTGTTATATTTCTATCAAAGTCTTATATTTGTAGCCACCATTGATAAGAATGCACTTATAACAGGCTTTTAGACCACACCAAATCCTTGTACTCTGAGACAGCCAAGGTTTGGCTACTTATTTATAATATACAGTAATATAGTATGGGTCTGTACCTGTTATGCTATACACAGTATACTAAATCAAGTTATAAGGGCTACAATGGACAAAGGAGGTGGTGTTGAGAATTTTTAGGAAGATTTATGATACATCTTTCTTAAGTAGTTTTAAGAGAAGGTTGGAAGTTAAAATGTGCATAGTGTTAGAAAGCAAGGAAGTGATTCCCAAAGAAACATTAATTATGTACTCTATGAGACAGCTCATAGAGTACTCGAGACAAAATATAATGAGAACATAGAACTTTTTGGTGGCATCTATAGTACTGAATCTGTAGAATGATACTAATATGCCAAGAGGGGTTACAGAATATTATTATTATTATTATTATCATTAATAATAATAACAATAAACAATAATTAGTCACCAAGGACTAAGCCATGTGAAACCTCAAATGCTAAGTCCAATTTAGTGAAAGTTAAGCTCAATGGGAGGCACAATGTATTGTTTGAGAGATAGATGGATAAGGAAAAGGTAATACATTGGAGTGTGCCAATACGTCAGACAATACCAGTGTATTAAACTGATCAAACTAGTCCTTCTAACTAAGCAATACATTACAACATTGCTTATAACTTCCAGGGAACCATTGCAGCAGTTTCAGACTCCCATTTGCACAATGGTAGCATGTTCTGATTTTTATACCACACTCATGTGCAAGCCTATATAGCTTAAAGGGATGCATGGAAAATACTGAAAGTATGGTGTAAGATCAGTGGACAGGAGAAATGTTGTGGGTAAAGTGTTTAATACGCTATGGATAGTTGACATTTTGGCACCCTCACGTGTATGTAGATTTACTTGTTCTTTTAAGAAACGCCAATAAAGAACTTTGTTAAGCTGTCAATTTTATCAAATGCTGCAGAAAGGGCAGAAAATATAAGATGGAGAAATGTCCCAAAGATTAATAATTGTCAACTTTTGTCATTGAAGTCTCTGTATTTTAAGAGCAGCCATTAATGCAAATGCACATTATGCTGTATACTATCTGTAACAATTAAATGAACTAGCCATTATATTCTAATTCTATTCAGAGCTACTCCTCTGGGTAAATAAATAAATCATAAGACAAAGCAGCATCATTGGATGTTTATACAGTTTAAAAGAAAAGCAAACAAATGTATTATATTGCAACATACAGTATTGCTCAGACGTTTGACTGAATTAAGAAAAATGCATTCGAAAATGTCTATTTTCAGCACGCTTCCTGAAGGAAGAGGCTACATTAGGAAAATAGTCCAGCAATAACAGTGAAAATACATTGGTTTATCATGGGGATGGTGAGTAGAAATGTCCTTGCTGTTTTAATAAGAAAAATCACAAGACCTACCTAAAGACTCAAAGGTTGTCTGCCAACATATAAACTGTATCTGTAGGAAGTGTTTCAGGTAACTAATCGTTACAAAATCATCAATGTGGACAAAGGATTCAGTTGCCATGAATTTAAGGATTCAGTGTGAGTCTTTACACTTTGTAATTATAAGGCAAAATCTGAAGCTTAAACTATTGGAACTATTACAGTATTATTTTGTAAGCATGAGTGGCAAGGGTATTTAAGCATTTACCTACTATAATTTCATAAAAAAATCAGATCTGAGCTGACCGAAGACAAAATCTGCGCTGGTAGGCTCTAGTTAGATAACTGATATTTCTGAAGGGACTGCAAACTTAAAGATGAAGCCACTTTGGATTGTGTGTTTGACATAGAATAACTAAACTCAGACTTCACACTTGTCTCATTTAACACAGAAAATTGCGTCCCATCTAATTAAAGTGTTCATCATTGTGAACAATGGTGCTTTGGTATGCTAATGAAAAGGTTAAATGCATTAAATGAGTTAAGATTAGCCCTAATGTGCTAGATATTTGTTGACATTATTTCATTTATGTAACTACTGATTAGCAGTTCAGTGATCCCTTATTTGGGTTGATCATTACTAAATTATTCGACTTGCTTTGTTTACACACACACACACAATCTAGAACAGTTTGGTGTTGTTTGTACTTGGCTCTTCTTACACAGAAATATATAATATAGGTTGGCATTGTGTATTTTCTCTTACATATTTATTTATTTATATATCATATTTATTTATTTTTCCTTTGTGAAAGAAACATAATTATTTTTCTTTTTCACATATTCTCAGTTAATATCAAATAATAAATAACAATCATACACATTTCCGTGTTCTTTATAATTTCTTAACATTGTTTAATATTTTAAACAGAGCATACACTTTCATTTTAAATAGCTACAAAGCAACTAATCCTACTATGTTTCATCTTGCACCCATGGTCTTGGAAAAAGGAGTTTTGTTTTTTTTTCAAATTTTCATGACTGATGGAAAAAAACACAGATAAAGAATTCAGTGGCTTTATTCTGTTAACACATTATTTTTACTCAAGCACTAAATTGTTTAAGTAGAAACTGAGATATGATATTTGGTCTGCATTTTTTAGGAGGTTTGAGCAAGCAAAAATAACATTATTCCAGTTGGGCTCTGGAATTGCTGTATTAGCCCTTATTACTTTTCAGTTCCCTTTCAATCATTCATATGCTCCATAAGATGTATATGCCCTATTTTAGGCACAAGGGGGTGGGGGGTTATGTAATTAAAAATACTGATTTTGCTACAGGTATAATAACCTACAGTAACTAATTAGCAGGTAGATACAAGTCACCTGGATCTCATTCGTTGTTATGGGTTACTGCACCTGTGCAAACTTTATGTGCTTTTTATTACACATGAGAGTAGTTGCAACATAGATACAGTAATAAAATGCATTAGTGCATTTACCAATAGCAACATCAAACATATCTGCAACTGCAAATAAAAGACTGATTGCTACTGGAAACTGCAGTTATGCAGTTATGCAGTATGTCCCTACTGGAAAACAGCCCATAAATTGACATCAAGTGTAGTTAGCAGTAGTGATGGGCGAATTTATTCGGCAGGAGCCAATTCGCGGCGAATTCCCGCGATTCGTGAAATGCCAGAAAACGACGCGACGCGTCAAAAATGACGCGCCGCACGCCGAAAATGACGCGACGAAAACGACGTGACGCACGCCGTTTCTGCCGCGCGACTCGTTTCGCGAATTTTTTCGCCAATTCGCGAATTTCGATGGAAATTCGCTAATTTTTCGGTGAAGCAAAACGGATGAGATTCGCCCATCACTAGTTAGCAGTGACAAATAGTCGACCCACTGTGCTCTGAAGGGCAGCCACCAAGGCTTTAAAATGAACTTTTCTGAAATTCAGGTTTTTTTGTTGCCCCAATGTATATCTGTTTTTGCACTAAATATTTAATTATATCGTATTATGGTCACAATCACCATGGGGTTCAACTACTTGCACATTTGCTATACGTTCTGGGTCATTAGAGATCACTAGATCCAGGATAGCATTTTTTATGGTAGGCTCCTCAACAACTTGTTCCATAAAAAGCCTTTTTTTAGCCTCTTCTATTTTCAAGTGGAGCTTAGCCTCCTCCTTCTCACATACATGAGAGGGTCTATAGCATACTCCTACAATTAATTTGCTGGACTCCTTACAATCAGTGAAGAGCTCCATCCATAAGACTTCAGTCCCCTTGTTTTCTAACATCACCTCCTCCTTTATATTAGCGTTTAAAACCTGCCTAAGAAACAGACAAACCCCTCCTCCTTTTCTATTGCCTCTGTCCTTCCAAAACATAGTATAGCCACTGATGTTAGCTGCCCAGTCATGCAACTCATTCAGACATCTTTCGCCCACACCAATCACATCATATTTTCCCTCCAGAGCCAGCACTTCCAGCTCTCCCATTTTACCAGTCCGACTCCTTGTGTTTGCAAACATACATTTAATACTAGTACCATAATTAACATATGCCATGTGGTCCTCCCTGTCCTTAACAGTACCCCCAACCAAATCTCCTCCCTCATTTTCCCTTCTTTTGCCCACTACATAATCTAATCTGTCTACCACTTAATACTTTACTGAACCCTCCCCCAACCATGCTAGTTAAAAATTTCCTCCATCACCCTAGCCATCTTCTCCCCCAAAGCAACTGCACCATCATCATTGAGGTGCAGCCCATCCTTGGCAAAGAGCCCGTAGCCGATTGTCCAATAGGCTAAATGTTTGTGAGGTGGCCGATTCCTATTTCACCAGGCACCAGAGATATTTTAATTGGGTGGTGGGGGGTGTGCGGTTCCTCTAGAACTACTTGGGATTGACAAATCAGCACAGTTCTCCAGAAACCCAAACCCTACTCTCTACACCAATCTCCCA
>CM044442.1:89369677-89385969 GCA_024363595.1 Xenopus borealis | reverse complement strand
ATTGTCTCAGAATATCCCTCTCTGCATCATACTAACAGTTCATTTAAAGCTGAACAACCCATTTAACCTACAGAAATATGATTGTGACATGGCATGATCAGAAACTTAGATCAAAGGAGAAGAATCACACAAATATACCTCAGAGGGTACAGAGGGGCTACAGGGAGGCACAATAATAAAATGAAAAATTACAAGGGGAACAAAGTGTTGCATTGAGTAGTCTAATATAGAGCAGAGGCAGAGAACTCCTTGAAACACTATAGATTATAATGAATTATGCACCCCCTACCGAAAGTTATAAAGATATTGGAACTCACCTCAGAGTTATGTGACCTGTCACGAAACTCCTCGGTAATTTATAATATCATCATATTTTACAAGAGGGGGTACGTTATTCATTATATAATACACAAAAGCTGTGAATATCTTGTAAATTATATCCTTATAAACGGTTAGATCTGATGTCATCAGTTATAATCGGTGAGTTGTGATGTCATTTCTGTCACATGACTCACTGAAACTTGTGTATTATAATAAATAAAGTACCCCCAGTTGCAAAATATGAGGATATTAGAAGTTACCTAGGAGTTCCATGACCTGTATAAAAACACTCAGCCTTCGGCCTCGTGTTTTTATATGGTCATGATACTCCTCGGTAACTTATAATATCCTTATATTTTACAATAGGGGGTACTTTATTCACTATATATTTACTTGATTTGCCATGCTATTATTTACACACTCTTTAGAAGTCTAGACAAATAATTTAAAATGTGTATAGTCATTACTAAAAAGTAATGTTATCATTAATGCTTTCAGTGTCCCCCAAAATATGATACATAGGTATGGGATCTGTTATCCGAAACCCCATTATCCAGAGAGCTCCAAATTATGGAAAGGATGTCTCCCATAGACTCCATTATAATCAAATAATTTTTTTTTTCGTTTTACAAATTATTTCCTTTTTCTCCTAATTAAAAAAACAGTGGCTTGTACTTGATGCCAACAAAGATATGAGTGTAGCGCTATAGTAAACTGAGTCAGTTTTAGCTACTTTCAAATGGTATTACACCACAAATGAAACTCTCTTTCTCAGGGATGAGCCCTTGCAGCAGGGTGGAGGAAGGATATAGTTGTACTGTAACCAAGTGCTATAAGCACAATACGTTGGACGCCAGTGATTCTTTATGCTTAACCAAAACAGCATTTATTGAACAGTAGAGCAACAGAACAATCACCACATTGGAGTATAGAGCATCTTATACAGTTACACGGCATAAGTACAGAGCACACAGCATAAAGGAGCATATACTCACAGCACCACACATGGGCTAGATCCCTTCAGGCAAAGGGTCATGTCAGCAGTAGTTGAGCTTTGAATGTGGAAAGGTACAACCCAGGTTTCAGCCTTTGCCCTAAGTGGAACATGAGGAGAAACTCTATCCCTAGGTCTGTACACTTAGTGCCTACTTCTGGGTTATTAGTACCTCTATTTCTCCTGTCGGAGCGTGAGCTGCTCAACTAGCTACCTTTCTATCACTCCTAGAGTGATAGAATATAGCTGTACTTTACTAGGGCCTTTGCGCCTAGGGATCATGCCCATTCCCTTCCAGCCTGCAAGGTTGGGCTACAGCAATGAACACTGACCGCATGGTTCCCAAGACCTTTATACTTTTACACAGTGCCATCTAGTGTACACTGTGAGAACTACAGGGGTTGCATAAGCACCAAGGTCCCCATTAGGACCCATTAGGCATCCATATTACTAGGACTGTGCCTGTTAGAAATATGTGAGGGTGTCTAATTTTCACATCCCTACATAAGGAATCCTTGTTTTAAGTAAAATCAGTTTCTTGGGTTTATTTAATGTTTATATGAGTCTCTAGTAAACTTAAGTTATGAAGATCCAAATTATGGAAAGATCCGTTATCTGGAAAAACCGAGGTCCTGAGAATTATGGATAACAGGTCCCATACCTGTATCTAAAGATTTGTGTAGATTGTAGTCTTGCTAAGAAACCATGAAGGCATTAATGTTGCAGCCTAGAGAACAAGTAGGTTATTTCACACAAATATCTGAACATTCTTGCCCGCATTAATATTATGAGTGTATAAGTCATTCCTTATCATATATATGAGGTGTTTTGAACACCACTGCTCCAATCTACTCCCTGTGAGGCATATCTCTTTCTCAAGATTATAATTTCATAGCTACAGGGGATGATATAGCAGCTGCTGGAGTAAGACCACCCTATGTTAGTGCCTCTATTTAATGATAAAAAAGAACAACTGTTTTTATTTATTAACATATACTTGCAGTAGTAATAGTTGATCACAAATACTCAAGTCCACCTTCTGGCTCATATGAGGTGCTGTGCCAATGTACAAACTAAGGGCACACTAGGTTATGTTACCCAATGAATGGACAGAGCTGTGTCTTTAACTTCAACACTTCTTCCTGTTACGATTAGAACTGTATTATTTCCTGTCAGGTGATCTCTGAGTAAGCAATACCTTGATTCTTTTTTGATCTCCAGCCTTGTGCAAGAGATTTTAGGGAATAATGATCATAATATAGTTGTCTTTTTATATTAGGAGTAACTAAGACACTTAATTTTAAATATGCAAACTTTGTTGGTATAATGGCATCTCTTGCAACTAGGAAAAGACTTTTAAAAAAGGAAAGACTTTTAAATTTGTCAATCACAGAAGGAAAATGGAATGTCTTCGGAATTCTCCTTAGCATTCCTCTTGTAAGTACGTAAAGACATTGTGAAGTGAACCATTACGATTTGGTAGAAAAAACTTTTAAGGCATTCAAGCTAGCTGAGCAGGGCCGCCATTAGAAATCACAGGACCCATACAAAAAAATGTTCAGGGCTCCCTGGGCCCCGCCCACCCCAGCCCCTGAGCCCCACCCCAGATCCAACCCACTCCACACCACAGTTAAATTACCACATCAACGCTAAAGAATGTGGGGTCCCAGAGAATATTTTTTTAAAAACATTGGTGGCATGGTCCCCCTTACAAGTAAAAAAAATTGGAGCCCCAAAGAATATTTAAAAAAAAAAAAAAAAAACCTTAGTGCCAGGGCCCCCCTTAAAAGATAAAAAAATTTGAGGCACCAGAAAATAATTTTTAAAATACTTGGCGCTAGGGCCCCCCTTATAAGTTACAAAAAAAACTTTGGGGCACCAGAAAATATTTTTTTTAAAAACCTTGGCGCCAGGGCCCCCCTTACAAGTTTAAAAAAAACTGGGGTGCCACAAAAATTTTTTTTAAATAAAATTGGTGGGAGAGGTCTATAGAGTTTTAAAAAAATGCATTGCTGGGCAGGGGATAAAAAAAAAACCACTTTGGTGTTCAGAATTGAACTCGTGACTTTGCATCCTTTTGTGACTTTGTGTCTTTTCATCTCTTTGGGACTACTTCAGATTCAGCACTTCCGCATATGGCACGGCTTCGGCGCTGTTAAGGGTGGCCTGGCTCTTTCAAAAAGTGCAGCACTGACAGGACCCCCTTTAGCCCTGGGCCCTGTACCCCCTGTGCCCCCCTGATGGTGGCCCTGTAGCTGAGTGTGCTTAATGTTTTATTATGTACAAAGAGGCTACAAAAACATTCAAAACAATCACAGAAAGTAACCACAGAAGCTTATATAAAGAATGAAAATGGTATTGCAGCAAGAGGTAAAATAAATCCAAAATTATTTTTAATATATATTAGTAAAAATGAAGCAAGAATGCATGGGAACCATAGTATCAGAGGGAGGTAAATTGCTTGGTTAGAGCAGAGAAAAATCACAGATTTTGAACTATTGTGTTTCATCTGTTGACAGAACTGAAAAACCAGGTAATTAAGGTTTTCTTTCAATAGACCTAGTTCTAATAATTTACCCATTGATGGCATTCACAAAGGTCTAAGACCAGATAGTATCCATATCTGGGTACTAAAACAGCCCAGCTCTGTGATTTCTAAACCATTTTAATTAATTTTCAAAGATACTTATGGTGATGAGAGATTGATGAATTGACAATGGGCGGCACTATTTAAAATGGGGTTCTGTTCTCAGTCTGAAAATTAGTGGTAGGAAAGCTTTTGGAGGGGTAATTAGGTGTCAGAAACTCGAATACATTTTAAATCACAATACTTTTAGTATGTGCCAGCATGATTTTATTAGCAATAGAGGGTGGCAGTGGAACCAATTTACTTAAGATGTTGATAAAACATTTAATATAATACCATATAGAGTATAGAAATATCAATTATTTGTCTGGAATATAATATTTGTATTTGGATAGAGAATTGGTTGAAGGATAGGCTACAAAGGGGAAAATTTGCTAAAGAGTGCAATTTCGCCAGAGATGGCTTCGCAGCCATCGCAACACTTCACCAGGCATCAATTTGCTCAGAATTTACTAAGTTGCGAATGCTGGCGAATTTTTGCTAGCGATACTTCGGGCAAAGCGAGCAAATCGAAGAAGTACTAGTGTTCAATCCTGGATTGTGTTCTTGTGCTCAGGCTCATTTGCATACATCGGGAAATTTAAAGCGGAATTGAGCTATTTATGTTACATGGTGCATCTAATACATTGCATTTACACTGATAACTAGACATGCCAAGGGAACCTTAATCAAGTCAATAGAGTTATTTTAATGCCCTACACATGAGCCCACTGTTAAATAATGTGCCATATGGTAGAAAATGATTAGGGGAAACCGGGTCCCTGGAAAAAAAAATTATGCCTTTTGCAGCCTAACAACCTGAAAAACTGAAAAGACACCAGTGTTTTTTGGACTTAGAACATGTTCCACTCAAACATTAATATGTAAGCAACTGAAGATTGAGGATGTTCTGTGCACTCCAATGCACTTTGCCAGGTCAGAGCTGGCAAAGGGAAGTCTGGCAAAAGAGGTAACGTTCAGTAAAATCCGCATCTCAGTGAATTTGGCGAGCGAAAATTAGGCTGGTGTTAGAGAATTAAGCAATACTTACATCTATATCCTTCTCTAACGAAGTGACACCTGTGCTCATTAGTAAATCATTAAAGTCCCTTCGGGCGGTAACGCTAGTGAATTAATGCTAGCATTAGCCACTTCAACCTTTAGTAAATCTGTATTCTTATAGTTGTTTTTCATCAAGAATGACATTAGATTATACTGTCATGCAATCAAACAGGAACAAAACACCAAATGTATAACAGGCAAAATGGGCACAGAGCACCAGAGTATACTCTATGGAGTAACAGTTTCATTATTTACTTCACAATGCATATGCAACTTGAGTTCATATATATATTTCAAATTAATAAAATGTTCCATATCTCACACTCTTTAAGACTGTCTTTTTTTGTACATATTGGAAGTGCTGTCTCATAATCTAAATTAGGGGACACTTCCTTTATAACTTATGAAATGGTCGGTGTGATGTCTGTGCAAAGTGCTTGTAGGGGTCACTGGTCACAAGAGTATACTGTGCATACACTTTACCTTTTACTGCTTGGATCCATCTGCTAGAAAGCATGCTTTACTTATTCACTGCCTGGGAGCAGAGGGCCAGCTTATATTCCATACATTGAATCCAGCACTGGGGCCTAATAATGCACAATCACATGCACAATACAATGCTAAGTAAAGGGATTCACCTACACTTAAAAACCATGCAGGAAATACAAATAGAAAATACTGCTTCCACTGTGCTTCAACACAGCACAGTTCAATTTACGCTACATGTCCTGCAAAAGCTGTACAGTGCCGCAAATGCACAAAGGAAGGGCATTTTCCAAAATGGCCTGAAACGTCGCTGTGATGCCCAGAAGTCTACAATAAAGGCATTTTTATTTTTCACAAGAACAAGTGGTGCTGTTCAATCTTTACTTCTACAGTTATTGCTGGTGGAGAGTGGCCACTTGGAACTTGCACCACAACACAAGGAATAGAAAGCATAAGAAGTGGTGCTGATTATCAAATTTCTACATTTTCTAAGATCTGCCATAGTTCTGCTAAAGATGTTCATGAAGTCACTGCTTCAAATGTTACAGTGTTAAGTGTGGATAAAGATGATTCATTTATTCCAGACAAGTTTATATGCCCTGTCAATGTCAATACTGCTTCTGCTGAATGGGACACTCCATTCACCTGATGCGTTATACAGGTTCAGCTGTTTCTATACTACCAAAGCATATTTTCTTGAAATACGTTGTAAAAGATCTGCTTGTAGCACCTGCTACTAAACCATTTAAAGTGAGACGCCAGTGAGAGGAAGTGAGAAGCCCCATTTGATGCAGGACATTCCCTATTCCTGATGCCAAATGCAGCAGTCGTGAAGAAAGTGCATCTATGAGGTGTACTGAGAGAATCAGAAAACTGTCTGCATGGACCAAGGACTTTATGATGTGAAGAATGTATAATATTGCTTTAAGATGCATACTATTTTATGGTTTCTGTTTATTACATTTGCTCAAATGCTTTCCTACTATAGGGACAATATGTGGTGTGTGTGCAAGGTGCCTATAGGTGTCACTGTGCAGGAGTTGTGCTGTATGCACAGTGCATTCTATGCTGTTTTAACTGAGAAGGAAAGTCAAAAATCAACTTAAGCTCTAAGTGTAGCCAATGAAGAGTATATATGTTTAAAGGGGTTGTTCAGCTTTGAGACAATTTGCAAATGGTTTTCATTTTTTATTATTGATGGCTTTTGTTATTTAGCTTTTGTTCAGCAGCTGGTTAATGTGCAGTTTTAGCAATCTGGTTGCTAGGGCCAAAAATTTTTATTACTTATCATTCTGTTCAGTCCCTCTCCTATTCATATTCCAGTGTCTTATTCAAATCAATGCAAGGTTGCTAGGGTAATTTGTACCCTAGAAACCAAATTGCTGACACTGCAAATTATAGAGTTGCTGAATAATAAGCCAAATAACTCAAAAACCACAAACAATAAAAAATGAAAACCAATTGCAAATTGTCTCAGAATATCACTCTCTACATCATACTAAAAGTTATCTCAAAGGTGAACAACCCCTTTAACACAACGCATTCCCTCATTAGTTTTTCCCTTAATCTTTTTGCTGCAATCAATTTGTAAAAACAAAAATTAAACATGTATGTTACAGCATACCCTGTCTGATGTCCAGAAATCCATCTGAATTGGACACATGCATGTGCAATAGTTACCAGTGATGCCCCGTGCATGCGTAAGAGTCTTGTGGCTTCCCTGTGCAGTAATGACAAAGCATTCACATGATGCAGCCATTCGTCATTGCTGACCTCTCTTCCATGCATTATTCATTAAAACTCCAGTAGCCACTGCAGCTTCCCCGTTGCTAGGGGAAGCTTTGAAGCTCCTGGTTTTAATTTACAGTTTGTCAGGCGAGTGAGCACAGGAGCTTAGGAGGGGAGCTGTAAACAAGCCAGCCAGAGATAGGGTCTGTCTGACTGACAGACAGCATATCCAAAACTGCAGGTGTGGCTCCTTGTTTGCAGTGAGTCAGACAATGCACATCACAGAGGGTCACGAAGGAGGCACATGCGCAGCCAAAAGCCAAAGCACAGGGCAGAAATTATGTGCAATTTGAAAATGTTGGTGACAAAATGTTAACAGCGCTGAAAGTTCTCGAAGCAGGGGCACAAAAGCAGCAGGGATATAGGAATTCTTAATGCAGCATTTCAGGAGGGGGCTTCATGGCAGACCTAATGAAGTAAGATTCATTCTTTTTGTTTCTTTTTCCTTTAAAGTATTAGATTTCAAGTTACCGCTGATTTATAATGGCTGCGTGAACATATTAATAAAGCACTGTTATACTCGGCTACCAAAACATAACATATTACCCACAGGCAAATGAATAAATGATTCAACCAAAGTCTGAAAGAAGCAATACTGATAGCTAGGTATGGGCGAATCTGGGGTTTTTTGAGAATTTCCTGAGAAATGGTGAAAAATTCACAAAATGATCTCTTTTTAGATGCGGGTGTCCATTTTTGAAGGCGTTTTGCGAAAGTATTCACCGGCTGCGAATCGCGAGAATTACCAGCGAATAAATTCGTCCATCACTACAGATAGCACATCTTACTGGGAAATCTTGGAAAGTATTTACGACAGAGTTCGTACATCCAATATATTTTGCTAAATTGCTGATAATGTGCATAGTGAAGTAACATTTTCCATGGATTCAAATTCTAATTCTAATTTACTTGTGGTATTTTCTACACTTTTCCTGTACTTAACTGTAACCTCTTCTTTAAAGATTTTTTGACAGTTTCTGGTTTATTGAAATGCACTTCTCCTTTATTAAGGTTTTTTTCTTCAACATTTGTATTTAAGTAGCTGAAAAAGATAATACAGTATTCTGGCTTCTGAATAAAATCCAGATAAGTAGGTCTAAAGCGTATAGCATCAGACTGTCCTTACATATGACTATGTGGGTACAAAATGTTTGATAATTTAATACAAATCAGAATGTTCACTACCTAATAAAAGACTCTGTAAATCATTCATACTTTCATAAGCCTTAAAGCTATTCAATCTGGCAGTCAAATTGGATTTGTTCACTTCATTTTTTTAATCTTTAACTTTAACTGTGCTATTAACAATTTAAAGTTTGCTGTATAAAATCTGAAAAATTATATTAACTGATATAATGTATCACTGCATTCATTTTGTATTTTTGTATTTTTACTCAGTTAACCTACATATTTACCACTCTACAAAACTCCCATCATATATATCTGAAAGGCATTTGATTTTTTTCCCCTTATCTTATATAAATGATCAAAAATGTCTTCATGCACTTGAAATCATGCCTAATGTTTTTCTATTACTGTGATCCAGTTGAATTTTTGTCAACCTGATTTTACTTTATTTTCTTAGCTTTGGGCATTTTTAACATATATTGTCAGCTCAGACAAGTAATTCAATAACTGCATAGTTTTGCAATGAAAGTTATGTAAAGTTGAAAGTGTAAAACTTTTTCAGTATTAAAAGACACTGGAGCAAGTTGCATGTAAAAAAAATAAGAAATAAGTATAAAAATCTATAAGTACATTATGGTTCAGTTTTTGTGTGACCAGCAGTAAAATGACCATTGCAATTAAAAGAATGTTGAGATATCTAAGGTTATACACTTCCGGGATACTCATAGTATATACGTCCAAGCAAAGGAGCTAGGAGTGCTTACAGATTATAAACTGTGTGTTGAATATATACATATGTATATATTCAGTTTCAAAGAAAAATAAGTAAATTCTTCCTCTAAATATTTGCAATGCAGTTATGGTCTTCAGTACTCAAAATAATTTCTAATACAGAGCCCAAAAGGTGATCTGCAAACTAATAAATAGATTATTTCATGAAGGAAGACCAACCTTGCACTGCTCCCTCCACCACAGCACCTGCTACGTAGTGTACTTCCATCTCTACAACTGTGATCTGGGAGAGAGGAAGATGTGGTTGGGTCAACAGGCCTGAGCCGACTGGGCCC
This sequence comes from Xenopus borealis, assembly GCA_024363595.1. NCBI lineage: Eukaryota > Metazoa > Chordata > Amphibia > Anura > Pipidae > Xenopus > Xenopus borealis. The sequence goes on along the minus strand of CM044442.1, from coordinate 89,376,497 downwards.
ATGAAAGCCAGGGCCCACCAGGGTTTTTTTCATTGTGTCCCACTGGTGGCTACAATGTATGCAGATATTAAATCAGAACTACAACAAACCTCTCCATAGTAGATTTCTCCATAAGACAAAATGGCATCCTTTGAGATGTTGTAGAATATCTGATTCCGTTGTAATAGAATATTACCTTTCAGCAAATTCAAATTAACAAAATTAATAATACAATATAGGCATACAACATACATTTTAATTGCAGCTGAGAACAACAATTAAACATTTATTACATGACCTAAACTATCTCTGACTAGAGTGGTGTCTCAAAATTGTATGGGAAAATACACTGGTGAATTTTCACAGAGAGTTTACACCATGACAAAATTTACCATATTTCTCTTAAATGACCTATAGTTACGATTTTTATTAAATATGAGATATGTTGTGAAAATATATCTGGAAAACTGTAGTGAACATGGGTGAAGTTAGGTGAGGAGAAAATGCACACTTTAGTAAATGTGCCCCATAGAGTAATACATAGTAAGTTAGGTTGAAAAAGACACACGTGGGTCAAGTTCAACCTTTTAAATCTATTTATAGCCTGCCTAACTGATCATCCAGGGGAAGACAAAAAAAAAAAACAATTTGAAGCCTCTACAATTTGCCTCAGAGGGGGAAAAATTCCTTCCTGACTCCAATATGGCAATCAGACTAGTCCCTGGATAAACTTGTACTCCATAACCCTGTATCCCCTCACTTGCAAAAAGCATTATGTTGATGGAATCCCCTTTCTTCCAATTGGAATGGGTGATCTCACATCAGCTTGGAAAGATCTACTGGTAAACAAAGCATTAGAAAGATTATTATTTGATCCCCTTATATATTGATACATAGTTATCATATCACACCAGAAGTACCCGTTCTCCAGTGTGAACAAACCCAACAGACCTTAGCTTAGCAAGCAGTCATTTGTTGTGCATGGTATCAAAATGCAAAATGCAAATAAATCACTACTAAATCTACTGTTCTCCCTCTGTCCAGCATCTTACTTAAGTCATCATAAAAAAGTAATGAAATGTGTCTGACAAGAAGTGAATGCCATTCACTTGGACAAAATTTTGAATGTGATAACTTTACAAGCCTTCAAATAACATACAGTATGTCAAACTTACTGGCCTATAATTGCCAGGCAGAGATCGTAATACCTTTTTTAAATATTAGAATGACATCAGCTTTCATAGTTACATAGTTACATAGTTAAATTGGGTTGAAAAAAGACAGAGTCCATCAAGTTCAACCCCTCCAAATTAAAAACCCAGCATACATACACACACACACACACACACACATCTCCACTCTTTCAAACACAAACCAATCCATAGGTACAATACCAAATGAAAGCAAAAAATCAGAAACAGGGGCTGGTCTAAAACTGAACTAAGCTATCTTAGAACCCATCTGTCCCTTGTTCTGCTCTGCCTTGTCTCCTTAGTTTGACCATCTAGTTTTTGACCCCCGGATTTCGGTTTGTCTTCAGCCTTCCCTAACCTTGTGCCTGTTCTTGGACTCTGTTTGCCTTATGTCTTCCTAGACCTTTTCCTGTGTTCAGATTTAATTATTTTCTGAATATACACTTTTCTGCTGAGGTCTGAGTTTTTGCAGTTCTGAGTTTTTGCAGTTGTTAAGTTATTAAATCTGTTGTATGTCTCCCAAGGTTTGCGAGTGATATCATCATTGTTGTAACACTAAAAATTAATTTGATGCATAATTTAAACCTATTTAAAGCACTTAAAGGTTTGATCTTATAGTCTATAGTCTTACATTTTGTTTTGTTGCCCAGCACCAAAGCTTCCATACAGTCCAAAATACCATTAAACTATTTCATCATATGTATTATATTATAAAAACATAGTTACAGTTATAGAAACATAAAATTGGTTTATTTTCATGCTTGAAGTGGTTAAACTTTAAAAAAAATTAACTGACCTGATCTAAGACCCTTCAGTTATTGTCATCTAATTTAGCAAATTTAAACAAAGTAATAATTCACAAAACTTTGTTGATAATGTATATTTATATATATATATATATATGAACAAAGGTAACTAATGGACAAAGCTGTTTTTATTTACTGATGCCAATAGAAATAGAACAAAACATTATAGCCTTTGAAATGGGTGCCTATTGTCCATGATGCACCACTTTACCCTTCAGTATAGTAATGCCTAAAACTAAAAAAAGGTACAATGTGCAATAAAAAAAATAACATCAGTAAAGTGTCAACAGTCTACAGAAATAACTCTGTTATTGTGCCCTGTAAAATGACTTTCATTGCGGCTCAGTTATTTTCTGCACCACTGGCAAAATGCTTTTCATGTTGCATCAGCTGTTACTAACGGGATAATAACTGGAACAATATCTGTACTGCTGTTATCTTGTCCCAAAGAGACCGTTTTTCACAAACATGCTTTAGATGTCATGACCAGATTGGCAGTACAGACCACAACTGATGAGAACAAATTAAAGTCATGTATATATACATGTGTGTGTGTGTTCAAAACAAGTCAAAGCTCTATAATGAGGAAGATGCAAACTAATTTATAAAAACAAATCTTCAATAGCTGATACACACTGGAAATATTTCAATATAAAAATGTAGTTTGTATCATCCATTAAAAAGAAAACGGCCAATGTCCACATCTTCTAAACTTCAAATAAAAACAAATATATAAACAAGTAAAAATAAACACTTACCAATCAGCATGCATGAGACACCTGAGGTGTGAAACACAGAATCACACCCACTGACAGGGCAGAGGGAAATCCCAACACCTAAGATATTGCAACCCACAACCAATTACATATACAGTTACAGGGCATAAAAACTTTAAGCATTTCCCACATATTTAAAGAGGGAGTGTAGAGTCCATAGCAATATATTTAAAAGTCAGACATCTGTGCCCCTGTTCTAAAAAGTGTTTAGCAAACTAAATGTAGTGCTGATGGCAGAGAGATATGCAGTTTTGCAGGTCCCCAGGTTGGAAGGTATGTTAACTCACTGCAAGTGGGGTCAGATTGAAGGTCTGTGTAGGAGGTATAGTTAGGGTGCTGAGTGCAGGGCGCATTGCAAGGTCGGGGAAGGTTGTAGGAACAAGGTAGACTCCTGTGCAGGTTCTGGAATCCCAAGCAATTTCAAAAGGTCGGGGAAGGTTGTAGGAACAAGGTAGACTCCTGTGCAGGTTCTGGCATCCCAAGCAATTTCAAAAGAGGCTAATTGAAAGTGTCAAAACACTAGGCAATCTGCTAATCTGTGATGGTGACCCTAGGCACACCTGAAGCATTGTATGTGACTAAATAGACACACTAAATAAAGATATATATGTATTGCATTGTTATGTTGTGCTGGCCAATCTTTTTCCTGTTGGAGTTGGTGGGGTGCCAAACCCCCTAGACTGATCACCAGATTACTTCTACCTAGAAGTTTGGGTGTGCAGTTTCTTATCCCTGTATGGATATTGTTGGAAGAGACCAATTTAGAGTTCCTCCATTCCATTAGCAACTGGGGACAAGTTTCTGTGAAAGTCTTTAATATCTTTTGATTGGGATGCCATCAGACCCCGCCACCTTGCCCACTCCTGTACCTCTACAATGGAGAGGTTTAGTCAGGTACTCCACAAGATCACATGGTAGAACTGGGAGTGTAAGACACAAAAGAAAAGTTATTAATGTCCTTCTACAGGACAGTTAACTTGGAAGTATATAGTAAAAAACACCAACAATTCTAAAATTATTTTTATATATCTTATAATATGTTATGATGCCCCACCACTTAACTTGGCAGGTGAAGCAATTTGGGTCCATCTTTTCTGTATTGATAATATCAGTCTTCACCCATAAATTATTTGTTGTTGTTGTTTCTCAGTCTAACTTTATTCATACTACAAACTACTCATGCTATCAGTAGTGAAAATTGCTGCCTATTGTTACAATCAGCCAATTAGGGAAGACAAATTCTGTTAACAAGTTATACCATGAATGTGTTGTTCACAGCTGGAAAATAGTTAAATATTTATTTGTATATTAAAAAAATAAAAAGCAAAGTCATTTTATTAATTAGATATATAAAATATCAATTGCAGTTCAATTACAAGTTACCATTTAATGCTTTGAGCACTTAGGGGTCACAAGAATTATACATATTGCTGTTGTCTGTTTTTGTTGTACAGGAATAGAATCTGTTACTGTATCTGCAAACCCTTTTAGTCCTTCCCCTGTTTTTCTGTCTGTGATATCATCCAGCTGGCTATAGGCTGGGCTCCCAAGTGCATTCCTGGGAGAAGAGGAGGACACAGAGGAGTGCCTGACTTTGGAGAAAAATGCACAGGGTTACAGACAGAGCTCATAAAAGGAGCCCCTGCTGTAGCAGCCAGCCAGAGACAGAGAGAGGATGAGAGACAGCAGGCAGAGTGCAGTATGTATGTAATGTGACAGAGCTGCAGTACTAAGTGAAACCGTGTTTTCTGCTCAGCTGGACAGATCTGAGTTTCAATACTCACAAAAAGATTTCTCTATGAAGCCATGCTATAAAAAAGTACAAATTTATTGAATCATGAAAAATCAAGACAGATTACCCCACATAGAGCCTATGGCCTATGATTAAGTGCTGAGAGGCACGAAACGCGTCAGGCTCTATGTGGGGTAATCTGTCTTGATTTTTCATGATTCAATAAATTTGTACTTTTTTATTGCATGGCTTCATAGAGAAATTTTTTTGTGAGTATTGTATTACCTCTGTTTGACCACCAGAGGTCTCTAATATGCCATGCACCATGAGATTTAACTAGTTAATGTCTGCTCCCTTGAGTCAATCCATAGAATATTTTACAGATCTGAGTTTCAGCCTAGAAGGAAAGGTTGCCCTGCATTCAGTTCAGGGTTGGATGACAGTTGCAACTCTTGTGTGTCCCCGGTATGTGGACAGGTGTTTCTTGTGAGCCTGCCATGTGGGTGCCACAGCCTATATCCTAAAGGAGAGGGACATTGGTTCCAGGTAGCGTTACCTTGGGAAAAAAGAACTTTGGGCAAAAGGGATATTTCATGTGAACTGAACTGTGTTGTTCACCCAGAGTGGACAGAAACTGTGCTAATTACTAAACAGAACCACGTTTCCCCGGTGTAGGAATATTATTGCATTGCACTGTTTAACATATTATTTTCTTTATTATTTATGTAAAGTTTATCTTAGTCTACTGCAAATTGTGTGTTTAATTTTCCTAGTGGAATTACCCTGAGATGTGATCCTTAGTGCTCACTAGGTGGAGGCATTGCGCTGTAAATCCCAGCTCCAAGTATTTTTCATACACAAAGAGAACTCAGGGCCATGGATTACAAAGGATTAATCGCTATTTAAGTGTAACCAAGATAGGGTTATACCCGTTGTCAGGAAAGTTTCGAATTATGGAAAGGACACCTCCTTTAGACTCCTAAGTAATCCAAAATTTTTAAAATTATTTTTTTCTCTGTAATAATAAAAAAGTATCTAGCATATGATCCAAACTAATATATAATTAATCCTTATTGGAAGCAGAACCAGCCTAGTGGGTTTATTTTAAATTTACATGATTTTCTAGTACACTTATGGTATGAAGATCCTAATTATGGAAAGACCCATTATTCAGAAAGCCCCAGGTCCTGAGCATTTTGCATAACAGGACCCATACTTTTATAAATTTTGCTCCTACATATATAATAAAGTAAGACAAGTCATTTGCCTCTATGACAGGTTTAAACTGAATTGTATATATAATAAAAGGATACGTTGTGGGGAAAAAAAGACTCTAGAATAAGGATAAAAAGGGCATTTACAAATGTCCTTGACAGCAAGAGCTAGGGATCTCTTGATTATAATTTCAAAGTAATTATAAATATGACTATCCCCACTGCAGAGCTATACCATAAAAGGGCTACATGGCTTCACTGGATTTTAAATAAAAGAAGTATTTCCTATGCCCAACAGTGAACAATAATATGGACATCTGTTGAGCATTTAGCTACAAACTCGGAACATAAAATTTTAATTATCATCTCCTTTAGTATTTAAGACTGAACAGCTATCAACATATTTATCACAAAGGAAGTCATGCACTACTGTCAGTTGTATTTATTACACTATGGAACATTTTAATATAATAATGCAGATGTCTTCATTCTATAAACCTCACTGGTACTTAGAATTTTATTACTTTTGCCTTTGGCCAGTCTTATAAACGTGTTAAATTCTGATTCTTATTCTCATTTTTCACATTTCAGTGCAATGCAAAATAATGACACCTCTAACAGAGGAATTCATATCAGGTAGTTTGAATGTTTTCACCATTTAAAATTATATTTTATATGTGGAATACAGTTTACTTATAAAGTACAGTAAAATGCCAATTCATGACTCTGTGTTAGGAACAATAATAATGAAGGTTACAGGGATCAAACTATTCAGTTTTTTAATTATTTGGGATTTAAGCCAAATCAGAACACCAGCCCATGCAGTCTGCCTATCTGACAAAAAGAAATAATGATAATAATAGCAGTGACAATATTATTTGGGAAAATCACTTTTCTTTTAGAAAAAGTCACGGCAACCTACTGAATGGAAGACAGATGTTTAGGTGATAAATCTCCCTTTTAGTCAGATCCAAATATAAATATAAAGTATTTAACGGCAGGGCCAGATTAAGACCACCTTTACCCTGGACCCCACTTTACAAGTAACATAAAGCAAGAAATAATGCTATACCACGTGTAGTGCAACTAATCGATTTTGACCATGTCAACTTTGTGGCCA
>CM044442.1:89356214-89366308 GCA_024363595.1 Xenopus borealis | reverse complement strand
TAAACACATCAAGTGAGCTTTTTAAACTTTTGCTAGTACTGGTGAAAGTAAGAAAATGAGATTCAGTTACTTAAGATGAATCATCATTCGAGATGTGTAAAAAGTTTTTAGCACATTTCCTCTGTTTCTTTGCCTTGTGACAAAGGATGTTAAAGACCCAGTGTCTTTTACTTCTGGTAACGTTTTAACAAACAAAGGTGTTCATAAATATAATTGCCTGTATTTTCCCAAAACAAACAATAATAAGGAACAACTTGCTGTGTTTTTATACAGAAATGCAAACATTCCCTTTGCCCTTATTAGCTAGATCAAATCTATCATCCAATTATGATAATTTGGAAATGCTGTCATAAATAAATTATATTTTGGCGAAGTGAAACGTTGAGCAGAAGAAAGAAAACACAGGAAGTTGTGAAAGGTGCTGTAAATGTTTTAGTGATTTCAAGTCTATCTCATGATGATCATGACTACACGCCAAGTCTTTCTGTAAGATTTTTGTAACTGAGCATTTTTATCTATTATAAGGACCCATATTAAAACATATTGTCACTCCTTGGCTGCACAAAACTTAGATGACCATACTGTTATTATAAAATAACCCACATTGGTGTCGGTAGAATTGAACTTGTGGCTTCATGACTTCAGTTATAGCTGTTTTAATGACAACGGGTATTTTCGCCACTTCAGGACTTCAGCTTCAGCTCCATTCGTGACTTCGTTAATTTCCGTCGCATCAGGACTTTGTGTCAGCTCCTTCGTGACTTCGGGTCTGTTCGCCGATTCAGGACTTCGGCGTTTCCACAACAACCAGCACTGGTAAGGGGGGCCCGGCTCTTCGAAAACTGCAGCACGGGACACGTGTCCCCCCTGTCCCCCCTGATGGCGGCCCTGCAATCAAGTTTTGGTGAGTGCTTAAAAAATACTGAGTAATGCAATGGAGATGGAAGGATGCAACTCATTGTTTTGACTCCTCTTAACTACAGTTGATAAAATGAAGTATGCACAGCTGAATCCAAATATGTGGAGGACACAAAGCAACTCCAGGTAATGTCCACCAAACAGTTGCATAACTACATTTTTCTGGGCCCCACAGCAAATTCAATTTAGGGCCCTAAAATGTTGAAATGTTGACCTATTCTATCAAGATGTATTAAAACTGATTATTAAATAGGGCTTCACTGGGCCCTCTACACTCCTGGGCCCCTCCTTCTCCTACTCTCTACTCATTATCAACAATTGCAGTGGGTATTTCTATGAGCTCCATAATCAATACTCTAAGGCCTCTTACATCTGAATCTGTACTTCTGAGGCGGTTGATGAACTGTTGCAACAGTACTATTATAATAAAGGCATTAAATTCAGCTGTACTATTATAATGATGTAATTGCTTTACACTGCACTGTTATAATGATGTCATTGCATTCAACTGTACTTTTATAAGGATGTCATTGCATTCAACTGTACTATTATAATAAAGTTATTGCATTTAACTGTGCTAACTGTGCTATTATTGTGATGTCATTACATTCAACTGTGCTATTATAATGATGTCATTATATTAAACTATGTTATTATAATGATGTCATTATAACAAACTATGCTATTATAATGATGCTATTACATCCAACTGTACTATTATAATATCATTACATGGGGCAGATTTCGAATTTAAAGGGGAAGTGGTCGAATTTCAAAAACATTCAAATTCTAATTCGAATGTTTTTAACGCAATTCGACCAATCGAACGATCGAATGAAAAAATTTCAATTGATCGATCCAAGTTGGCAAACTGGCCTATCAATTTTTTTTTTTTTTAAAGGTCAAAGTTACGTCATTTGCATATTCAAAATTTGAATTCAAATTTTTTTAAAAATTCGATCGACTTTGAATCCTTCATGTGAATTTAGTAAATCTGCCCCATGATGTCATGATGACAATGATGTCAATACGACATCCATATTAACAATTCTCTAATCTTGTTTCCAAACCAGATCTATATAAAAACTAAAAATAAATACACCTAAAGCATATTTTGGTTGGCATGTCAGTTAGAGCACACAGTTCAATTATACATAGAAAATGAGGACTTTATTGCACATTTGAAAATATTTCATATGCCCACACCTTACATTTTGAATTTAAATTTTTATTTTTACAGCCTTTCATAATGTATACTGCATTCCTGAATTTGAAGTGAAAGCTAAATGTTACAGATGAAACATATGTGAGCAGAACGGATTTCAGTGTGAGCTAAGAAGTATACCCTACTGGCAGGTCTGTCTCTGACCCTTTAACTGTGCTACGGGATTACAAGAGATGAACCTTTCTATTCAAGACCTTGCAGAGATGATGGCATTGTGTGTGAATGCAGGCGCACGATCGGCTGCTTCATTATGTGCACATCAGCTTTCTGAGAAGCCCTGCTCTCCTGGGACAAGATGGGAAAAGTCAGTTTTTCCTCAGTTCACAGCATATCATACTTCATCTAATAAGCGAGAAAGGCTAGTAAAATAATGAGCCAATATGCCATAACATGGTTAAAATCTAGAAACGAAATAATTTTAAAAATAAAATGTGTCCAACTTAAATGAAGTAGAAAGTTTCTATTTTAATAACAGCATTGTTTTTATAACCCTATTTTACCTACTAAAACCTGTACTTTTGTGTAGCTGTGCAAGTTCAGCAAATATGTCATTATTGTTTTTGAATTTTCACTGATCCCTAAAGTTACATGAGTGTAACACAGCTCATTAATAATGTGACGTGCATAGATGAATACTGGAGCTATACACACTGGAGCTCATTTATTAATGAAGCACAGCACCTAATCTGGCATAGCCCAATGTATACTCCATTTTGTGCGCACATGCAAATACATTTGTGCTACATTGCCCATGAAAGATTATCTTTGTGAAGGTTTTGTTTATGCACATGTTGCAAATATAGGGAAATTCTGTTACAAGTAACACCTTTCTTGGGGGCTGGTCTACACTTGATTTTCTGAAACTGATTTATTTAATGACATATCATTCTGCTCAAACATTCTAGTGGTTGCTGAAATTTGTTGTCTACCCATTAAAAGATTAAATGCTTTACAAATGTCCCTTTACCTATAGGGGCTGAATGATGAACATTTGATCCTTGGGTTAATGCTTTTCTGTTGTTGTTGTTGTTTTTTTAAAAATAAAAACGACCATCATAAATCTGGCAAGCCATTTTTATGTGTTGAAAAAAAAAACAATTGTGGGAAAAAAAGCCCACATAAGTAATTGTTGCCAGCACTTACTTGTATGTTCTGACTTTGATTTATCTAAACACAAGAATGAAATTTTCATAAAGCAGTCTTGGGGAGGACACTTTATCAAAATTTGTATTTGTGGGAAAAAACTTGCAAGCATGAAAAAAAGCACAACCAAATGCAAGATGCTTTTCACATAACCTTTTCCTCAAACAATAGTCATTTTCATGTTTTCTTGGGGAGAACAGTTGCGTACCAGTGAGAATCCCCTTATTCCATTCATTTTTCATTCATTGAAAAATCTCAAATGTTTTAATAAACTGAGGTTGCTATAAACCCTGTTTCTGGCTGTAGATTTATACTATTATATTAATATAATATACCACTACCCTCTTACTAGGGTTCTGGCTATTTTGAGCAAGCAGACAAAGAATCCACATCAATAACTGTTTGGATTGTTACACATAGGGGCAGATTTACTAAGGGTCGAATTTCGACTGAAAATTTACCTATTTCGATCTAATAGGACTGTTTTGATTGAATAAAAATCATCGTTCAATGCGTCGTTTGATTCAAACGATTTTTTTTTAAAACTTTTTTCCAGATTCATCATGGCTTCCCTCTAGTCTGCAATCCTCACATGTTGTCCTGTCCCAGGTTCCTCCATCTCTTCCCCCAGGCTCCCAGCTGCTTCTTTTTCCAACCCCCCCCCCCAACTGTTTCCTTCTCCTCCTCTAACTTCTGTCCAGGGTTCTTTTATCCTGGGTTCTCACCTGCCTCCACACCGAACCTCCCAACTCAAAAGATGCCGAGATAAACCCCCAACTTGCCTTAATCCCGTTGAGCAAGTTTTCACACATACAGTAAATTGATTTATGGTTCCCACAGCAGACATAGGATTTAGTAGTCAAAGGAAACCCTTTGTTATGATAATCCCATTTTCATGTAAGTTTCCTAGACAACTGCTTTCCTATTAAGTATCAAAACCAAGATGGCAATTTCTTACATGGTGACCTTTCAAGTTTTCTTTCAAGACTATTTAAGGTTTCAAAATATTCACTAATATTCACGTTCACTATTTTTATTTTTGGGGGGGAAAAAACCCCACAAACTCAATTTTTGATAACCAACCCCCTTACAGTTGATAAAAAATGTAATTAAAAATGCAAAATTCTTTCGCAAGAATAATTAACATAGGCATGGACTGGAAATGTTTCTAGCAGTATTGATAGTACTTCTGCAGATTTATAAGGAAAGGTTACTGCAGAAGAGTTGTAACTATAGCTTGGCATAAAATCAATAAGTGAAAAAGAAACAATATGTTAACAAATATGATATCAACTAAGGCAAAATACTATTTGCTCTGAGGTTTGTGCCAACAATCCAAGAGGGAGCTTTGAAAAAAAAATTAAACGAAATTAAAGGTCTGCATCTAAATAAACACAAATGCATCTGATATGAATGACGAAACAATACATTAGAAACTATAAAGTATAAATTATACTCTTACACCATGTGGGGTCTTATGTAGATTTTGTGTATCACTTTTTCGTGTTTTAAAAAATAGCTTGTTGGCAAATGTTTCACAAAAAAATTCATATGTAACATAAAGTGAGTAAGGTAAATGAAAAGGGTATCAGTAAAGGTCATGGGGGAAGGCTTAGCAGAAATATCCTGGATTTGTCTTTACTCCATAGAAAGGTTGTACATATGTTATACAATTCTCTAAATAATATTGTTGTCATCCTAATTATGAAATCTCAATATATTTGTTAGCATGATACCTTACGGATTAAAGATAGAAAAGCTTTCTAACTATTATGTTGAGCAAATCTTTCCACGGAAAATTTACGAAACACATTGAAGTCAATATGAGTTTTTTGCTATACGTTATTCCATGCAAATAAAGTCAGTGACCATTTTTTCACAGTGTTTCTTTCAGAGTCATTCTTTCTATCAAAGTCACAGTAAAACTTTGCTGATGTTCTACATAACAAATTTTAAGATAATGAAACAAATAATTTCGTCATAAATCCAGGCCTGGCAAACATTTTGCTAACCACTATTTTCAGCTACTCTCTGTTCTACTTAATGTTTTCTTATTTTGGATGATGCTGCAGCTTGAGGAGCCCTGCATGGATGGATGCACGTCCAGTTCCCTGTTCTCTGGGTACTAGGTTAATAATATATATTCTGTAGTTTGTTCAGGTACATTTATTTCTTAAAGGGATCCTGTCATGGGAAAAAAAATTCCAAATGTATCAGTTAATAATGCTGTTCCAGAAGAATTCTGCATTGAAATCCATTTCTCAAAAGAGCAAACAGATTTTTTTTATATTTCATTTTGAAATCTGACATGGGGCTAGCCATATTATCAATTTCCCAGCTGCCCCAAGTCATGTGACTTGTGCTCTGATAAACTTCAATCAGTCTTTACTGCTGTACTGCAAGTTGGAGTGAAATCACTACCTCCCTTTCCCCCACCCAGCAGCCTAACAAAAGAACAATGGGAAGGTAAACAGATCTCTAACACAAGATAACAGCTGCCTGGTACATCTAAGAACAGCACTCAATAGTAAAACCCATGTCCCACTGCATACTATTCAGTTACATTGAGAATGAAAAACAACAACCTGCCAGAAAGCAGTTCCCTCCTGAAGTGCTGACACAAGTCACATGACTGGGGCAGCTGGGAAATTGACAAAATGGCTAGCCCCATGTCAGATTTCAAAACTGAATATAAAAAAATCTGTTAGCTCTTTTGAGAAATGGATTTCAGTGCAGAAGTCTATTGGAGCAGCACTATTAACTGATGCATTTAAAAAAAAACATGCTTTCCCATGACAGTTTCCCTTTAAGGTACACAGCGCAAACAGAAAAATAACGCCACTCCATGTTTGGAACTTGCAAGATTTCGTTGTGACTATTTTGAAAGTAGAAGTACAGGGGAATAATCTTTGCACTGGTAATCTAATTATCTACCTTGCAAGGACCAAACAGGGTGTACAGTAGCTCCAGTTTCCCTGTTTGCCCTGGTAAGATCGAGAACTGCCACCTGCTGATTGGTTGGCATAGATAATACGACGTATACCAAACTTTGTGCCTTGCCTAATCCTTTAAGTACGTTATTTTTGAGTTAAAAAATATCATACACATATTTTATACATTTAATAGATCAAGGTATATTTTTATCGTTTTCTACAGAAAAAAAAACAACATATAATCAAGTTTAAGAAAAAAATCAGGACTAGGCAATAATAATCAAACATGTTGACATATTGAAATTGCGATTTTTCCTGCAGCTGACAACTGAAGCAATAGGCTAGTGGTAATAATAAAATGTACATTACTCCTTTAAAATGATCATTAACTTACACCTATAATTGTAACATTTTTTCATGTGTCTTATTCAGACTGAATCATCAAAAACAAAGAGGGCAAATGTATCTGGAAATCTGCCAATAAGAAAATATAATAAAATGGATAATTATAACAGCAGAATGGTTTGGCATTATTCCCTAAAATGTCAAGTGTATGGAAGCTGAGCACTATCCAAAATAATGTGTATCATTTAAAATAGTGGTGTATTGAACAATCTCTATTACTAAACGTGATACAATGACTACAGGAAAATGTATTGTACTCAGTTATGCCCTTGTGAGCAGGGAAGCATCAGTATATTCATTATTATCAGCATTGCTATTATTCTGCAATGCCACTGGAGACATAAACAGTATCCTCACTGAATTCGCAAGAAATGTATGTTATGATCTTAATTACGCGTGCATCCAATTAAGTCTTTATTCTCGAGCATTATTCCTTGTAGATAACTTTAATAGACCTCCAGAGGATTGGCCTGGCCAGTAAGCAACAATTCACAGTGAGTGGCATATTTGGTGCAATCTTAAAGCTTTTATCTCCACAAACACATTTTCTATGAATCTTGAAATGCAAAGCAACACATGAAAAAAAAAACTTGTGCTTTAGAATTCTGGAAAAGATGAGGATGAAGCAATTGTTATATATTCTTCCAACATGGATCTGTGAAGATTTAAGGTGGGGGGAGAGGAGATAAAGAAGCCATTTGGCATGTAACCTGGCTCGGTCTACATAAACTCCTGTGCCCCAAGCTACCTCATATTTGTCAGGGAATCCTGAGTAAGGTAAACACTTTTTTTTCTTTAGACAGAGTCAATGATTATTTTTTCTATGATGGGGATGCTATTGACTTCCATTGTAGAATAATGGCTTCCTGAGAATAGGAAAACAAAGGTAGATAAGAGTTTTTATAGGAATACATATTACTAGTAATGCCTTAAAGGCTTAGGCTAGGAAATAATATATTGGAAAGTGTCAGCACACATTCTGTGTGGCTCAGGAGCTCGCACTATAACTCTCAAGTTATTGGACACTCGCAAACACATGGAAGAAGTTATCAATTGCATTATTATTAATAATTTTGTTACTCAAATCATCTCACACTACAAACACCAATGGTTGTGGAGGATATTGCTTCTAATGTTTATATAGATGATTGTTATTATTATTGTATATAAATTGCCAATAATTCAAGTCACATGCAGCACCCTCAGTATTATACAGTACATGTTTCTAATGTAATACAGGATGTCAAAAATTTTGTATGAATTGCATGTTGTTAGTGGGGCTCCTGACAGGGTCGGACTGGGGGGCCCAGAGCCCACTGGGGCTGCTGCCTCAGGGCCCCTCACTGTCTTTTTCCAAGGCCACGTGGTCACGGAAGGAAGAGTAGAAAAGGTGCAGGATGTGGATCCGGGGGCCCACTGGGTTTTTACCTGGTGTCCTGCTGGTCCAGTCCAACCCTGGCTGCTTATATCCATATATATACTTATATATATAAGTCTATGGTAGAGCCCCTATTTTATGTTTTTCAGGGGGCAAGAAAAAAATTGTGTAAAATCAGGGAAATGCATTAAAGCATTCTTCAGGCACTCAAATGCTACAGTATAAGAGCACATCAATCAGTTTTACTTTGAAATACAGATGAAGCCACTTTGGATTGTGCATTTGACACAGAATAACTTAACTCATTTGTCCCATTTATCCCGCTTAGCACAGAATATTGTGTCACAGCATCCCTTCCAATTAAAGAGTTCACCATTGAAAACAATGGTGCTTTGGTATGCTAATAAAAGGTTAAATGCATTAAATGAGTTAAGATACCTTTAGATAATACAGTTTCTTCAATTAGCCCTGAGTCACAACGCATTTAACTCACAAATCCAAGTGGCTGCATCCGTACATGATTTATTGTGTTGATGACTAGGGTTAAAGGGGATGTAAAGACAGAAAAATAAAATCCTATTTTTACTTTCTTTAATGTAAAAGAAATCTATCTCCAATATACTTTAACTAAAAAATGTGTACTGTTTTATAACAAACCTGATTGTATGCAGTGAAATTACTCCATCGTTTTAGTTGCCCTGATAGCTGCAGATCAGAAACTTCAGATGGCCCCTAACTGTTCTTCAGGGAAACGTTCAAACAACCTTAATCCCCAGAATTTGATCAGCTTTATTTGTTTCCCTGTAGAGCAGTCAGCGACCGTGTAGAGATTATATATTCATTCCCAGTGCAGTATGCAAATTCTGATTATTAATAAGTCTTGTTACATGGCTTCTATGGTATATATTATTTGCCTTGTGCTGTTTTGATCATTTATGATGATCCCAAGTATTAACCTCCCAACTGAAGCCCAGACCACACTGATCATATGCATGGTCTTGGTCTTGCAAAGATGTTTAACAAAGTTACAAGATGACAGCCCCCTGCAGCCAACTTTGAAAACATAAATCATTTGTTTAATTAGGCTTCTGCTGCAGTACGTTCATGTTTATATCTAGTATACAAAATGCAGCATTTCTAGCATTATTCTATTTTAGACTTTAGGTCACTTTAAGTATTATTAATGTTATAGCGGGGCAAGTTAAAGACCTCTATGACAGTCAGAGACACAACTTAAAGCAAAAGATATCTGTGCACAAGTGTGCAGACTAATTGGCCTTGGCTAGACCCAGACAAAACCAAGGCAAAATATTCATCTGGTTAGTATTTTAGACCTTTAAATTTCACTAACAGTAACATTTTGTCAGGGTAGGCCTATCGGCACCCTAGGGTAGTAGACGGGACCAAGGAGGAAGCTTAGGGGTTAAGGGTCCAAATGCAAGGTACAGGCAAGGATCAGGCAGAAGCAAGGTCAAAGTCCAGGCAAAGGTTTATATAGGCAGACAGCAATCTTCAATAACATGTACAGGCAAACACAGATAACAGGAGCAAAAACAACACCCAGGAACATGGCAGTGTCCTATAATTGGGCGCCATAATGGCGTCCAATGCGCCTTTAAATATTCCAATTTGGAGCCAAAACCGGCGCCGCTATCCATGTTGTGTCTATGGATGCCGCCATTATGGGAGCGACGCCGGAAGAAGGAGGACACGCCGCCCAGAGCTGAAGGTAAGACTAAGGGCGGCGCGATCCTGACACATTTACAGGGGACACAAAGCCATTTCTAAGAACATCAGGGTATCATTTTGGTGTACATATGTGGAAACATGGTATAAAGTCAGGGAAAAGCACCCACTGGAATGCAATATAAATAAGTGGTACCACAAAAAATGCTGTAAAATATCAGAATACTTAAAATCAGGGTAAACTGAGGTTTCAACATATTTTAACATTATGGTATCAATGGTCCAAGTCAATTATAATAATTCCACAGTTGCTTAAGTTATCAAATTCTCCCACATATTAGAGCAGTAACACTTACTTATCGATCAGTGCTGGTGTTAATTTATCCAGCAAAGATATAATTTTGCT
>CM044442.1:89334605-89345647 GCA_024363595.1 Xenopus borealis | reverse complement strand
ACATTTTTACATTTAAAATACATATTGTATGGCGAATACATGTTCAGAATAAATGCTCTTCTTGCACAGGTTGATACAAATGCTTGCATCTCTATCTTTTACTCCTCTTGACCATGTTCATCTCATGATTCTCTGGCAGTTTTTACAATGATTTTTCAGAAGATCAAATATAACCTTCCTCTTTCACTCAAAACCATTCACAGTTTGATTCCTAAATTAGCCAATTCTGAAATACTTTCCAAATATAGATAAGTGTGAAGCTGACAAAGTCTTTATGAACGTCATTTTTTTTTACTTCAAAATCGGCTCCCATTTTATTTCTACATTTTTCTCCTGAAGAGGTAATATTATTGCTGCAGGCTGGAGAGTTATTGTATAAAGGTCAAGGGATACTAGAATCATATGCAGCAATTCCCTTTGTTCAATCATTAACCTAAAATTACATTAAAAAGCACTGGACAGTTTTCCAGCAGTCAAATGAACCAAATTCATAAACTGAGAAATTGTGTATTTTCTTTGTCTATTCTTAGGCTGCAGCATTGTTATACAATACAAATAAAAGACCAATTAGGTATTTTGGGGAAACATGAGCTAGATTCACATAAAATTTAAATAAAAACCTTTTTTATTGTAATGATAAAGTCCCTTAAACCACATTTCACTGTTCACTACATCCAAGACATGGAGGCCAGTTTACCAACATTCACATTTTAGCGGTTTTAGAGTTTGTTAAAACTACAATTAAACTCTACTTCTCTAAAATTACGGCTGCCGTGCAATGAATTATAATATATGAATATAAAAAGTATGAATTAAAAAAAGGCTATGGCAAGTTTTTCTATCAATTACTAGCCAAAAAAATATATGAGAAACTCTAAAAGTCCAAATGGATAAAAAAAAAGGTGCAATAAACTTTAAAAATCTAGACTTTTTAGAGCTTAGTGTTAAGAAAAAACACAATTTTCAGATAGAATTTAGGAGAATTGTGGAAAAAAAATACAAATGAGGATGTTAGTAAATTGCCTAGTTAATAAATTATTAAATAGGCTGCTTCACTTGTTATTTAAGTTTTGTTTTAAAGTCATTTTCCCTTGCCAACTCCATTTCATACCTACTGGGATATCCCCACCCCACTGCTTCCATCAGAAGGACCATCCACAAAGCTTTAAAAGCTTAACCCCACCCCCAGTCCAGCATCTTTTTGTCCATCTGCTTCACTTTATTTTTTGTTCCTGTTGGAAGCAAGTTTTCTTTTTAGATTGGGAAAGCATTAGGCCTTCCAAAAACATCCTAGGGAGCTGGGTTTTAGGCTCTGTGATCTTTTATACCCCATGCACATTACATTATTTATATGGAGTGCTCAGTGCTTCTTTTACTGGTTCAGGTATGGAATTAAGGTGTTATGGTGACATCACTTGTTTGCATTGATTTACATGCCTTCTGGCCTGCTTATGTCTTGTCCGGTGGTGCTTTGTCCCCCCCCATCCATGTGTTTTACCGGCCTGCCTGTGAACATCTGGCAGCAGTAATGTATGTGACCCTTACATTCTTTTTATGGATAGGAGAAGGAGGTGGCTTAACTTTTACATGCAGCTGGCCCAGATTGTTTTGTTATGGGGTTAGCAGACATCTAGTGAGGTATGTTTAGTAAGGGGTCTTTTCTTTTCCCCCATGTGGGGGCATACATTTTTCTTTTATGAAGGATTTTAGGTTCAGAGATAGATGCCTCCTTAACAAGTATTTCTTGTGCTTGAAATTTTTTTTCCTGATTTGTCTCCAAAAACTGTGACTTTTTCTTATTTAATGCCTGAAACCTTATTGAACGAAACCCATATCAGGATATCAATGGTACTTCTGCCATTGACTTCTATATGAACTCGGCAGGTCTGAGTTGGAGTACCTTTTTATTTGGACTTGTAACACCATTGCAGATGCATGTGTGTGGGAATATGATGGCTATCTGCTATATTTTCTATAGGTCTTGTACATATAGAATGTTAATGGTTGTTTCTGTTTCTATATCCTGATAAAGCTTCTCTTGCAGGTTCCACATTACTGTAACTACTAGTGGGCAGTGAGAAGTTTATATCTCTACTCTTTCAAGGGAGTTAGTAGCTCTCCTTCCAGGTAAGAGTATAAGGATGGTTTCATACTCAGTGATATTACTTTGAAGTGGATTTTGCTTTTGATTCTTATTCTTTTTCCTTGCTTTGTCTGGTTCAGTCTGTTTCCACTGCAGAAATGGAGTTCATATATTTGCTACTGTGCATTTCTTTCTAATTTCACCTGTGGAGGTTTCATTCTTCTTTTTTCTGGTATTCAGTTACATTCTGTAATCCAGACTTCCTAGTTAGGAGCTTTTACAATTCCATTTGGGATAGTTAACTTGCTACGTCCCAGTAGATATGACATGGAGTTGGCCAGGGAAAAGGGAAAACTTGATTTTCCTTTCTTGGACAACTCCATGTCATAGGATTCACATCCCCTTTTTAGTAATTTCTAGAAGCTTGTCATGTGATGCCAGACTGAGGATGGGGTTGGGATGTTAATGCTTTGGAGAGGTTCCTTCTGATATATGCTTTAGCATCCACTAAAATCTGTTGCCATAAATATGAAAATGCTGTCTACATATATATATATTTTTTTTTTCTGCACATTGCATTCAGGCCTTCCTTCTTACTTTTCTGTACTATGACTTTTTGCAGACCACATAATCCTTCAGCTTCAAAATGTAGTTCTCCTCAAACTGGAATGAATTGTTCAGAACAAAACAAAGATCTAAAATCTAAAAGTCAGGGATAGGAGGAAACCCTAGTATATTCCATTTCCAGCCCTGATATTTAGAGACAATTACAAGGCAGCGGGAGAAAGATAGAAAGATAGTGATCAATTCAGAAAGAATTTCTCTTATCTTCTAAATTAAAGGGTACCAACTCATGTCAAATCTTTAATTTTAAATTTACAAAAGATAGAAAAAAGGATCGAACAAGTACACTTGGTCCAGGTTTAAATTTGGTTAATTTTATTAGGTTTCTGTCCATAGCAGACAGATAATATTTACAGATCCTGTGCGTTATGACTGGGATACGTACTGAGTATGACTACTGGACCAAAATTAAAACATTTAAATATTAATGGGTGTGCTATGTTCTAAAAGAAAACATTTAGGTATCCTCTGCCTTTAAATGGTTGCAGCAAATTGGACAGCTGACAAGAACTAGCACAATAAATATGTCCGTGTAATAAACTTTTATGTATTGAATTAAATATTAAAAAGAACAATAAAATAGTCACATTTTTAATAAGCAACTTGTAAGCATGTCAGGTCATCCAAGCAGTACTGAGTTCAATTTGTATGTCAGGGCCTTCTCAATGGACTTGCAGATTTTATAGGTGAAACCACATGCATTTTGACAAGCTCTTTGTATTTATGACAATAATTGGAATTAAATAAATATTTGTAACAGAGATGCTTGAATTGTTGGGTATTATAACTCTCTGTAGGGGTAGGTCAGCTATAAATAAATAAATTTTTATTAATATATTATTCATATAAAAATAAAATATACAAAAAAACTTTACTATTCAGATGTTATATTATGTTACAATAACAATACCAGATGGGCCACATCCATCTCCCATAAAATTAAATAGACTGGACTTCCTTATTTACATCTGGGTTTTAATTTATTTATCCTTAACTGGCTTAAGCTTTTAGAAAAGTAGATGATTTTTAATGGTCCTGCTCTCCTGCTGATCTGTCTGACTACTTTGCTGAGCTGGCTGACTACTGTTACTTTATAGCATCAGCCAGCTGTCCTTAGCCTGCATTCTCCAAAACCCACAATTCCAGTGTTTTAGTCATTCCTTCCCTGCCAGGATTTCAAATGATGCAGAAAGAGAAGAACTGTTAAACAGCTGGATTTCGGCATAGAAAATGCCATTTATTCATACTTTTTGAAGAAATAGATTCTGTGATGGGTATATTAGAGCTTTCTGTGTTATGTGGGCCTTTTTATCAAATTTTGGTTTGGAGTTCCCCTTTAAGTTTGTGTGCTGAGTTCAGTGATTTCACATGTATATGGAAGTATCAATGCACCTGCAAACTTTCCTTTTCTTTTAGGTGATGGCTTCCTAGGTCCCCAAGAGCTTGATTCAGGGGGGTTTCTAATGAAATTACTTCTTCCCATCGTCATTATTGTGTGCACAGATTCTTCACCAGTAGCTAACATATGGCTTACATCAGCCAATGTGTGTCCATTTTTACCATAGTAATAGAATATTGTATTTTATTATTGAGCATTGGGTTTGGTGCTATGCAGAAGATATTGAAAAAAACAATATGGCAAGTGCCCTTTACATTTCTCGGTGTAATTAAGGAGGTGAAGGAATGCCTTCTTAGATTGTATGGCAAGGTAGCAGAAATATTTTGTATAGTTATATTATAAAAATGTAAATGCTTTATGCAAAAAAAAGTACAGGCAGCGTAACTATTTTTCATTTTCAATGCATTCTAGGGTTCCTCTTTATTGGAATTGTTACATATTACTTTTCAGTGGAAAACCCTGTAGTCATGTTGCCCAGAGTCGTAGAGGGGGCAGGAGAATGACATAGGACAGCATATCCTGCCTATGTCATCTGTTTTTTCTTCATGTACCATAACAATAGATTCATGTTTCCACTTTGACACATTAGCAAAGAAAACTTTGGTCTATGAATCAACCTTTGCACTAAACAATTAAGCATTATAATAAATATAGTGATAGTAATATAAGCAGACAGCTTAATAGAAATCTATGGAGCCTAGCCTAAACTTATACAGTTTTCTGTTGCTAAAGATATCCCACATTCATAAAATTACAAACTTGAAAAATTATATTTTTTTTTATTTCCCTTTTTGTTCATCCTTACCGTATCAACTTAAAAATGAAGGGCTCTAGAGGTTGCCTGGATGTGAAGAATGTGTTTCAGAGATGTGAACACTGTGACAGATTGCTCTGTTCTAAAGGTTTCTAGAATTTCAGGCATGAAGCATGACATGCCTGCAGCTTTTAGAGAGAAAGACTGCAAATACATTTGCCCTTCTCAAGCAAAAAACAGACTTAAGTAAATTCTTTTTTTTAACAATTCTCAATCTTGCTAAAAACGAAACAATGTTTTCAAGCACAAATACAAGGGTTTTAGTTCAAATAATTGGTTCCCTGTTTACTGGGACTTGATTAAGCATGACAACATCTAGAGCTAGACGACCCGACTACCAAATAAACCTGGCAAGATATCTAAATTTTTATTCTAGCATTTCCAAGGGGCATAGCAGTCATGTGGTCAATTAAAAAACCTTGGCAGAGATTTCTGCAGAACTGCTAAAACCTTCTACAGGAAAAGAGCAATATGATCATGCCTGTTGCACATTTGAGAGCTGATATTCTGGTCTCAAACTGAAGGTTTAAGTCTTATTAAGTAGTAAACCATGCCGTGCTTGGTGGACATGGGAGAATCTTTGCAACCCACCTGTTTTCCAAGGAAAGCTGCACATCAGCAAAAGTTAGAAGGAGGTTTTTGCTGTAAAGGCTTTGGTGCAGCTGGAATCTAAATGAAGAACTTAGATCTTTTTCAAGCAGCTGTATCTAAAGCTAGACATACATGAAGCCACTTTGATTTGTGTGTTTGACACAAAATAACTAAACCCAGATATCCCACTTATCCCATTTAACACAGAAAATTGTGTCACAGCATCCCATCTAACTAAAGCATTCACCAATGTGAACAATGGTGCTTTGGTATGCTAATGAAAAGGTTAAATGCATTAAATGAGTGAAAATTACTTTAGATAACACATTTTTTTCAGTTAATCCTGAGTCATGACACATTTAACATACAAATCCAAGTAAAGGTGGCCAAACACGTAGAGATCCGCTCATTTGGCGATGTTGCTGGTCTCTCCCCGATATGCCCACCTTGTGGCAATATCGGGATAATTTGACCGTGGGCCCTAGGGCCCAACGATCGGATCATAATGGAGGCCATACGGGTGGTCAGATCGTGGGACCACATCAACGGCCGCGATCCAACGGGATTTTTAGTCCTGTCTGATCGACATCTGCCCGACTTTCGGCCAGATATTGATCGGTGAAGCCCTTCGGAGGGCCCCATACACGGGCTAATAAGCTGCCGACTTAGTCTGTCGGCAGCTTTTATCGGCCCGTGTATGGCCACCTTAACTTCAATTGCACATGGGCACCAACCTTGACTGCTTTAGGAAAATCTAAAGTTACCAATGTATAAAGACATATAGACTAGACAGAAGTAATTGGCAGTATGGAATGTCATAGAGTGTATGTAATGTGTTTATTACACTGTTTATATATTACCTATACATATCAGTCATTCTATTCCCTACCTCTGTGGGACTGACAATAAAGTTTCCTTATAGGAGGCACACAACAACTAGGAACAAAGTCATTAGAATCCAATTACTCCACTGATGTTCTTCTATATGAACACAAAAACACTAGTACTAAGCCCACGACCCCAACAGTAATGCACACAGCAGTGGAATTTGTGGAATGGTAGGGAACATACTGACAGGTTAACTTGATCCTGAAGAACATTATGTGCGTGTTTGTGTATGTCTTAAATTGTGATACTAATAAGATTAGTATATATGATTAGTAAACATGAATAGTGCACATTGCATGTGTAAACACGTGTATAGATTTAAAAGGTACTCGGTTATCTGTGTTAACCAACTGATACTTTTATTATTGCATAAATCTATAATTTATAAACTCCTACTCAATATCCCCTCCCCCCCTAGAAGCCAAGTTCTGTTGCTGCTAGGCCATAACAACAAAGAATATTCTCCAAAGTATTTTTTTAGTTAATGCCCAGTTTATAATGCCGGAAAAGTCATAAGTCTCCATATTTTTTTCAGTATCCAAAGTCCGTCAATTTAACGTGCATGAAATACACAGTAAAGAATGCATCATTATTGGGAAGCAAGATACAACAAAGCACTAAGGGGCAAATTCACTAAGCGGCGAAAAAGTCCTAGCGTTCCTAGACTTCACTACGACTCAAATTTCAAAGTACAATAGAAGTATATGTTACAGTCACTACATTACACTACACAAGCCCAGAAAACCTTTAATAAATAAAATAATGTTTTCCTATTGCCTTAAACATGTTTCCACTGTATAGTTGAGTTGCCATATGTTAGGAAAGGAGGGTAGGAGGGGGGGAAGGAGGGTAACCCCCAAAAAATAATTTCTCTATTTTTCATACTATCACCCTACAAAAGGTAAAAGACGCCAGCGTTTTTTGGGACTTTTTCCATTTTTTTTCCAAACTCCTATCTATTGTATTGAACTTCGCCAGGTAACGTTCAGTAAAATGGTCATCTTAGTGAATTAGCATAATTATGAAGCTTCATCAGTGCGCAACTTCGCCTGGCGTTAGGGTGCGAAGTTGCACTAGTCTATCTACTTCACTAGCGAAAATTTGCCAGAGTTAGAAAATTTGCGAAGTAACGAAATGACGTCACGCTGGCGAATTTTCGCTAGGGTTAGCCACTTCGCCCTTTAGTGAATTTGCCCCTAAGTATGATACTGTCTTTAGACTTTTTCAATAATATTTTTACTTCTGAGCCACTGAATTTAATATTAAAATTATAACTTCCAGCAGATGTGGATTTTTTTTCCCTGGTATTAGTAAAAGTAACAGCTAGGAATAACATGTTTACATGGGGCAGTCTTCACACTGTTCTTTCCTCTTCTGTTTGTCTTTTATCATATTTTATTTAATGGTATACTAACAAAAACTGAATTTGAAAGTGAATGTAATATTCACTGTTATTTAAGATCAACCAGTAAATGCATGAATGATCTTCAGTGAGGATGAGAACACAAAGAAGTCGGCATGATTAGCTCATGTTCTGGTCAATCTGGCCATTTGCGAAATTGGAGATATTGTGGTATCCCCCCACACATAACAGTCACTTTTAGTCTGATGGGGGTATCTGTGCCGAAAAATTCCCGAAACGCATTGAAGTCAATGGGCGTCAATGACTATTTGGTCCAAATGCATTAAAGTCAATGGTGTCTGAATAATTTTGACGCTCAACAATTTTTATGTGTGCGCCAATTCTGATGTGTGCCAATTTTTTATGCAGCTGATTTTTCACTAGCAAATTGTTGCAGCAGTTTTACAAATCAATTATCTTGTGGTGAAACGTGGAAATTGCCCGCAAATTTGTGTATGGCTAATTTATTCACCCACCATTAAATATATAAATAAATATATATATATATATATATATATATATATATATATAGTACCGTTTATCAGTGCATAAAATCTTTCATACGGCTAAAGTTAGTGTAGAGCAGGGGTCCCCAACCTTTTTTGCTTGTGAGCCACATTTAAATTTAAAAAAGAGTTGGAGAGCAACACAAGCATGAAAAAGTCCATGTGGGTGTCAAATAAGAGCTCTGATTGGCTTTTTGGTAACCCCTATATGGACTGGCAGCCTATAGGAGAGAATGTTTGGCAGGACATCTGTTTTTTATACAACCAAAACTTGCCTCTAAGCCAGTAATTCAAAAATAAGCACCTGCTTTGAGGCCACTGGGAGCAACATCCAAGGGGTTGGAGAGCAACATGTTGCTCACGAGCTACTGGTTGGGGATCACTTTTGTAGAGGGTCCAATCACAACAATCTAAAGCGTGGGAATTATCTATTTATCAGATATGTCCAACCTGAAGACCTTTAGTGGCCAGTGAAATTCTGGAAGCTGCAATTCAACAATAAAAAGACTGCAGGGTGATGTATAGATTGAAAATATCTAACAATTATTATACAATATAAATCGTCCTTTGTATATTTATATAGTTTTAACCCATCCTAGGACCCCTTTGTGAATTCAGTAATAAGTATAATAAGAAATATTCAGGTATTTATGTTACAAATAGATTTATATTGGTAAATGGATGGAGCAAACTTTTTGTAGAAATTGGATTCAAATGGTTTACCAAGACCCACAATGTCACTCTACTCAAAATGATCAATATCGCATTTAGAGCTATGGTATAGTTTTTTATACTGTGCCATGGCATGCTGTGTTCTGTGTCACTGCATGAGCCATTTGATGTAAAAACAAAGTTTGCTCCATCTGTATATCTATTGTAATAAGATAAATCAACTGGACGTGCTGTATTTTTTTTAGGTATGCACTGAATCCAGGATTCAGTGTGGGATTCGGCCAGGATTTGGCCTTTTTCAGCCGGATTTGGATTTTGCCATATCCTTCTGCCCTGCCGAATCTAAGACGAGTCCTAATTTGCATATGCAAATGAGGGGTGAGGAGGGAAATCTTGTGACTTTTTGTCACAAAACAAGGAAGAAAAAAAATGTTATCCCCTTCCCACCCCTAATTTACATATGCAAATTAGGATTTGGATTCGGTTCGGTATTCAGCCAAAATCTTTCGCACAAGATTTGAGGGTACGGCCAAATCCAAAATAGTGGTTTAGGTGCATCCCTAATTTTCGATTGTATTTTTTCCAAGACTGCAGGACCCAAATCTAAACTGTAGCTGCATTAAATCTTAACCTTTGCCCTTTAACCTGCTTTTCTGGTTTTATCAAATGAATAGAAGATATACTGGATACACATACTTTGTCGTTGAAGTGCGCATTACTGAATTTAAATGTATAGTTCATTTGAATGTTGCTCTGCATTTAAGAAGTCCAGATAATCATAAAAGCACAAAATCCTTGTAAAGTATGCAAATGGAATGGGACAAAAGAATGGAACAACTGATAAAAACTGCAATATGCCAGCTGGGAATCTGTGGTAAAGCTAATGAAAGAGCAACCTGCATTATCATTGCTCAAGGTGAAAAGTCTAGAGAAACAACAGGAATGCAGCATACACAAGCTACAGCTAAAGT
Organism: Xenopus borealis; assembly: GCA_024363595.1. Lineage (NCBI taxonomy): Eukaryota > Metazoa > Chordata > Amphibia > Anura > Pipidae > Xenopus > Xenopus borealis. The sequence continues at coordinate 89,335,697 of CM044442.1, read as the reverse complement.
ATCTGCATTAAAATGCATTAGCCTTGGGGTCATAACTCTCCAGCTAAAATTGTTCTTTTAGGTTTATGTTTTAAACCAGGTTCATTGTATCCTCCTGTGTTCAGTGAAGGACAGAAGTGTTCAGGGTGTTTATTGTAGTATCAGCCATAAAGTGAGATTCATGAAGGCATAAGTAAATTATAATCTGGGCTGATATCGACTTTATATCACAATGATATGAAGACAAATGCATATGTATATGTGTAAAGCATACTGATAAAACACTGTCCAGTGCAGTATACTGTATATCCCCATAGCAACTGAGGAACTGCACTTCCCAGAATTCTTCCATAGAAATTGTACTTTAACAACTAAACAAACTAAAAAAAAAGCTACATTTAAAAAGAAAAAGATTGTGTGGTATTCATTGCTTTGCTTCGGTTCTTAAGCAACCTTAAAGCCAAAAGCAGTTAATGAGAGAATTAAAAAATCAGAATAAAAATCAAAATAAGAGTGGTCCTGTATTTATACATAGTAGGGATGCACCGAATCCAGGATTCGGTTCGGGATTCGGCCAGGATTCGGCCTTTATCAGCAGGATTCGGATTCGGCCGAATCCTTCTGCCTGGCCGAACCGAATCCGAATCCTAATTTGCATATGCAAATTAGGGTCAGGGAGCTAAATCACGTGACTTTTTGGCACAAAACAAGGAAGTAAAAAATGTTTTCCCCTTCCCACCCATAATTTGCATATGCAAATTAGGGTTCGGATTCAGTTCGGTATTAGGCCAAATCTTTCGGGAAGGATTCGGGGGTTCGGCCGAATCCAAAATAGTGGATTCGTTGAATCCCTAATACATAGCAGCTGGACAGACAAGTGGACACACAAATATTAGCTCCAATGAAGACCATGTGTGTTTTTGTACCATTGATCCTAGGAACTATGCAATGAAATATGCAAAAGGCTTTCAGCACTGAAGTCCGCTGAATATTAAAGTATAAGTAACTTGGAAACACAACAGGAAATCTAAAACCTGATCACTAATCATAAATTAACTATTGGCTTGTTGCCGATAAATATGCATCCAAAAATACACCAGATCCTTTGGTACT
>CM044442.1:89304882-89327560 GCA_024363595.1 Xenopus borealis | reverse complement strand
TGTTTTTGATGGTTTATACATCACTGTATACCCCCCCTACCCGTTATGTTTTATTCATATACCTGATTGCACCGTGTCTCTAATCGATATCATTAAGTTGCCACCATGACATTCGCTCTCTTGATATCCTTCTTCTAAATTGATGGGCCAGCTCTTCCTCAAGACGTGAGATTTGCATCGGCCAGCTCTGATCTTTCAAGTACCATTCTTCATTGTTCGTTTTTGCAAATGACTTATTTGTCAAGACCTTGGGACCTTCTGGTACACTACCTATTAAACCCACTGGCGGAGGGAAGACAAGGAGGACGCATTGCTAAGTTGGTGGCGCCATCTAGCGGTGGAAACTGGTCTACAGGAATTTTCCAATGTGCGACCAGTGGGAGAAAGAACCAGGGCAGCGCTTGGGTTTCAAGTATTTTCCGAATGCGAACTGGCACATTGGGTTTGCAGATTCTCCCTGCTTTCTGCCAGGAGGATCAATGTAATTGGCAAAGGCACTATCCGTTCTCACTGTCTGCAGGTTTCACCTAACAGCTGTTTCTTACACAATGTAGAGATGCATGATGTGGCTGGATGAAATGGAACTGCATACGCCATATTATAATAATTCCTGGGAGTTCCACAAGGAGAAGTTTTATTTTTTACGTAGTATTTAATAACTGTCTCATGACTTTACATGTTACACTTAAGTCGCATCCCATAATGATTTAGAAGAACGGCAGGTGTCTGTTTGTAGTTCAGCACTCCTCGGTTTATGTGCCAGCTGGGGCAGGTTAGCCTATCCTGGATACTTTACAGATGCGACTTTTGTAGCACTATCTTTGTCAGACTGACAACTGCACAGATAGAAAATGGAAATGATTGGCACTGGGTAACACTGACGTGGGAAGCTGATATTTTTTCCCCTATTACATTCCAGGCATCCCTGTGAATGTTCCATTGGAGGAAACACACTTCAAACACCTCCTAATAAATGTGATCATTTCTTGCATAGCTGGAAGAGACTCCATGGTGTTTAGATTACAGTGTGTAACTGAGAGATTGTGCCTTTATGCTCTCTTGACATTTTGGGAATGATGGAAACATTCCAGCCCTGTTTGATTGCACAGATGTTCTGTATTGCCTGCATGGCTAATGTCTAGATTGGCATCGAATTTATGGATTGATAGAGAACCTGCTGAGGAGAGTGGGAAACATGAATGCACATAATGCACATTGCCTTTAGCTACTTTCCATGGCCTGGTTTTTATTGATGTCCAATTTAAGCAATAGGCTCTAGTGTCATCATAGGATATTGACAGGCAGAAAACATGCAATTTTTATCCCACAGACCTTACAGAATAATGAGACGCAATATGCCTTTCATTGCAGTTATCACTTTCTAAATGCCATGAATGATTTGTGTGTGCAAGCTATGCTGCATTAGCCCAGGGAGCTACATCTCTGTATGTGTATTGTCTGCCCCCCCTGAAGTACACACTCTGCAAAGGCAAGTTCCACTACAGATCTTAGGGCACATATTAACAGAGCAGTCATTTTGGTCACTGTTTTCTGTGTTATCTTATTCAGGGAGTTACATCAGTATAAATATGCCTGTGCATATTTTATTGTATAACGGATCTTCAAATGCTTTAGAATCATAACATTTAAAGCTAGGACAGGTTGGGACTCATAAAACACAGATCCATTTCAGTCTGTAAGTTTAGCAGCATATCCAGCCACATTATATAAACATTTTTTACAAAGATACGCAGTTATTTTTTCATAACATCACAACAACATTTTTCTGCAATTTTTATTTCTAACAGGCTGAAGGATTTTTATTGCTCTTCTAAAATATATCAACAAGGGTTTAAAGGGGATGTTCACCTTTCAGTTAACTTTTAGTATGATGTAGAGAGTGATATTCTGAGACAATTTCAATTGGTTTTCATATTTTATTGTTTGTGGTTTTATCGTTATTTAGCTTATTATTTAGCACCTCTATAGTTTGCAGTGTCAGCAATCTGGTTTCTAGGGTACAAATTACCCTAGCAACCCTGAATTGATTTGAATAAGGGACTGGAATATGAATAGGAGATGGACTGAATAGAATGATAAGTAATAAAAAGTGGCAATAACAATACATTTGTAGCCTTACAGAGCATTTGTTTTTAGATGTGTCAGTGACCCCCATTTGAAAGCTGCAAAGAAACAGAAGAAAATTGCAAATCATTAAAAAACTATGAAATATAAATAATGAAAACCAATTAAAAAACCTTCCTAGAATTGGCCCTTCTACAATATACTGAAAGTTAACGTGAAGGTGAACCACCCCTTTAAACTTCAAAATCTAATCATGCCCAAATGAAAAAATATATCATTCTATTTACCACTTAAAAGGTTTTAAATGTAATTTCTAATAAAAATCATCTTTCAGTCCCTTGTTATTCGCCACCCTGCTGGTTCTGACTATAATAACACTGCACCAGAAACCATTTGATTATAAGACTTTAAAATGAATCTATATTGCTTATTATTAACATGTATTTTTAGAGCACTGACATTTTTTGCAACCCTGACATCCTCCTTTAATTCCACAATATGTTCCCTTCTGATGCAACATCAATAGAATACAGAGATATGTTTTGTGTTTCTTTTACTGTACCCCAAGGCTCGTGGGATTCCAATGCCTTGAACAAGCTATATTGTATACAGTATTGTTTTCCTAAGGGCAGAGGAAGAAACTGACCGTCACTGCAAAATAATGTCTGTTTAAACTCCTGAGGAAATGAAATCTGTAAGAGCTCTGTGGCCTGAAAGCCAACTTTAAAACTTTGTTTTCTTGTTTCTGCACAAAGGCCATCAATCAATTCTCTCTAATTCCTTACCCTTGTCACTGGCATTAATCCACTTTAGTTGTAGTGGGGATTTTTTTTTTGTTTTGGGCATTTGCTAAGACTGTGCTAGAAACATGGTCACACGGTCCTGTGGGTATTTTCTGTGCCGTTCACTATGTGGTTCAGTGCTATTTCCTTTCATTCAGGGTAAGCAAACAGTTAGCTAGAGATTCTGAGAAAGCCAACCTTAATCAGACATTCCCAGATGAGAGCAAACATCTGTATTTAACCAGCCTTAGAGAAAATACCAAATCTCCCTTGATTTCTAATTGCGGCATAATAGGTTTATGCTAACAAATATTGCCAGCTACATCTCAGAAATATATTAGTGTGCTGCATATTTAATAGGGCTAAACATTTATGCATAAATGTGGGGATTTCTTTCTCTCTTTTTTCATTTATGTGCTATTAGATGACTTTCTTTCATAGGATGCAGACATGGAATAACGGGTAAGAAGAACAGAGCATTCGGTTTTATTCAGTAAAGCAGAATGCATACTAAGTGATATAATTTAGGGAGAGACACTCCATACCTATGCACCAATGTTATTAATGGGGGGCAAGTTTTATAACCTGTATCAGGTCCTTGACAAGCGATATAGATAAATGATGATGGATTTTCCTTGCAGTAGGGGCAAATCTTTAATTTGTTGCTGTTTTTGAACCTCTGGCTTGACTATATGTCTCGATACAGTGAACTTCTGGCACCAGAATTTAATTTAAGAATCCCCAAATCAGAAGCCAGAGGTTCAAACACATCAACAAATTAAAGATTTGCCCCTTCTGCAAGGAAAATCCATCACCATTTATCTACAGTATATCGCTTTTGCAATTCACTAATAATGAGCAATTGTTTTTGCCAAACATGGATTCTCTCTGTATTTTGTCATCTGCAAAAATTTTCAAAAAATGGCAGTGAATCAAATGTATGTTGCACAACAAAAAGTCACCGCGTCCCACTGACTCCAATGTATTTGATGTGGAAACATTGCAACAAAAAATGGGCATTGATTCAATGTGTTACATTTTCACAGTTTTTTACATTTTCCAGTGGTTTTGCAATATGTTCAGCAAAGTGATAAGGGACAGATTTGCTTAAAGATCACTTTACAATAATGAATAACAAACAGGGGTTTTACAATACTTCAGCAAAAAAAGATTACAGTATAAATATACAGATGAAGCCACTTTGGATTGTGTGTTTGACACAGAATAACTGAACTCATCTATCCCATTTATCCCACTTAGCACAGAATATTGTGTCACGGCATCCCATCCAATTAAAGAGTTCACCATTGAAAACAATGGTGCTTTGGTATGCTAATGAAAAGGTTAAATGCATTAAATGAGTTAAGATGATATTACTAATATTAGATAACACAGTTTCTTCAATTAACCCTGAGTCATGACGCATTTAACTCACAAATCCAAGTGGCTGCATCTGTAGTATTGGAAGGCCATGCTCACAACAGCCAAAAATCTAAAGATGCTTAAAGGATATCTAAACCTTAAAGGAACAATAACATCTAAAAATGAAAGTGTTTTATCGAATTCGACCCTTAGTAAATGTGCCCCTTAGTAATTCATTTAAATTCTTATTACACAGTAGCTTTGGAAACACCACACATCGCATCCCAATTTAATAATTTAATAATTATCTCTGTAGCATCAGTTTCTATAACATTTCTAAAAACATTTCTATCTAACAGAATCTAACATGGTGACCCCCCCCCCGTGTACACCTTTGAAGCTCTGAATCATCTGAAACTGTCATGGGAAAACATGCTTTTTTTTTTTTTTTAAACGCATCAGTTAATAGTGCTGCTCCGGTAGACTTCTGCACTGAAATCCATTTCTCAAAAGAGCAAACAGATTTTTTTATATTCAGTTTTGAAATCTGACATGGGGCTAGCCATTTTGTCAATTTCCCAGCTGCCCCTGGTCATGTGACTTGTGCCAGCACTTTAGGAGGGAACTGCTTTCTGGCAGGCTGTTGTTCTTCCTTCTCAATGTAACTGAATAGTACGCAGTGGGACATAGGTTTTACTATTGAGTGCTGTTCTTAGATCTACCAGGAAGCTTTTATCTTGTATTAGGGAGCTGTTATCTGGTTACCTACCCATTGTTCTTTTGTCAGGCTGCTGGGTGGGGGGAAGGGAGGGGTGATATCACTCTAACTTGCAGTACAGCAGTAAAGAATGATTGAAGTTTATCAGAGCACAAGTCACATGACTTGGGGCAGCTGGGAAATTGACAATATGTCTAGCCCCATGTCAGATTTCAAAGTGAAATATAAAAAAAATCTGTTTGCTCTTTTGAGAAATGGATTTCAATGCAGAATTTTTCTGGAACAACACTATTAACTGATGCATTTTGAAAAAAAATGATTTCCCATGACAGGATCCCTTTAATAATGGGATTCTGGGTTTTGCTACAGCATCTTATTTACTAAAATACAGTGCATGAAAGAAGCACTGTACAGCTCAGTCTCCTCTCCTTATGGAGCTGGCCTTGCCTATATGCTTTTTTTCTATGACTTATTTTATTAACATCAACAATTAGCAACACACTGACTTATAGAAATTCATTTATTACACAAGTCCACAATTATCTTACATATAAAAATAGTAGCTGGCCTTATCTTACATATAAATTGTGTTATCTGAACTGAATCTTAATTATCTGACATATAAAAATAGTAGAGCCCTTTATGCATTGAGCTATAACACATTAAAAAACATGGGGGTATATTTTAATATATTTAAAGAACATTAATCCAGCTTAGACATTGCCACGTTATTAATATTTCTTCATGCAATATAAATTCCTTGTAAAAAAATCAGAGGGCAGATTTACTAGGTATCGATCTAGGGAACACAGCAGTTCAATACATTCCCCAGTTATTAATATTTAGTGTTTTTTTTTTGACTGTCAATAATATATGTTACTGCCAATAAATGTTACTGCCAATAAAGGGGTTGTTCACCTTTGAGTTAACTTTTAGTATAATGTAGAGATACTCTGAGACAATTTGCACTTGTTTTTAATTTTTTATTGTTTTTTGTTTTATAGTTATTTAGCTTTGTATTCAGCAGCTCTCCAGTTTGCAGTGTCAGCAATTTGGTTTCTAGGGTACAAATTACCCTAGCAACCCTGAATTGATTTGAATAAGAGGCTGGAATATGAAAAGGAGATGGACTGAATAGAATCATAAGTAGTGATGGGCGAATCTCCCGTGTTTCGCTTCGCCGAAAAATTCGCGAATTTCCAGCGAAATTCGCGAATTGGCAAAAAAATTAGCGAAACGAGTCGCGCGTCGGTTTTGACGCGCGCCGCGTCAAACGCGTCACGTCGTTTCCGACGCGCGGCGCGTCAATCGCGTTGCATCGTTTTCGGCGTGTGTCGCGACGTTTTCGGCGTGCGTCACGTCAAAAACGACACGCGACTCTTTTTTTGGGCGAATAAATTCGCCCATCACTAATCATAAGTTATAAAAAGTTGCAATAACAATACATTTGTAGCCTTACAGAGCATTTGTTTTTAGATGGTGTCAGTGACCCCCATTTGAAAGCTTGAAAGAAACAGAAGGAAATTGCAAATCATTAAAAAACTATGAAAAATAAATAATGAAGACCAATTGAAAAGTTTCTTAGAATTGGCCATTCTACAATATAGTAAAAGTTAACTTGAAGGTGAACCACCCCTTTAATGTTATCAAAGCATTTACAGCTTTGATCAATTAGTTTTGGAAAACTAATGCCCACTAAATTGTTAAACCACATGAGTTTAATGAGCACAACTGTCAAACAGAGTTGTCAACAATCATGGAGACTAAACCCAATAGATAACAAAAGGGATGCTTGCAGTGTCCCATGCAGTGGGCAAAGAGCAAAAAAGGCAGCCATTTGTGCAGAAAGGGGTTGTAAATTCACTCTAGAACGTGAAAGTGCAACTATTAAAATGACCTTCACATAACAGATGATGTATATGTATGATCATATGTTCTTTTTATTTCACTAATGAGATTTTAAGAGGTTATCATACCACTTTAACCCTATGCTCGTTCTGGCCTTTAACTGGCATACGTTACTGCACACAATTAAATGCAATGAACTGTGGATAAACTTAAAACTAAAGTCCTTTGGGAACGCTTAGAATCGTTGGAGATTGTCTAAGGTCTTTACAAATAATGTAGACTTTCCCAAAGAATACATTTTTACAGTTAGGAAGTGAAGTAGAGCTGAATGGTGAACACTAGGCTAACTGCTAATATCCAATGTCCAGAGCCAGATTAAAAAATATCATGCTAGGCTTTTGCATGAGGAATTTTTCAATACTAGAAAGCCTGTTTATCAAAATTCAAATTTGTAAATTTTAGAGTTTTTTTTTTAATTTGAATAAACCCAAAAAATGTTTTACCAAACTTGTTTGTTTGCTTATTTGAATGCAAAAAACTTGATTGAATACAACTGTGCAAAGAACTCGATGGCATCAAATTTGTATTTTATTCATAATCTTCAAATATTGCCAAATTGTGCTTATTCAACATAGTATATAAAAGAGATCACCATGAAGTCTAAATGTAATCACATTAAAGCCTCTGCCCAAAATCTACTTTTAAGATATATATATATATATATATATATATATAAAACATATTGCCTGTATGCAGCTTGAATTTGATTAGAATTAGACTGCTATCACCTTCAGCAAATACACAGTATACTGTATATAGTATATAAAGTATATAAATTAAATTTACAGACCATGGAATTAATGAAAGTGGTAATTGTGAGAAAGGGACATTTATATGTTTGTAAATAATATATATTACATATAACCATATTTGGGATGGAAATACAAATTGTATATTTAAATCTAAAGATTCTGGAGAACAGTTCTGAACATAACTTCATCAAAGGGAGTAGTATATAACAGTGTAATTGCGGCCTGTAGTAGGTGGGCCATGCTAAGTAAAGTTTATCAAAAAAAGATTCTGGAGAACAGTTCTGAACATAACTTCATCAAAGGGAATAGTATTATTCCAGCCTGTAATAGGTGGGCTATGCTTAGTAAGTTTCGCAAAAAATATGTGTGAAATTCACTCTATTGTCAAAGTGATTGGTACTGCATGCATTGTACACTAATTAAGATGGCCATACAAAAGCCAATAAAAGCTTGGCTGATTCAGACTGAGTTGGCAGCTAAGTGGCTAGTGCACTAAATCTTCCTTTCTTAAATATTTCAACTTAACACCATTGCAGTGCCCCAAGGTCCACTTGCAACCAAATCACTGAAAATTGCTATATGCCATTTAAGAAGGGGTCTGGGGCAAGGTTAAAGGTTCTAAAATAAAAAGTCTTCAGAAGGCTTTAGTCCCCCTTTAAATTACAAAATCACAAATGCTACAACATTCTGTCTCTTCATAATGACATAAAACAACATATTTCACTTTTTTCCTACGACATGGCGTGGTATTTACCAGTAGTCTTTCCTGTTTACATGAAGATCTTATTTCTAAAGAAAATCAATGATCTGTGGAGGCTTGCTTTAGAAAATAAATAAAAAGCTCTTCAAGAAATCCTAAAGGGCAGCCATGGTCTAACTAATATATTTGGCTTTCTGGAGAATAATACAAAAAAAGATGGCAATCAGATGTACTTGACATTATTATGTTTAGTTTTTTAAAGGGCATTTTACGAGCAGCAGAAGATAAAAGCTGTTTTAGAAGTTGAGGCTCTTGGGGTTGGAGGAAGAATAACAAAGTGAATAGAAAAGGAGGTGGAGAAATAAACAGAGAACCAGAAAAGTGTCTGTAAAAGTGTTAGCTGCAAGATGATGCATTGTTAGCAGGTAAGTGGCATTTGCTTTGTAGGACAACTGCTGTTAAACAGTAAAGTTCTGTACTGTCAGTGTTCAATTCTATTTTTTTCCCTGGATAAACATTATATAGAGTGACCACCCCTGGAATTCATTGTAATTCTCATACCAAGGTTAGAAATGTACAAACCACACATTTAGCCTAATGGATTTTTTACATTCAGTACTTTGAAGATGAAGCTGTGATTTTGCTTGCCTAGTCCCAGTTCATATAAACATTAGATAATTGTACAATCTAGACAAAAATGTTTGATTCCACATTCCATTGATCAATATGATTAAAAAGTAGATTCATGCAGTTCTGGGTTAGCTAATGAGCCTAAATACTGAACTGTCAGCCAACATGTACCGTATATCCATTGTGAAAACTGGCTGCAGTGGTGCAGCTAGTTCTTTTAGGTTTTCCCTGTTTGTGTACAAATGCAAATCGACAATAGATCACATAATACTTATTTATTGCTGCCTATATGAATACAGCAATAGGAGGACCTTTAAACCCAAGGGAAAATCAGGAGATTATGCAAGTAAATTTGAATGGAGCAATAAGAAAGTCAGACAAAAATGGGAAAGCGTGTATATTTTGAGGGATGTAATATAACCTTATGAGCACCATTAAAAAAGTACGGATATGAAAGAGTTGCTTAAAAGAAATGCATATACTGTAATTGTTTAATTGTTTGTTAACATTTTTCCAACTATGTACAGGCATGGAATCCATTATATGGAAAGCTCTGAATTACGGAAAGGCTGTCACCCATAAGGGTATATTTATCAAAGAATGAAGTTAAGAGTGAAGTTCTGCCACTAGAGGGAAATTCCGCCGCTCTCCATTCATTTCTATGGGATTTTTAAAGGCGTATTTATCAAAGGTTGAACTTTCACTTCACCCATTGATAAATACACCTTTCAAAATCCCATAGAAATGAATGGAGAGTGGCGGAATTTCCCTCTAGTGGCAGAACTTCACTCTTTGATATATTTACCCCATAGACTCCATTTTATCCAAATAATCAAAATTTTTAAAAATGATTTCCTTTTTCTGTGTAATAATAAAACCGTGCCTTGTACTTGATCCAAAAGATAACTTGTACACTTGTAAAACAGTACCTTGTACTTGATCAGAAATATATAACTAATCCTTTTTGGAAGCAAAACAAGCCCACTGGGGTTATTTAAAGTTTCCATGATTTTCTGGTAGACTTGAGGTAAGAAGATCCAAATAAGTAAGTATCCTATTTTAGCACGGCAATTTCAGAACTGATTGTTTGTGGAATGTTAGAATAAATTATACATGATGCAGAGCCTCAAATAACACTTCTAGATGTCAGACTCTTAATACGTTTAAAGGAAAACTAAATCTTTTGCATTTTTCACCTTGAACCCCCCATTTTATGATATTCTTTGTGCTGCCTCAGAGATCACCTGCCTAGAAGTGACTGTAGCAGGAAGAATTGTGGAAGCTAAAAACAGAACTATGTCTATTAATTGGTTCATGTGACCTAACGTATGGTTTGTTTGTGTGTATGGTGAAACACAGAATCTTATTCTTTAATAGGGCAATTTTACATTTAGGATTACCCAATGGCACGTACTACTAAAAAGTATATTATTTTAAAAATTATTTATTTACATGAAGCAAGGTTTTCCATATCAGCTATTTTATGCAATATATAATAATAATATATTACATGGTTCAGGGTAATATTTTCCTTCACCATTGCTTGTTATAAAATTGTGTGACTTGTTTCCTAAATCAGATAAGGATTTCCGTTTTAATTCATATGTCACTTGTGTTTTCATCATCTTTCCTTTTTTTGTGTGTGTTATTGCTTATGTTTAATTTTGTTTGAAGGGAAAGGGGGGAAACATGTAACAATATAAGGTAAGAAAAGGTATGCAAAATTAACAAACATGGCTCGCATTTATAGGTAAGTATTGACATATGATGTCTCCATTGGCCCCTTCAGAGATACAATCAGGTGTATACCCAAGTTAGAAAGTCTATGCAACTGTTTACATGCGTGCAGTAATTTATATGTCGTCCTATCCCATTGCCACCTCAGACTTTTCCACAGGCATATACATTTCTACTCTGGGAGTTCTTTTAGGTTAACATGGAGCCATATTCTTTCAAACTTTTTTGGACACCCACGGGCCAGATACGTATGTTTGATTGAGGGGCAAACTTTTACATTGGACTCTACTGAACGATGAAGGGACCGTGTCTATTAATGCCTTGTACGGTTTGTACTTTTGTTCCCCGGGGTCGTGAAGAAGCAGTTGCACTAGGGGGGTATTGCATGTAATCTCTAAAGAGAAGAATTGGGCTTTAAAGGCACGGCAGAGTTGGAAGTATCTATACACCTGTAGTTCTGGCTTATGGAGTTGTATTTTAAAGGAGAATTCAACCCTGCACCGCTAAAACCCCTCCCTCCCGTAGCCCCCCCACACTATTGCCCCTAACATGTAAATTAACCCAAAGTGCAGGTTCCCTCCTGGAAGGTTTACGGGTGCCATCTTCTGCTGCACCATCTTCTTTTTTGTCCCGATGTTTGTGGTGCATGCGTAGTAGGATGCATTTGCCGTTAGCAGCAATAGCCAGGGGGGGGAGGGGTAGGCCGGGGGGAGGAGGGAGGGGGGCCTACTGGAGGGAGGGGTTTTAGCGCTGTAGGGTTGAATTCTCCTTTAAATTGCTGAAAAGTAGGGAATGCCTGATTTGTGAGAATATCCCATAAATATTTTAAGCCGACTAACGGCCAGTAAGTGAAACCTGTAGGGAGTAAAGATGTGGTAGGTTAGAGTTATTCCACAAGGGCAGGATTGGGAGATTAGTGGTGGCTAATGCCCAGTGTATGAGCAGGCAAGTCTCTGACTAGGGTGGATATTGAGGTTGTATAACTTTCATAATCTTCCAGCCACTATGGATGTGATAGATTTGGCTAGCAAGGAAATAGAAGCGTAGATGGGGCAAGGCTAGGCCTCCCTTATCAAGCGGGGCTATGAGTGGAGACCTGTTGGCCCATAGAAAGGGAAGTAGAATTGCGTTTACCATGCAGAATAGGCTCTCTGGGATCCAAACTGGGGGAATTGTGCAATTTGTAAAGCAGTTTGGGCAAGTAGTTCATCTTGCAGATGCTGACTTTACAGTGTATAAGTGTATGTGACAACATCTGTTGAAATGGTAATGCCCAGATATTTAAACGTTATTTTTTATGTTTAAACATGTTGGTTAAGGAAACTGGTAGCTTCAACCAGCCAACATCAAGTCTTGCAAACTGTATGAATGAATTTGTTGACTTTTAAACTTTCGTTATCAAATGATTTCTGGAGAATATTTATGTATGTATAACTTTATTTGTAAAGCAATGTTATGGAGCTGCAGAGCTGTCCAGAGCGTAATAGTACAATATATACATATACAGCGAGGGCCTTGTCCTCCCCAGTGGTCTGGAATGGGTGCTGATATAAGTTTGTGGTCGATCTTTGACTCATATGCTGTTGTCTAGCAGCGGGTTAACTATATGCGATATTGGCAATGGCGACAGTACCCTACATTAAGGGGCAGATTTACTATTGGTCGAATTTCGAATGATAAAAAAAATTTGAAATTCGACCAGGGAATAGTGGGGAGGTAAAATCCTACGAATTCGACTATCGAATTCGAAGGATTTTACCGCAATTTAAATGATCGAACAATCGAATATAGAAAATTCGATCGATCGCATAAAAATCGTTCGAATATTTGATTCGAATATTCGAACGATTTTTATGCGATCGATCGAATTTTTTATATTCGATCTTAGGGAATGATCCCCATTTCGGTAGGTTTAATCTGGCAAAGTAGGTGGTCGAATTTAAATTTAAAGGGGAAGTATTCAACCATGGAATTTTCGAATATTCGAATAAAATTAAATTCGAATGTTCAAATTATTCAAATTTGACTATTCGATGGTCGAATTTGGTTGAATTTGCCTAATTTGCATATTCGAAATTCAAATCTTTTAAAAAATTCGATTAAGTATTTGAATCACTCATGTGAATTTATGTGAATTTAGTATGTTTTGCCCCTACGTATGGAACTTCAGTATGTGCCAGGTAAACATCACAATAATGCAACGGACACTTACTTACTTTGGTGACAACACATGAACTATAATGATCACTTTGATGAATTTACCAGATTATTTTTGATTTTTCACTTTTTTTTTAATGGTTGTTACACATATGTGGGTGGGTGATTATAAATGGCTATACTGTGTGGAGTGGGTTGCAATATAATTTTAATATTAGCACATTTGTTATTAGTACTATAGTAATTGTAATATGGTGATGATTGTTAATAATATTACATAGATGTTTATTTACACATATATTTTGGGGTAATTATGTACATTATGATATTCTGTGTTGAATGATGTGCCATTTTGAGGATATAGAAATTACACCAGTGGTAGTACGATATAAGTATATTGAGGTGCCTGTGAGTGGCAGTACTGACATAAGGATAATTGATTTCGATATAGCTTACAACAAGCTTTTTCAATTAGGTTTAGCCTTTCACTTAGGTTGGGATGGGTAGTGACATAACATGAAATATATAATAGTATAGTAAATGCTGGGGTGGCAGAAACACTGTATTAGTCTCAAAGCATGACACATTGTAACAGCTTAAACGGAATTGTTACCATTAGTAGTTGGGACATAATTAGATACAGATAATATATATTGATATACAGATAATATACAGATAATATATAGCAAAACTGTTTCCCTATATATTTATGATAAGAGGTGAGGTGTTTATAAAGTTCTGTTGTATGTGGTTTGATTTTAATTCTAGCTAATGTTAAGCATTCACAGCATTAGATGCTATTTTTTAGATAGCAAAGAGATTTCAATACTGGATGGTGCATAATATAATTCTATTGGTGTATGTTAATGATGCTGATTGGTGTATGTTAATGATGCTGATTAAGTGTTGCAGCTGTTGTTTCCCGCCAGGCACTAGTTATAAGACATGATCTGAATTAGTACTGGCACTTTGAGAAAGGCTTCTGATGGAGCCAAAACGTTAGCCCTATGCTGTTCTACAAATAAACTTACTTTACATTTTTATGCACTGTAAGTGATGATCCTTTTGGAATGGATGGAAATAATTAATTGATCATGCACCCAGGCATATGAACACTTTAGAGTGCTGGCCTTCCTGGTGGTATGTTACATATATATATATATATATATATATATATATATATATATATATATATATATATTGTTCACCCGATATCTCTTGACAAAGATCCCTGTGAGGGATCGAAACGTCGAGTACAATAAAAAATCTTCTTTTTGCACCTAATGAAAAACCTGTGAGTGTCGCTATTTTTGCTACTATATATATATATATATATATATATATAAACAAGGAAGACAAATCACATAATAAATATATCCAGATCATTTCAGGACAAAGAGCTTAAGTGCTATGGTAAGAGACAGTGGGAAGGATATCCCTGCCTCCTATAGTTGACAGTCTAAGAGAGTAGAAGAAAAAGTTCTTGGATATGGATTAAACTGGCGTCCAGTGTTGAAAGCTATTAACAGTTTGAAAGGTAAGAAAAAACATTAGCTCTAAACAACTCCTCTAAACAATTTTCAGAGCTAAAATAAGTCAGTGCTTGATTAACCTCAGGCTGCCATTACAAGCACGATTCATTATCCAAGGACTGTATATTTTGAAATCTAAAGGGACTAGGCCTTACAGCGATAGTTTATGAAGCCC
Organism: Xenopus borealis; assembly: GCA_024363595.1. NCBI lineage: Eukaryota > Metazoa > Chordata > Amphibia > Anura > Pipidae > Xenopus > Xenopus borealis. Next base: position 89,313,022 of record CM044442.1, on the reverse strand, counting down.
TAAACTGATCTCAAACATCTACCTATTTAAAAATGATACCACATAATAATGACAGTCCATAATTACCATGTAACTCTATGGTTTAAGCTTTGATACGGTGATTTCTTAATTAGTTCCATTGATCAGCTGAAACTCCTTCTTGATTGACAAAGATATATCATATTTTAATATTATTAGAAAGGTGAAATTTCATGATTTGTTTCAAAATAGTAAGTGTCCTTCATCCTTCAGGCGGAATACTGCAGTCTGACATGTAAAGAAATTGACAGTATTTGTTGTGTCAGCCATTAGTTATATAAGATAGTGATGACTGAAATGTCTATTGAACTAAAAGATGTCAGCATTTGATATGACTGATATATGACTGGTGCATTCAAAGCAGACATTATGAGCCAACCAATTATCCAAGGACTGTCTATTTTTATACACAAAGGGACTATAGAAATATTCATTTAAAAAGACAGGTTGAGGAGCTACAGTAAAAAACACATATATTTTGGGATTATAAAATAGACCATTACATATTAACCCTTCTATTAAATTCAATGGATATTATTATACTCACATCAAAATCGCTTTCTTTCATCATTATATTCTGTCATATTTCATGGTTTGGGAATCAGACAACCCAGAATTTAAGTATAGGTGCTTGATGTTTTCTAAAGATTGTTGTTTTGGTTATCGCTACAGAAATGTGTTTTTGTTACTTCCTTCAAAGAGATGTAGGGGTATATATCATGCACTGATTTGCAATTTTATTATTGGTTGAATGGAGGAGTCACATTTTATCCATGGGGCCAATGGGCATCTGACCAGGGTCCAATGATCTGGGGGGGCACTGAATTAGACACATATTGCCGGCTCCATTGCCATTCCTGTTGCCCTCCTTCCCCCACCATCTGTCCCTCTTCTGAGGAAGTGGCGGGACGGCACAAAACGTGTTAAGCGTGGGGTTACAGGACACACTGTTGTAATATGATTTTAATGGAGATACAATAAAGAAGATTTTATGTTTTCAGTCACCGTGTACTCCGTTGAATTGCTATAACGTTTTCCCCTCTTCTGTTTTTTGCAAAGGTCTGTGTGTTCCACTGTGGAATGCGCAACCATCTTGGATTTTTCTGCAGCTTACAGAGCAGGCAGACAGAGAGAAAGTGAGAGCCAAACAGCTGTGGGAGCACAATGAAAGATGAAAAATTTGCTACTGGTATTCTGCCTGTGAAAGAGTAATGCTTTCAGTCTATCACATCTCTATTCATAACATACTCCATTTTCTAGGAACCATGCCTCTCTCCCCCCCCCGGGCAAACAACCCTAAGTTGCCAACACAGGAGAGGAGGAGGAGGGATTTTAGCGCCAAAGGGGTTGACTTCTCCTTTAAACACTTATGTGTAGGACAATGAGTTGATCTGTACTGATCTTTCCTGATGGACTCCCATACCCTCACTATTATGATGCTTTGTTTCATATAACAATTGCTTCTGTGTGTCCTCTTGCTTTGTGATGAGATTCCTGTACTGAAAGATCTATCTGGACCCTTCCAAGTTTGGAATCATAAGCAGAGATGCCCCCAAAGCTGTATATAAAGTAAAAGGGTTTACAAGACAAGTGTTGAATGTACAGAACATCACCATTACATGGAACTTCTCATTTCTTACTCACAGGAAGGTAAATACATTTTTGGCTTGTGTAGAAAGATTACAATTTATCTTTTGGAATTAGTGCTGATATCTGAAGCCAAAACAGTGTACGCTGCACCTGAAATAATGAATGCATCTTTTTTTTTTTTTTTAAGAACACTATGATTTTCTATAGTAGAAGTATACACTTTTCTTACAAACGCATGATCATCAAGAAAGCTCAATTTTAATAAGGTGTCAGACAGTGGCAGAACAGTAGTGGTGGGGGGGTGCGACTGCACTAGGGTCCATACCCCCTTGGGGTCCGCCAGCCATTTGCATGTGAGCAAATCCACTGCAAAAATATATTTTGGATGAGGTGGGGGGCCAACTGCATGGCCTGCACCTGGGCCCCATGGGCGTAGTTACATTACTGGTGTCAGAGTTGTTGCAGGTCCTTGTTTTTATCTGTAATAGGAACTATGGACTAGGGATGCACCAAATCAACTATTTGGGATTCGGCCTAATCCCTTTGACCCCTGGACTATTTACAACCCACCATAATTCATTTTGTAATCTTGATTGATCTCTATCTATTTGTAACTTCCTAATTTATTGCCCATGAATACCTTTCACTGATCTAATAGTATACCTTCTAGCCCTCATTTGTATCTTGCCTGACGAAGGTGCCTTGGTGCTCCGAAAGCTTGCAATGTATTCCTATTGTTAGCCAATATAGGTATCAATTCTACAATACTTTTGCGTTTGTTTGTTTTTTTAATTGTTATTTATGAATCCTTTGTGAAAGATTCGGATGAATACTGAACCGAATTGGAAACCTAATTTGCATATGCAAATTAGGAGCAGGAAAGGAAAAAGTGTGAACTTTTTCACTTCCTTGTTTTGTGATAAAAAAAATCACGTGATTTTCCTCCATGTCCCTCAATTACATATGCAAATTAAGATTCGGATTAGGTTCGACTAGAAACAAGGATTTGGCAGAATCTGAATTCTGCTGAAAAAGGCAGAATTCTGGCTGAATCCTGAACTGAATCCTGTATTTGGTGAATCCATACTTTGGACCACTAAAATATATTGCATGCTCAGGAAAATAGAAATTTAAATAGCAATTTCAGGGACATTTCAAAAAGGTATCATACAGAAAACATAAGGGTTTACAATTAAAAAAAAGTACAGCAGTAGCAAGTAAAAGTTAATTGTTTGACTTATAAAGCAGATATGCACAAATAATGAGGCAGGTCAGAGCTAAGGTTTTCATGCTGTGTATGTTCTTGGATAAGTCAGTTTTTAAAAGTCTTCCTAATGTGACAAACCTTGTAGTCACTATGATTGGTCAAAAAATATGATTACAATGTGTCTAGGTGTCTTTTATTTCACACAGAATTTAGTTATTTTACACATTTCCCTGTTTTATTGCTACTGAAACTACTATAATAATGGAATTGCTCTGAATTACCTTTTGTATAAAAGTGAATAGCCTGAGTAAAATTAATATGCAAGAAACTGTTTAACTTACTATCAATTTATTATAAAATGCTTTCAAAGTCAATATTAAGACACAAAAAAAACAATTTTTTTCTGCTTTGATTACATTTCGGAAAAGTTGGCATCAGAGATGCAGTACATGACCCCTGCACAACACATGGGTATAGAGATGCTAGTGTGAGCCATAAATCAAGCTGCAGCCAAGGTTTACACACCAAGCCACACATTTTGCTTAAGTTTGATCAATGGCAACAGATATGTAAAGACATTAATATTCCTCTACCTCCCATCCCAGTTGTAGCTCCTTAATGCAGATGTTTATACATGAGAGCAAGAGAATCTCATGGGGAAGGTGTACTTTACAGGGAGCACAAACTCTTTTCATAATGTTCTACACCAAATTGGAATTAGTGACTCTGGGGTTATTTAATGCTAATGTTTCTGTAATGATTGCCAGACAGCTAATTAGCATATGTCAGGTTCGTTTCAGTTAACTAATTGCCTTGTTAGATAATGTATGGGCAGGTATATTTTATAGCAGAAGAGACTCCCCCCTCCCAAGTACAAGTAAGGTTAACATTATTTATAAAAGTCTAATTATTCTTTACGTTTTCATATGAACTTACCGTAAAGCTCCATTAATCTTCCCTTAAAGCGATCAGTCAAACAGAAAGTGATCTATAATGTAATACGCGCAAGGAGAAATATATAGCGATAACCAGCAAAGTGTAACTGCCAGAAGTCCAAATTTGGATGAAAAATGTGTTTAATATATATGACAGAAAGTCGCCAACAGACAACTCCTGGCCGTGAAGGCAAATGAGTCCCGAAGGAAATAGCAAAGGAATAACAAAAACGAAAAAAAAAAAAACCCAACAGAATTACAGTATGCTACTGTAGTTTTCAAGGGCTTAGTCCTGGGGTTTTCTGCATTGTGCTTGCTTTTTCTTTTATTAGTATCATCTAGGCCAGAGACAAACTGCTGAGTTGGGAACATTTCTGTAAACTGGATGGCAAAATTCTCCAGTTCGCCAAAATTTTTGCCTTCTCCTCTTTCCACCTTCAGCTTTGACGCCTTTATGACAAGTATTAAAATTTTACTAAATAATTTTTCATGTACAGGTATGGGATCATTATCCAGAATGCTTGGGACCTGGGGCTTTCTGGATAACAGATCTTTCCATAATTTAGATCTTGATATCTTGCAAACTAAAAATTACACATTAAACTCAATTTGCTGGACCTGCTTCCATTAAGCATTAATTATAGCTTAGTTGCTCCAATTTTAAGTATTTTGCACAGTGTTAATGCATGAACCCTAGAATGTTTTTAAGTAATGAATAAATAATGTACTGTTGCCCTGCAGTAGTAAAACAGGTGTGTTTGCTTCAGAAGCACAACTATAGTTTACACATAGGAGATAACAGATAAGCTAGGTAGAATCCCACTGTATACTACAGTGCTTATCTGTTATCTGCTGTGTAACCTGTACATTTTCTCCTTTTTCAGCTTTGGATTTTAATCGTGTTTATGAATTTCAATAGTTCAGCTTTGAATGCCTGCCCCACAGCTACCCAGCAGCGTTTTTACTGTATTCAAACTAAAGTATTTCTAAAACAAACAGACCAATTTTACCAGTACAGGACAACAGTACATTATAACACTTTCATTTTTAGGTGTTAATGTTCCTTTAATGTCACGCTACTAATTGCCAAAATCTACATACTGGGTAATTGGTTTCCCACTGAGATTGTATTTTACTGGCTTGGCAGGTAAAAATTATGTTGGATGACTATGTAATTTATAAGCAAGAAAGAAAGCATAGGAAGGTGTTTCTTTTCAGAAAACATGCCATCCTTACTGGGCAGGACTGTGCATTTCTAGGAAAAATAGAAATTGAACAGCACCACTTGTTCTTGTGAAAAATGAAAGTGCCTTTATTGCAGACTTATGGGCATCCCAGCCCATAAGTCTGCAATAAAGGCACTTTCATTTTTCACAAGAACAAGTGGTGCTGTTCAATTTCTATTTTTGATATTATTACCGGTGGAGAGTGGCCACTGGGAACCTGCACCACAATACAAGCAAGAGAAAGCACAAGAAGTGGTGCTGACTACCAAATTTCTACTGTGCATTTCTAGGAACAGCAGGAACAGTGTTTTAAAGTAATTAAAATTTAATGTACTGATCTCCTCCTACTGGTGTGTTTGCTTCAGAAACACTACTATAGTTTTTGTAAACAAGCTGCTGTGTAGCCATGGGGCAGCAATTCAAGCACAGGATACACAGTAGACAAGCTCTGTTGTTTACAATGGGATTCTTAAGAACTTATTTTTTTTTTCTGCTTGGTATTGTGTGCCTTTTCACCTTTTTCAACTATGAATGGCTGGCCCCATGGCTTCAGAGCAGCTTGTTTATATAAATTAGTATAAGTAGAGTTTCAGAAGCACACACAGCAGTTTTACGAGTGCAGAACAACAGTGCATTTTGTTGTAATTACTTTAAAACACTTCCATTTTTTGAGGTTTCCGTTCCTTTAAGACAAAGACCTGGAGCCTACCATGTGTTACTTTTTGATCAACACAAAACATTTAATACTTTAATATTAAAGTTTTTCAGTACTGAGTCTTTTTCGCTCAGTATTTTGTATAACCCAGTGCACACATCCCGGCTCTACAGATACCAGTAAATACAATTTCAAGTTCCATAGACATTTGGTACTTATTCATAGGTACAGTACATCTATTAATTTTACTATTTGTTGCAAAATGGTGTCAAAATTATACAAAGGATCCATGCAGTACAAATTTTACACTTGGGCATCATATTTCTCAGAGTCTTCTAATGAAACTCCTTCCCCTTAGGGTTTTTTCCCTTACACAAGGACTCTACATTCAATCATCCTTTCCTGAACAAACTCTTGTCTTATAAGTAAGCTTAATTAAGAGCAAGGTCTTACAAGCCATGGCCTACCCGCTGACAGACGGTCGGGGGGCTTGGGTCTAATCCATCAGGCAATGATATTTTTCCAAGCATAAAATAGGAGGAACAGTATCAGTGTCTTCACCTCAATCAAAATCAATAGCTCCAAATAGACTCATGCCAGATGCAGACACGACTACCATGTATGATAGAGTGCTGAACACATGAAAGCCATCAGCCACGTTGTTTGTATTAATATGTTAATCAATAAATGTTACAGCTTACTCCCCTCCATCTTCCAAATCACATTAATGGATGACACATTTAGAGATGATCATTCAGTTCAGTTCAAATGGCAAGAATTACCCAGATCCAGTTAATTTCTGGACCTACTCCTGTAAGCTGGACAACTCTTCATAAAGCCAGAATCTAATATTCGGTATTTGATATGTTAATTATGTGCATACTGTATATATATATATATATATATATATATATATATATATATATATATATATATGTATGTATATATATATATATAGATATATATATATACCAACCAAACAGATCCGCACCAAGTTTAACTCTTTCTTCAAAGACCTGGGTGCTTCTCCTTGGGACTGTATGCAGAAAACAAAATATATATAATATATATGGAGTACACTACTAAATTTTGTTTTGTGTATATATATATATATCCAAAAATCAAGGCGAGCACTTGCAGATCTTAAAAAAAGTAAAGAATAATTTATTTAAAGCAAAAAAGTGCTGACGTTTCGGCTATAACCTTAGCCTTTCTCAAAGTGGCATACAAGTGTGCAACAAACCAATTTATGTCACTTTGAGAAAGGCTAAGGTTATAGCGGAAACGTCAGCAGTTTTTTGCTTTAAATAAATTATTCTTTACTTTCTTAAGACCTGCGAGTGCTTGCCTTGATTTTTACTCTGCACACTGTTAGCACCCAGGCACTATACTTCCTTATTTACGTGATTGTGCAGGCTCTTGTCTATTCTACATATACTATATATATATAAAGTGAGACAGAGCGAAAAATACACTATTATGCAATGGTTAAATGTGCCCATACAACTGTCTCTGTGTTATGCTAACCATGTACCTGGTAATTGCTTCTCTGAGCACATATCAGGGAAATAACAAATGAAGTGAAGCAGCAGAGGAGCAGCTGGCTGGTTTGGTAGCTGGAGCCTCCTACGCTCAGACAGCTTTTGTGCACTTTTAAATGGTGCATAATGGTGCATACTTATTTCAGGTGTCAGGGTGACTTTCCTGCTTGGCTTTTTCTTTCCTTGGGTACATTTGACAACATGATTTATACAGGGCTTTGCTCAGATCTGTGCCACACTGTGCATCTCATATCCATACTAAAAATAATAATTGTGAGTATATAACTCGCAGAAAGAAACATAATATATATAACAGGTATATAATATTAAAATGTATATCACCGCTTACAGTAATGGTTTCATTTTTTTTCCCTTGCCCTTTTCTCAGTAATTGACAAAGGTCCATTAAAGGGTAACTAACAAGAACAATAAAATCACTCTTGAATCATCAGACATCCATAGCTGCTGGTGACATGCAAGTCTCTGGCCTTGAAACATACAGAAGCAGTTGAAATATCATCTTTTATTAAGCTTGATACTCAATGCCATTCAGGCATGATGTGGTGTTTTTGCAGGCTGTACCCTGAAACAGCTACAGGCACGGTTAATATCCTAAAAAAAATTAAACAAGACCAAAATAAAATGTACTGCTATAGGAATATTATACATTAGTAAGAGAGATTAATTAGTTCATTAGTTAATGGCTTACTGATAAATGCATATAGTAACAGAGTAAATCTTTTTTTTTTCCAAACAAACCCCACTTTTAGTATGGATGAGTATGCACAAATGTCATCATGGTGGAACATAAATGTAGTGAATATAAAATGTTGATTGACCTGATTTATCTGATCTGAATAGCTATGGATTTTTGTCATGGGATCATCAGAAAAATAACATCTTGTGCACTGATGGAAAAGAGTGCTGCAAGGTTCAATATTTTGGAATATGTTCAGCTTTCAACAATG
>CM044442.1:89268301-89278605 GCA_024363595.1 Xenopus borealis | reverse complement strand
AATAAATTGCTCTCTTGTGATAACTTTCATCCTCCTTCAGTTAAGAGGTCAATTCCCACTAGAGTTATCAGAACTACAAATAGTTCAATAGCATTGGAATACAAATAATTCAATAGCCTTGGAACAGGACTTGGCAATATGAGCAGCAAACCACAGGAAAGATGCAGTGATTCAGAATGGTGAGCACAACTTTCCATTGTTTGTTATAGTTCATATAGGAGCAGTGGCCAGCTCTTTGATGTAGTTCCACCCCCTTCCAGCTATAGTCAGGTGATCCCACTGGTGTCTAGTAAAAGGGCAACCAAGTTTGGGAGTTTTACTTTGAAAGCAGCAAGTAAGTTGCAGGTATAACTTCGGGGATGACTTTGACATAGTTAGCCAGCTTAAATATAATGCAATATATGGACAAACAATCCTGTTTTGTTTAAAGGGGAAGGTATTTTTAGTAGCTTAAAACACAAAATATTTCAATGACCTTTATATATTGATATTGGGTTGATTGCAGAGGATCTCTTGTACTTGCCAAGGAGAATTTTGTGGTCACAACCTCATTGCACACCGCTTAATGGTTTTAACAATTAGTGGTGAGCATAACTTTCCCTTGTTTGTTATAAATAACCTAGGTGATGGTGACTAGTAATGTCATCAGTTATAAACATTGAGTAGTGGGGTAATTTTTGTCACTAAGACTTGTATATTATAAAAAAAAGTACATCTTGTTGGAAAATATGAGAATATTAGAAGTAACCTCGGAGTTCTCCCCCTCCCTCCCTCCATCCCAACCCACTCCCACAGTTAATGGAGTGTAGCACCACACGTGAGCAGCTCGCTCACTTGCTTGTTACAGGGTGGAGACACAGGCACACCCCTCCCACCCATTTAAGCAGAGGCTGAGGCACTGAGGACTGTTTGGCACCAGCCCTTGCCACGTCCATTTGCTCTGTCCGGTTAATGCGACTGACTGGAATACACACCATCCGTCCCATTTACAGATGAAGCCACTTTGGATTGTGCATTTGACACCGAATAGCTTAACTAATCTATCCCATTTATCCCACTTAGCAGAGAATATTGTGTCACAGCATCCCATCCAATTAAAGAGTTCACCATTGAAAACAATGGTGCTTTGGTATGCTAATGAAAAGGTTAAATGCATTAAATGAGTTAAGATGACTTTAGATAAAACAGTTTCTTCAATTAACCCTGAGTCATGACACATTTAACTCACAAATCCAAGCGGCGGCATCTGTATAATAAGCTGCCACACTGGATTTTACCATGGACAGAATACCCAGTGCCAGGCCCGCCTGTCTGGGAAGAGCTGCTTCCTTATCTGGGTAAGTTCAGTCAATGAATGCCAGGTACAACCCCCCTTTGCCAAGTAGTATCACCCACTGCAAGCAACCTGTTGCCCTGGAGCTGGAACTCACCACTGCTTTTTTTGGGGGGGGCGGTGTGGGCATTTTTAATGGACCCCTAGAATTATAGGGGTGGGGTGGGGGATTAATAGTGTAGAAACTATTATACAAGTATGGGACCTGTTATCCTAAATGCTTGGGACCAGGGGTTTTCTAGATAATGGATCTTTCTTTAATTTGGATATTCATACCTTAAGTCTACTACAAAATCATCCAGATTTCAAATGGGAATCACTGACGCCAACTTAAAAAACAAATGTTCTGGAAGGCTACAAATGATTGTTTTGTTCTTTTTATTACTTATTTAGGGTCTAAATGGCTAGTTAGCTACCTAATAAGGGATATCGGTGTCAGGCTTAATGTCAAGTTGAATGGTTGCCCCCCCCACATTTTCACCTCATCAAATCTGGCCCTTGTTGCAAAAAGTTTGGACACCCCTGGCTTAAAGCCTAAATGTTCAGCACCTTTATAGCAGTAATTATACAAGCCTTCAAAGTAAGAAGCATAGACGTTCAACATTGTGGAATTTGATAGAAGTGTTAGTAGACACTTGTGCTCTTGCAGCTATTGAAAAGCTGAGTTTAGGGTTAATTCCTAGCATAAAATGTGTTTTGCTTGTCATTGAAGCTGATGCTACAGGATTAATTATTAAATTCTGGTGTTAATTGTTTTGGTTACTGAGTTATCATCTAATGAGAATATAAACTACTAATCAGCCTTGTATATCCATTGACTCAATTATCCTACTTTTTTCCAGCATCTTTCTATGTTTAACCAGTGGTAAGCATCAGAACAAGATACAGTAAATCTGGAAACTTGGCTGTTTGGTTGTGAACATATTGTAACTGTATATTGTGAGTTGTGCATGCAGAACATAAGATGGGGAGCTACTAAGAGTATCTTCAGAGAACACAGATCTTCAATGCTAACATAATTAATTTGAGTTAAAAAAAAATACCAAAATGAACTAAGTTCAACCCTTTCAAATTAGATCCAGCGCCCAGACATACACAATCTCCCAGCCTTTTGCAGAACATTGCCTGTAACAGCACATTGCCGGGTGGGGGGGCTCTCGTTAGTAGGCACCCCTCTTGGGTCATTGCTGGCTTAATCCATGGTGCTTAAACCCTGCCTGGTGGGATGCCTGCTGGGAATACTACGCCCACTAATGCCTAGTTTGGGCCATAGCTGCCCATGCTAGTTACCTTGCTACACTTCCTAGAGCATACTATTAAACCACTAGGCCTCACACTACCTAGGCTCAGGTTCCAGGAGATGACGCTACTGCTCCAGTGCCCTCTGCTCATCTTGTTTGCCATGATGCATCTCTGAAACCCTGAAACCTTCCCTTACTTATTATCCTCCACCCTCTGGCAAGTGTAGGACTCACCAGATATGGGATGACTTTTACATATTTGGCCAGCATAAATATATTGCAATATATGTACAAAAAATCCCTGTTTTTTTTTTTTTTTTTTTAAAGGGTAAGACATTTTTAGTAGCTTAAAGGACAAGGAAAGTGTAAAATAGAATAAGGCTAGAAATGCTGTATTTTGTATACTAAACATAAACATGAACTTACTGCACCACAAGCCTAATCAAACAAATGATTTATGATTTCAAAATTGGCCACATGGGGCTGTCATCTTGTAATTTTGTTATACATCTTTGCAAGACCAAGATTGTGCACATGCTCAGGGGATCACTGGGCTGCTTAGGGATCGTCATAAATTATCAAAACAGCACAAGTCAAATAATATCTGCCAGAAGCCGATACAGCAAGACTGATTAATAATCAGAATATACAGACTGCACTGGGTCTTGTGTTGTCATGTAGATTTTATTGTTTTTTTATTGTTTAATACAAACTTTCTCCAACTCTGCAGAACCAGTGGCTGCAGCAAAATAATCCTCCAAATAGAATCCCAGTTTATCTGTTTAAATCTGGCTCCATGATCTTTGTCCCTGCAGCTGGAAAAATAAAATTTGATACAAATCTCTACACAGTCGCCAACTGCTCTACAGGGAAACAAACAAAGCTCCCCCTGCTGTTCACAAGTATGATTGTTTCCCTGCCCAGCATTAGGGGCCGTCTGATAATTCCTATCCACAGCAGTAAATTAAGGGAGAATTTCACTGCAGACAGTCAGGTTTCTCATAAAAAATGATAGACATTTTTTAATCAAAGTATATTGAGATAGATGCCTTTCCTTGTCCTTTAAGCCACAAAATGTTTCACTGTCCTTAATGTATTGATAATGGGTTCAGTGCAGAGGACCTCTTGTATTTGCCCGTTGTAGTTAAGTCAAAACCTTTTACCTATTTAGAGAGCTTAAAACCTGGCTATTCCAAAAGGAATCACTTTAATTTCAATTTAATAGGAGGCAAAGCAACAACTGGGAATCCAACAGATCCATTATTTTGGATTCAGACAAACCCCCAAATCCTTTGTGAAAGATCTGGCTGAATACCAAGCTGAATCCTAATTTGCATTTCCAAATCAGGGAAGGGAAAAAGAGAACTGAGCTCTGTGTTTTACATACTTTTATGATTAACAAGTCACATGATTTTAGGAATTCAGATTCAGACTAAATTGACAGATTTACTATAAATTGATGAAAGGCATCTCCTTTTTCTCACTCAATAAATTATGTCAAATTGATAATTTATTATTGATTTTATTAATTGGAAATATTAATTGAGGCGTTTTAATCCAAATACCAAAAGAAATCTAAAAATATTCCATGTTATACACAAAGTTATATACATACAAATCAATTGCTAATTTATCTAAAGATACAAAATACCCCCAAGCCATACAGCTGCCAATTAATGACATTTGCATTCATAAAACTAACTGTTATAACAGTATAAGTAATGAGTGATTGAATTAACACCTAAATACGTCACTGTTAACAACTCTGAATAAATTCAGTAACCAAGGCTGCCAGCAATTTGCATTTACTGTTTTGGGCATCTTTACATGAATTAGAAATTGATTTGTATGTATATAACTTATTTGTGTATAATATATGAAATATTTTTAGAATTTTTTGTATATGGATTAAAAACCTCAATTAATATTTCTAATTAATTAATAAAATAAATAATTAATTATCAATTTGAAGTAATTTACAGAGTGCGAAAAAGGAGATGCTTTTCATCAATTTATAGTGAATTCAAATCCACACTGGGAGCTGATGGTGCAGAACTGCCGCCTTAGGATAAAAATCAAGATCCTCGGCCTAATGTGTTTCGTGATTCAATCATCGGAGGCAAAAACATTTTGGATTTGAAGGAGAGACAGGAGTTTTAAGAAGTGAAAGGAAGACGCATGAGGAGTGGAACATGAGGAAGTGAATACAAGCCCAGAGATGCAACACCACCAGAAACATTGGAGTCGGGAGAAACAATATCATGCGAACGCACACTGAGGATCCTGTAAGTACTATCTAAAGCTGGCCATAGACGCAACAATCCGATTGTACAAATTAAGGCTGTGTACAATTTTCGGGTCGTGTGTGGAGTGTCTCCAACATTTATCTTGCCATGCCGATTGGTCGTTTTGTTGATCGGACAGGTTAGAAAATATCTGTCGGCTGGCAATCAAATCTTTGGTATTGCAGATTGTATGGTTTTCAGTGGGAGACTGTGACTATGTTTTTATCATACAACTTTCGTCTGATCCCTGTCAGGGGCAGAACGTCGGCTGAACTGTGCTTTTACTACTTTATTTGATCTGAAAGTTAGTGGCAGGTTGGCAGATGGGGAAGCCCGATCATTTGATGATTCGAACGATCGGATCTAAAGCAGGAACCCGGAGCTAGGTCTTGCAGGAGTGCACATCGCTTTTTTCTGTTTCCCCTTTTTTTGTTTCATTGAGGTGAAATACAGAGAAGATCTGGTGCTCTGAAAAGTATGATCAATAGCAGCCTGTCTGTCTTACGTTACACTCTGGGATACCCATGGAACTATTTGGGACACAAGTAAAACTACAGATGGCGGGATAGCGTTTATAGACAAATACAAAAGGTCCTCTGCACTCAACACATTATCTATATATTTAAGACATTGAGACATTCTGTGCATACAGATACTAAAAAATGCCTTACCCTTTAAACAAAACAGGGGTTGTTTGTCCATACATTGCAATATATTTAAGCTAGCCAACTATGTCAAAGTCATCCCATATCTGGCCAGTCCTTCTCTCAAATAGCATCTAATTCATTAAGAATTAACTATCACTTCATTATACATTTTACAAAGGGACTAAGTTTTACTTGCAACTTACTTGCTATTTGGCATATTTAATATTTATATGATTTTATAGTAGACTTAACATATGAAGATCCAAACTATGGAAATGTCTATTATCTGGAGAACCCCTGAGCATTCCGGATAACTGGTTCCGTGTGTGTGTGTAATTTAAATTGTATAAAATGTGATTTATTCTTAGGAACAAACTGACATTTCAGCTGTGTCAGCAGTCTTTCTCAAAGTGAATGCATTTTACACCCACTAAAATAATAAACTTGGTGCAAGCCCATCGTGACGTAAACTACTGACTCGTATTTAGTAAAACTAAAAACTTGGTGATAACCTACCATAAGAAACCTTTGGTAAAAACCTTGTAATTTGTGCATAAATACCAGTTCTCCTATAGTGCCTTACTAAACTATTAATCAATAAATACAGAGTAACATTAAACAGCATTACAACAAAATAAACAGGAAACAATGTGTCAAAGTGAATAAATTGTATCTTCCTCCACCTCATTTACAAAGCCATTAAAGGGCGCCTGTATCCCCAAATATGTTCCCCAAACCAAAGGTGCGGGCTGATAGCCTGCACCTTCAATTTGGGGAAAATTTTGCGGCCATAGGTGCCCTTTAAACTAAAACTACTGAATAAAGCAAACAGATGGAAAAGGAAAAAAAAGGGGAAAAAGAAAAAAAGATGGGAGGCCGCTTCACAACTTGTAAACGATAAATTACCTAAAACAAATGTTAAAGTGTAACGTAATGACCTAAAAAAATTTAGAAAAACATTCATCCTAAATACCAATGCACAATACTTGAGTTATTTGTCATGGGTCAAAAAGTCAGACCATAGACAACTATTAACTATGTGTGGTTAGTGATGGGCGAAACGGCCGCGTTTCGCTTCGCAGAAAAATTTGCGAATTTCCAGAGAAATTCGGGAATTTTTCGCCGGACCGCGAAACGAGTCGCGCGTCGTTTTTGACGCGTGACGCGTCAAACGCGTCGCGTTGTTTTTGCCGCACGTCGCGTCGTTTCCGACGCGTCGCGTCATTTTCGGCGCGCGTTGCGTCGTTTTCGGCGGGTCGCGTCAAAAAACGACGCGCGACTCGTTTTTGCGCGGCTAATTTTTTTTGCCGAATTTTTTTGGCAGTTTCGCGAATTTATTCGCCAGCGGCGAATCGCGGGAATTCGCCGCGAATTCACCCCTGGCGAATAAATTCGCCCATCACTATTGTGGTATAAATCTGAGTCATGTAGGACTCTAGTGCAATATATCTCAGCTCAAGTGTATCTCCACTCCATGGAAAACAGAAGCTTGAGAAGTTTGTTTTGTATTTTATATTGTTTATAGGGATTATTTACAAATGCAGCGACTAGTGCAGTCAAGAATGGAAGGGGATTTTGCATTAATTGATGCTATTTAAGGTCCAAACAAGTTTGTTGCTCTTTTTGCCCTAAGTGCACTCACCCAGTTTGTCTGATTAGTGTGCAAGTATGCCTGTTGACCAGTGGAACCCTAACGCTACCACCATCCTGAATTTGGAGGTATTTCCAGGGTTCCGTGAGAATACTGCAAGAGCAGTGAGCTTGCTCCTCACTCAAAAATGTTATTTTGAAGCCATGAATATAAAGAAGTTTTCATGCTTGAAAATGCTTTATTCAGAATCCCACAAGTTGTTTTAATTGAGGATCCCCAGGCAAAGTTCCATGAAGTCTATAGTATGTAAATATCATGTATATGGGTTTCCCTAGATATATTAGTGTTTAAATCTATCATCTAACCTAATTTTCTGGCACTTTATTTGTCATTCATGATTGTGGGAAAACACATGTGTTGATGTGATGAATTTGAGCAAGACTAATATGCAAGCACAGACACAGTCCCACATAAACCACCACCATTATCATTATATATATAACAACACTGTCTACACTATATTCTTCAAGTGTAAGTAATATTTCTAGGCTCACATCATAATAGCATGAAAATTGCATGATAGCCATGGCTAAGCCTGTTGCTTTATAAATGCACCCATTTCATTCTCCCTCTCCAACTAAAAATGGAAATGCTATCTGGATTCTAGGGTCAGCAAAGCTTTGTCACCGGGAATCAGATTTACTCAGAGTGAAAAGTTTTGCTATATTTGTTTATTATTTATATTTTTGTTTCAAACAGGGGAGCTGAAGATGAAAACTACAAAGAATACAACTTAAAGAGGGGTTCGCCTTTAAGTTAACTATTAGTATGTTATAGAATGGCCAAGAAACTATCAATTGGTCTTCATCATGTATTTATTATAGTGTTTTTAATTATTTGCCTTCTTCTCCCGACTCTTTCCAGCTTTCAAGTGGTTGGTCACTGACCCCATCTTAAAAGCAAATTCTCTGTAAGGCTACACATTTATTGTTATTGCTACGTTTTAATGCTTATCTTTCTATCAAAGGACAAGTAAAAGGCTAGGAAAGAGTCGATGTCTATTAACAGGCATACATCTAGTGTTGTAATTAGTACTTTTCATTCAGATCTAAAGGAAGCTCTTTTTTTTTTCAAATGCCACAGTGTTGGCTAAACCATTCCCTTCTATTTAAAAACTTCCACGGTTCATCATGCTTTCTGCAAGACCAAGACTGTTGGTCGTGCGCAGAACACTTCCTCAATAGGCAGTGCATGTGTATAATAATCAGGAGTGTGACATCTTGAGAAGTTGCACGTACCCCTGCAAAGCACAGCCTTCATTCGGTGTGCACCAATCATAGTAGCCTATGAAGGTTGCTGCGGTAACTTGTCAAATTACAAAGGGCAAATAAACACAGATCGGCAAGTTCTTATTACACAGTTCTCTTGTGAGCTGATTGGTGTGTGTTTCAGAGCTGCTACACTGGTCACACTTGTTTATGTTGCTTCAACTAAAATGGCAGCCATGACCAAGGACTTATAGTGCTTTCCCACAAAGGGCACTACAGGAGATATAAGGGTAATTTTCCAAAACAAACTTGCTGTTCAGATATTAGTGGGGGTGCTTTATAATATTATGAGAAATGGACTTACAAACTGTGCTTTAAGGCCCTCTCCTATTGATATTCCAGTCTCTTATTCAAATCAATGCATGGTTGCTAGGGTAATTTGGACCCTAATAACCAGATTGTTGAAATTGCAAACAGGGGAGTCACTGAATAAAAAGCTGAATAACTAAAAAAACTAAAATACAAAATGAAAACCTATTGCAAATTGTCTCAATATATAACTCTCTACACCATATTAAAAGTTCATTTAGGGGTGATTCCAGGGGGCAAGCCCAAAAGATGGCTGCATCTTAGAAAAGCTCCATTCCCAGCTCATAATAAAACTCTAAATTAAAGCCTGCAACGCGCCAGACCAGCAAATATATGAGCGGGATCATTAAATGGACAACCTGATTTTAAACAGGGACTCCTCATCCCTCAGTTGTCCCCATTCTGCAGCTCCAGTTCACGCATTGCTGCAGACCCGGTTTGAACCCCTCCATATTCCCGTCACCCCATTGATCCACACCTGCAAAAACGGAAGGTACAGTACAAGTATCAAAAGCGACAGGGACTTAGATAAGCATATAGATAAATACAAGAGGTCCTTTGCACTCAACCCACCATCAACATATTTAAGACATTGAGAAATTTTGTGCATGCATACAACTTTGAAAGCAGCAAGTACGTTGCAGGTAAAACCTAGTCCCTTTGTAAAATGTATAATGATGTAATAGATTTCTTAAGGAATCAGATGCAAATTGAGAGTACGACTGGCCAGGTATGGGATGACTTTAACATATTTGGCCAGCTTAAATATATTGCAATATATGGACAAACAATCCCGGTTTTGTTTAAAGGTTAAGGCATTTTTAGTAGCTGTATGCACAAAATGTCTCAATGTCTTAAATATGTTAATGGTGGATTGAGTGCAGAGGACCTCTTGTATTTGTCTATATGTATTTTGTGGTCACAGCCTCATTGCACCCCCACCTAATGGTTTTAAAAATTAGTGGTGATTACAACTTTTCATTGTTTGTTAGACTTAGATAAGCAGTCAAGGAAGAACAGTGAAAGCAGCACTATACTTCTGCTATACAGGTGGAGGCCTTATTAAATTGTGATGCACTAAAACAGGCCCCACATACAGTACTACTGTGTGCCATAAATCTGAAACCAGAAACTTATAAATGACATCTTGTCTGCAGAGAATAAAGGAAAATACAATGACACACTCTTACCCACCTACCAATAGGGACCAATGCAAATAAACAAAAATGTTTAGTCTAACAATATACTGACTTACATCACAAGGGGGCAGCATTAAACCATGCTTCAGTGATTCACCATTTATTAACTAAAGTTTCAAGCACTACACAATAATAGCTTTAAAACCAATATTTATTCTGCAATTGTGCTAAAAACCTGTGTGCAAAAATTGATCATATAATATTGAGCATGCACTTATCCTTACAGACAATGCAACCATAAAACAGGACCATGTCAAATACAACTTCACAGAAAAACACAAGGCAGTAAACTTCACAGGACAAATTATGACAAAAGCATGGTTATGCCGATTTACGTAGTTGCAGCACTACGTAAGGAAAAATTCTGTCCC
>CM044442.1:89212064-89223959 GCA_024363595.1 Xenopus borealis | reverse complement strand
GGGGGGCATTATTGGGTATTTCTAACAGCTTTAGGGGTGTGTCGAGGATGGGCTGAATATAACAGGCAAGTGAATAATCATGTATGAATGTGCTTCACTGGTATAATTTACGATCTGCACATGGGAACCAAGTATTAATACAGGGTACCAATTTTTACTAGGTAGTAACTGTCTCTACCCACGTGCTGTACTGACAATTGCACATAGCCCTCCATTCAGAACTCACACCCCCATCTTGCTATTTGCTGATCAAATGTCTTAAGGTACTTCAACATTTGGTCCCTGGCACAGATGATATTTTGTTTGAGGCAGATACTGTAGCAATGCCCCTCTACACTTGTGAGTTGTGACTACTCCTAATAATACACTACTTCTGAATAGTGATGGGCGAATCGCCAGCAAAATTTTGCTTGGCAAAAATTCGGCGAAAAAACGAGGCGCGCGACGCACTGAAAACAACGCGATGCGCACCGAAAACGACGCGACGTACGCCAAAAATTGACGTGACACGCGTCAAATGCGTCCCGTGACTCGTTTCGCGAATTTTTCCGGCGAAGCGAATCTCGGGAGATTCGCCCATCACTACTTCTGAATGCATGCAGAACAGTGACAGACATCTCAGTGCTCAAGCTGTGAATCTAGTGTTTTGGCAGGGAGGTCCATCTGTCATTGCTCTATCTCCTCTGTTTTCAGTTACAGGCTTATCCTTGGTATAAGAAGCAGTGATATGTAGAGAAGGGCATTTTATCTGTCAGTATTCTACCCCTGGGAGCATGCCAAGGAAAGATGCTTATGTGTGGCACAACTGTCATGCATATAACCCCCATGATGTTTTACTTTTGTTTTGTTTGATGTAACTGCAAGAATATTGGTCCTGTAAATACATACTTTCTTAAGCTGGCCATACACAGGCATTAGTCCTGTAAAAACATTCTTTCTTAAGATGGCCATACACGGGCATATCGGTCATTAAGACCGATTTCACATCTTATCTGCCCCTGTATGGGGGCTTTTGACGTGTCTTCCTGACCGATATCTGGACGCGATATCGAACAGGAAGGTTGGATTTTCTTCTTACCGACCCGTCGTAAGTCCATTGCACTTCTCGTAATCTGATTGTTCAACCATAGGACCGAACGATCGGATTACCCCGATAAAGCCCTGCCAGTTAGTGGCATATCAGGGAAAGATCTGCTAGTTTGGGGATGTCGCCAAATGAGGGGATCTTTGCATAGTGGTGACTGCAGGTTTAAAATTTACTGTAGTTCATATCATGTTTTTCTGATGGATAGACTGTTGGTATGTTTATGCTTTATGGAGGATTAGAGTATAGAGGTGTAGTAACTTCCTCTAGATCTGACATCCTTAATACATTTTGCACATCTTTTTATTCCCTTGGAGGAGCAATAATAGTTTAGATGCAGCTGCAGCACATTGTTATTTCTCAAACTTCTGTATCACTATTGATTTTAAAATGTGCTGTTTTTGTTTTTTTTATTGTTTTTTAGGGGAATGTAATAAATGTCGGTAACTCAAAAACTTCGCAATGTGAAAAGTTAAGCCTTTGCACAAACATATTTTGCTTTGCTCGAATGCAATATACTATTTGTGAACCTGGTAACTGTTTAACGACCACTTCCACCAGCTGAAGGACATTTTATACTTTGCGCTCAATGTTTGCGCCAAAAGATTGACACCTTCAAGCACTTCTTAAAAGTGCGCAATTATAATCCAATGTGCAATAATGATTCAAAATGCAATAACCATTTAAGGAACAATATTTCATTGCGAGATATAGATTTTAACTCTTATTGGTGCACAATGTTTTTCTCTTTGCGACTTTAATTACATTTCCCCAAAATGCTTTAATAGTTTGTAGTAGTTTGTTGTCTGTTGCAAGCTATAATGTGTATTGATTGTTTGAGAACTTCTATAGCATTAGTCAAAAACATACTGTACAAGGGCAGTGAGGGGTGGCGTTGGAACTTTCTTGTTACCACTGTATGTTACTATGTTTTCCATTTCACGCTGAATAGCGTTGAAACATGTACATCACTGTGTTGATTTTTCAGAAAGGGCTGCATCTGTGCAGATGAAATCGCAAAGTTGATTAATATTTCATTGAATTTCTTTCATTTAGATAGTAATTGCTTTTGTGTACCAGTGACTATGTATTGTACACCTCATAATAATTTATAAAGCTGCTTTAATAAATAGGAAATCACTGTAGTTGCTTTAAATTAGACAGATGTGGATACTTCTAACAATATATTTTTAAAAACTGCAGTTTGAGTTTACTTGCAGATGGTCTAATATTTAGGTTTATATAGTGCTTTATGTTGTAGTTGTCATTTGAAATGGGCACAGTGTGGAAATAGGTCCAGATTATTGCAGGATTAGTGAGCATATAGGGGAATAGAGGGGTGGAGTCAGCAGTGCAACGTGTGTACCTGGAGCTTTTGTATAGTGTGAAATAGAGCTCACCACAATACATTTATGCACTTATATTCCTTACTATGAATGGTGAAAGTTGATGTTCACCATTTGATAAATTCACTTTTAAAAGACCTGTAGGAAAGAGGGTATGTTTTTTCATAGTGTACTCCATTTAGACAGATATTTCTGCCCTCTAGTGTATGTAAATATAACTTGTAAACAAGGGAGGAGGGGCGACTGTTCATGTCAGGACCCCCCAATAGATTATATTGTAGGAGGCTTACAAGCCCCAGTTATACCACTGACCCTATATTAGTAACTACTTGTATATATAATATACCCTAAAATGTGTATGGATTATTATACATTATCGATTAGATACACCCAATCATTTCCAGCTGGCGTTTTCTGTAATTGATCATGTGACCACTGATGTCATAATGCTCACTCAGGGTGTGGATGTGCAGCTAAGAGACCTACAATATTTTCACATTTATTAAGCTCTAAAGAATCATGGCCATTCACACCACTTAAGTATTGTACTAAAAGAGAATGCGGAGTTTCCCACATCAAAACTTCTCCAAAAGGACTGTTTAGAAAGATGATTTAGTTAGGAGGTTAATTCAGGGGAGTTCAAACAGACTATATTGTGTCATGTGACCAATGATGTCATAATGCAAACTCCAACTACAAACACGCTTATAGTGTCCGGTTTGCATTGTGTCAGTTGAGTTGAGTGAGGAAGCTGAAGTGTGTGGCTGTGCAGGTAAGAGACCTACAACTGCACATAAAATATAAAAAGGGTCACTTTAATCTGAATTGCACAAAAAAAGTGGTTGGGGAAAAAAAAGTAAAATTAAAGTGGAAGATAAAAACACACAAAACTAGGGACAAATGTATTTAACTACCCTCCTTTTGTTCCAAACCCAGGTAGTATAAACGATAATTACAATACTTTTTCTGATCTAGCAGTGCCAATACCATTAGGCTGGGGACAGACAGGGAGATTCGGGGAGATTCTGTCGCCTGGCGTTTAATAGCAGGCGACAATCTCCCCGAACTTCCTTCTCCCTGTCCATCGCTAGTTTAAATGGAAAAGCGCCAGCACTGTGCAGGCGCAGCGATTTCCGGAATTACCCGAAGTTTCTTTGTGAGGAAACTTCGGGCGATTCCGGAAATCGCTGCGCCGCGTGCGCACAGCACTGCCGCTTTTCCATTTAAACTAGCGACGGACAAGGAAGTTCGGGGAGATTGTCGCCTGCTATTAAACAGAATCTCCCCGAATCTCCTTGTCTGTCCCCAGCCTTATAGAGATCTCAAAACATAACAATGCTGGCAAGGTCTTTGTCACAATCCAATGTTTTTATTGCTTTCCACTCCTCCATATATAATTTGCTTTGAGATATATCCTCCCGAAGTGGATTGTGTCATTGTTTGCAATTGAGGAAGGCACATGGGGTGGGATGAATATACAGTACTTGTGGTATAATATAGTCATGACTGGTTCAGGTGAGGTTTTCAAATTGTTCTTTGAGTTTAAGAGACCAAGATAATTTGTCCACATTCTGCATTACTTCAAATGAGTTAGTACAATGACAAAAAAATGTATATATTGTATCTTGTTATCTATCTATATCTTATAGAAGTGGAATGGCAGAAAAAGTCTAGCATATTTTGGAAGCTTAGGTTGTCCAGAAAAAAATAGCATTTATATATAAATATATAGATAGTTATAGAAATATATATATATATTTTTTTTCCTTGGTAAGCAGCTCTACATTTTGCAACATCCGCGATCTGGTTGCTAGGGTCCAAATTACCCTAGCAACCATACATTGATTTGAATAAGAGACTGGAATATTATTAGGATTGAGCCTCAATAGAAATCTGAGTAATCAAAAGAAGCAATAATAATACATTTGTAGCCTTACAGAACATTTATTTTTTGCAGAGGTCAGCGACCCCCATTTGAAAACTACTGTAGAAAGAGTTAGAAGAAAAAGGCAAATAATTAAAAAAAAATATAAATGATGAAGACTATACGAGTTGTGCCAGTTTTTCATGAGCAATTAAACATCCTTTACCGGTTTAACGGTATCAGTAGTAGTACTTGTGTTTTGTCCCTTGCCAGTTTTTATGCCCCACACTTGTACTGTAGGTACTTGACACCAAACAGGTGTTCTACAGTGGTAGAAACACTTCATTTGTAGACTTTTACTAATCCTGGCCAAGCATTTTCTTTTTTATGTTGCATAGCCTTATAGCTCATTTGGGAAAAATGTGTTTAAAGATATATTTACATATACTAGAGGACAGATATATTAGTGTGAACTAAGTCCTGTCCTATCCAATGTCATGTTTCGATGCCAAAACTCACACAAACATTTTTAATCATTGGCCAGTTTAGTAAAATCCACACTGCCAGTGGTGTAACTTTAGAGCAAATGTTGGATAGCAACATAATCATGCTAAAAGTTTCCGGGAGTACCAAATATATCCTGTGATTGGCTATTGGTATTCTCTATGTGGACTGACAGCCTATAGGAGGCTGTTTGACAGAACACGTGATTTTATGCAACTAAAACTTGCCTTCAAGCTTGGGGGCAGATTATCTAAAGGACGAAGTGATTAACCAGGCTGTGGTTGCCTGGGGCTGGCACAGAAGCCCAAAACATAATGTACAACATTTCTATATTACTTCTTTAGTTTAACATAGAGTTGTCCTTTAAAACAACTCTATTGACTTGCATAGAGTTGTACTTTAAAACAATAAATATTGACTTTATTAAGGTTCTTTTGGCATGTCTAGTTATCGGTGTAAATGTAATGTATTAGTGGCACCATGTAACATAAATAGCTCCATTCCACTTTAAATTGGCCTGAGCGCAAGAACTCTATCAAAGTTGCGCTAGGCAGAATTGAACACTAATGCAGCTTTGCTTTGATTTGCTCTGCCAAAGTAACGCTAGAGAAGATTTGCAAGCGTTCGGTGGGAATTTTCGCTTGGCGAAATGTTGTGATGGCTACGAAGTCGTTGCTGGCAAAACTGCACTCTTTAGTGAATTAGCTGCTTGGTATTAAAAAAAAGTGCCTATGTTAAAGAGTCTGGGAGCAACATCCAAGGGGTTGGGGAGTGACATGTTGCTCACAAGCCACTGGTTGGGGATCACTGATATAGAGCGAGCATATTATTTTTACTGCTATAGAGGAAATAGACCCCACAGTTTACCCCCACAACTTCAGGGTCTGATTCCCTTTATAGCAGTAAAAAAACGTCCCCCTCCCCATTTGCTTTCCTAATTGCCACAAGGGAGGAAGGACATGGGTTCAAGATGCCTGTTGAGGCAAATAATGGGTGGGCAGGCAGGGATCTGTGCACTGGCCCTGCTTCTTTTTTACAGACAATCCCTGTTAGCACGCGAATTAAATTATATAAACAACTGAAATGTAATCAAACAATTTAAAAACAAATTAAAACCATTTCAAACAACCTCAGTAATAAATGTTCATTGTCCTTATCTGTCCCAGGTAAAATAATGATTTTATTCACATTTGTTAAGATCAATTTAACATTGCACTTTGTAATAATGTGTTTAAAACAATTGTTTAGTATATGTGCCATATATATATATATATATATATATATATATATATATATATATATGTGAATAAAATCATTAATGTAGAGATGAAGACATGTTTTTAAAAGGGTGGTTCACCTTAAAATAATCTTTTAGTATGTTATAGAATGTCCAGTTCTAAGCAACAGTGATGGGCGAATTTATTCGCCAGGGGCGAATTCGCTGCGAATTCACGCGATTCGCCGCTTGCGAATAAATTTGCAAAACGCGCGTTGAAAAAGACGCAACGCGCGTCACAAGTGTGCCAATTTCTCTGGAAATTCACGAATTTTTGTGGTGAAGTGAAACTCAGGAGATTTGCCCATCACAACTTTTCATTTATAGTTTTGTAATTATTTGCCTTTTTCTTCTGACTCTTTTTAGATTTCAAATGGGCGTCGCTGACCCCATCTAAAAATGATCTGTCAATCTACACAAGTATTTTTGCTTCTTTTTATTATTCATCTCTCTAGTAAGGTCCTATACTATTCATATTCCAGTCTCTTATTCACATCCACAGCTGGTTGGTAGGGTAATTTGCCCTCTAGCAACCAAATTGAATGGCTGTGTAATAAAAAACTAAATAACCACAAATGTTTAAAACTATTATTTAGTATACATGCCAAATTAAACTTGTGTATGTATATATATATATATATATATATATATATATATATAAAATCATTAATGTACAGATGAAGACATGAGACTAATTACATTTACCAGTGCAGTTGTTTTTAAAGAGGTGGTTTACCTTTAAGTTAACTTTTAGTATGTATGTAGTTAAGTTAACTTTTAGTATGTATGTTAGTAGAATGGGCAATTCCGAGCAACTTTTTAATTGGTCATTATTTATTTTTTATAGTTTTATAATTCTTTGCCTTTTTATTCAGACTCTTTCCAGCTTTCAAATGGGTGGCACTGACTCCATCTAAAAAATGATCTGTAAGGCTACAAATGTATTGTTATTGCTACTTCTTTATTATCTTTTTTATTCAGCCGCTCTCCTATTCATATTCCAGTGTTTAATTCAAAGCTAGCTAGGTTGCTAGGGTAATTTGTCTGCTAGCAACCAGATGAACTGTAATTGTAAATTGAATCAAAACTAAATAACCATAAATAGTAAAAAATTACACCCAATTGCAAATTGTCTCAGAAAACCACTCTATATTATACTAAAAGTTAACTCAAAGGTGAACAACCCTTTTAAATAATGGTTTTATTAAATTTCTGTCATTTATTTAAATAATTTGATTTGCACTGGGATTTAAGCAAAACGAAAAGTAGTACAGCTAATAACTAAGGGAGGGGATCAGGCCTGGACTGGCAATCTGTCGGTCTGCACCAGGGGCTGCTGTCAGATTGCTGTAGATTCCAGGGCCTATTTTGAATTCCAGTCCATACATGGAGGGGATTAAAGTGCGAGTGAGATAACTTATTTAGAATGCCTGAAAGGATGGCATGTCAAATAACTGAGGACTTACTTTGGAATACTCCGATATAGTCCTGCAAGTTAGTTGGCTACGAAATAAGTTGGCACTATAGAAATACATGTTAATAATAATAGTGGCATATCGGGGGAAAGAATCATCGCCAAACAAGCGGGTCACTGGCCGACTTTAGTCAAGTTTGTCTATAGTGGTGACTGCAGATTTATAATTTAGTGTAGTTCATATCATGTTTTTCTTATGCATAGACTGTTGGTATGTTTATTCTTTATTAATGGAGGATTAGAGTATAGATGTGTAGTAACTTCCTCTAGACCTGACATTCTTTATACATTTTGCATGGCTTTTTATACCCTTGGAGGAGCAATACATAGTTTAGATGCAGCTGCAGCACAGCTGTATCACTATTGATTTTAAAAAAGTGATGTTTTTAATTTTTTTCGTAGTTTTTATGCTTTAATAGTTAGTGTATTGATTGTTTAAGTGCTTCTATAGCATTAATCAAGCACATACTGTACAGAGGCAGTGAGGGGTGGCGTTTAAACAGAGTAACCTCATACAGGTCTTTCTTGTTCCTATGTTACTATGTATTCCATTTCATGCTGAATTGTATTGAAACACGTACATCACTGTGTTGATTTTTCAGAAGGGGCTGCACCAGTGCAGATGAAATGGCAAAGTTGATTAATATTTCATTTAATTTCTTTCATTTAAATTGTAATTGATTTTGTGTATCCGTGACTATATTGTTCACCTCTTTATAATTTATAAAGGTGCTTATCACTGTAGTTGCTTTAAAATAGTTCAGTGCAAATTAGACAGATGTGGATCAGTCTAACAATATATTTTTAAAAAGTGCAGTTTGAGTTTACATGCAGATGGTCTAATACTGAGTTTTATATAGTGCTTTATGTTGTAGTTGTCATTTGATATGGACACAGTGTGGAAATAGGTCGATATTATTGCAGGCATTATTGCAGGATTAGTGAAAATACAGGGGAATAGAGGGGTGGAGTCAGCAGCGTGACGTGTACCTGGAGCTTTTGCTTCACACACAGGTCGCTCTATGGCCCTTTTTAATATACTCTTGGATCATCCTGGGGCACAGGGATGGGACCTACTGACAATTTCATCACTTGTGACTTGCAAGTGTTGCGCTTGATCTATAGCCACACCTTTTTGTCAGATGACAGAAAATGTTTACTTTTTCATGATTGTGTTACTCGTATTTTTTTAATTTTACTGTATTATATGTATGCAATTGCAAGACGTTTATTTGCTTTGTCATGTTTTCATATTGTGTGTTCAAAATATCATTTCAGAAATTTATAGTTATTGTTGCTAAGTATGAGTTTACATGTAGAGAGCGTCTAATTTAGGTTTCTAAAGTGCTTTATGTTGTTGTGGTGGTCAACTGATATTGACGCAGTGAGGAAAATTGGTATTGTTGCAGGATTCATGAACACCAGTGAGGGGTGGCACCAGTGGAGGCAACATGTGTTAATGGGGCTTTTGCACATGTATCTCAATGGCCCTTTTTTTCACCCATTGACAATTTTTTGACACCATTTTATCAGATGACTGAAAATGTTTACCTTTTTATGATAGCTTTTGCTTCACACACAGGTTGCTCCATTTCCCTTTTTCTTTACTTTTGCATCACCCTGGGAGATCGCCATTTCTGTGTATGCTTGGTGTAAGCAGTTTTCTGGTTTGCACAGCTACACATGCACGAAATTTCATGGAAATTGCCCTTTTCCCAGTCAGCTTACAGAGATCGCAGATGGCTGCTTGCTTTGGCTGTATTATGCATATGCAATTGCAAAATGTTTATTTACCTTGTCATTTATTTATATTGTGCATTCTTAATATTGTTTAAGAAAGTTAGAGTTATCGTAGCTAAGAATGAGTTTTAAAGTCATTCTTTTAATTATTTTATATTGTGTTCAGAATATGGTTTAATAATGTTATATTTATTGTTGCTAAGAATGCATTCACATGTAGAGATTTTTTATTGTATTGTAGAGATTTTTTATTGTATTGTATTACTGTATTATGTTATTGCAAACATTTATTTTCTCTCGTATTTTTATATTGTGTGTTTAGAATAACATTTAAGAAAGTTATAGAAGTATAGTAGCTAAGAATGATTTTAAATGTAGAGCATGTCTTATTTAGGTTTATATAATGCTTTATGTTGTTGTGGTCTTTTGATTTTGACACAGTGTGGAAATAGGTCAAAATGGGCATTATTGCAGGATTCGTAAACATACAGGAGAGGAGAGGGGTGGCGTCAGTGGGCATGATGTGTGTGCCTGGGGCTTTTGCTTTACACTCCATTGCCCTTTTTCTTGTACCCTTGCATCAACCGTGAACAAAGTTATTGGACAATTTTGTTCACTTTTGGCTTGCAATAGTATTGCGCTTGGTTTACATCCGCACCTTTTTGTCAGATGACCAAAAATGTTTACTTTTTCACGATCATTTGATATTGACACTGTGGAAATACTGTAGGTCAAAATGGGCAATATTGCTGGATTTGTGAACATACTGGGGAAGAGAGGAGTGGTGTCAGTGGGCACAATGTGTGTGCCTGGGGCTTTTGCTTCAGACACAGGTCGCTCTATGGTCCTTTTTCTTTTCTCTTGGATCATCCTGGAGTAAAGAGATGGGACCCACTGACAATATTGTTCACTTTTGACTAGCAATAGTGTTGTGCTTGGTCTATAACCACATCATTTTGTCAGATGACCAAAATGTTTACTTTTTGACAATTGCGTTGTCCTTAGTACTCTTATTTTAATTTATTATGCGTTTGTAATTGCAAAATCTTTATTTACCTTATCATTTATTTATATTGTTTGTTCAGAATATCACTTAATAATTTATAGGTGCAGATTTACTAATTTCACATGAAGGATTGTCCGGCCAATCGAATTGCGGTAAAATCCATCACATGGTCGAATCCGAGGGTTTTTAACCTTCACATTTGACCAATAGTAAATCTGTCTCTTAGAGTAATTATCAATAAGAATGAGTTTTAACGGTATTCTTGTCATTTAATTTTTCTTTACTCTTGGATCATCCTGGAGTAAAGAGATGGGACCCACTGACAATATTGTTCACTTTTGACTAGCAATAGTGTTGTGCTTAGCCTATAACCACATCATTTTCTCAGATGACCGAAATGTTTACTTTTTGACGATTGCGTTGTCCTTAGTACTCTTATTTTAATTTATGTGTTTGTAATTGCAAAATTTTTATTTACCTTATCAGTTATTTATATTGTTTGTTCAGAATATCACTTAATAAAGTTATAGGTGCAGATTTACTAAATTCACATGAAGGATTGTCCGGCCAATCAAATTGCGGTAAAATCCTTCACATGGTCGAATTCGAGGGTTTTTTAACCTTCACATTTGACCGATAGTAAATCTGTCTCTTAGAGTTTTTATCAATAAGAATGAGTTTTAACGTTATTCTTGTCATATAATTTTATTGTGTTAAGTATATCATATAAGAAAGTATATCATGTAATAAAGTTAGAGTTATTGTTGCTAAGAATGAGTTTTAAAGTTATTGAAATTGTGTGTTAAGTATATCATGTAAGAAAGTTATAGAGTTATTTGGCTAAGAGTGAGTTTTAAAGTTATTCTTGTCATTTATTTATATTTTATGTTCAGTATATCAGGTAAGAAAGTTAGTTGTTTTGATAAAAATGCTTTTTAAAGTTATTCTTGACATTTATTGATATTGTGTGTTCAGTATATCAGGTAAGAAAGTTATACAGTTATTTTGCTAAGAATAAGTTTTAAAGTTTTTCTTTACATGTATTTATATTATGTGTTAAGTATATCATGTAAGAAAGTTATAGAGTTAGTTTGGTAAGAAGAAGTTTTAAAGTTATTCTTGTTATTCTTGTTATTTATTTTTATTGTGTTAAGTATATCATGTAAGAAAGTTATAGAGTTAGTTTGGTAAGAATAAGCTTTAAAATTATTCTTGTTATTTATTTTGTGTTAAGTATATCATATAAGAGAGTATATCATGTAATAAAGTTAGAGTTATTGTTGCTAAGAATTAGTTTTTGAAATTGTGTGTTAAGTATAAGTTAAGTATAAGTTATTTATAAGTTAAGTAAGAAAGTTATAGAGTTATTTGGCTAAGAGTGAGTTTTAAAGTTATTCTTGTCATTTATTTATATTGTATGTTCAGTATATTAGCTAAGAAAGTTAGTTGTTTTGCTAAAAATATTTTTTAAAGTTATTCTTGACATTTATTGATATTGTGTGATCAGTATATCAGGTGAGAAAGTTATATAGTTATTTTGCTAAGAATAAGTTTTAAAGTTTTTCTTTATATGTATTTATATTGTGTGTTAAGTATATCAT
>CM044442.1:89182003-89206844 GCA_024363595.1 Xenopus borealis | reverse complement strand
TGCATTATGACATCATTGGTCACATGACACAATATAGTCTGTTTGAACTCCCCCTGAATTCAACTCCTAAATAAACCGTCTTTCTAAAAAGTGGTATGAATGGCCATGATGCTTTAGAGCTTCACAAATATGAAAATATTGTAGGTCTTTTAGCTGCACATCCACACCAAGTGAGCATTATGACATCAGTGGTCACATGATCAATTACATTAAAACCAAGCTGGAAATAATTGGGTGTATCTAATCAATAATATATAATAAACCATACACATTTTAGGGTATATTATATATACAAGTAGTTACTAATATAGGGTCAGTGGTGTAACTGGGGCTTGTAAGCCCCCTTCAAAATAATCTATTGGGGGAGTCCTGACATGAACAGTCGCTCCTCCCCGTTGTTTACAAATTATATTTAAATACACTAGAGGGCAGAAATATCTGTGTAAACTTAGAGCTCACTATGGAAAAAACATACCCTATTTCTATTCATTCTTACAGGTCTTTTAGAAGTGAAGTTATCAAATGGTGAACTTCAACATTCCCTATTCATAGTAATGCATTGAAAGTCGGTTAATTTTTTGTGGTAAGCTCTTATTTCACACCATACACATGCCCCTAGGTGTACTTCAGTCCTGTCTTATACAATGTCATGTTTTGATACGACAATTCACACAGGATTTTTTAGTAATTGGCCATCTTAGTGAAATCCACACTGCCAGTGGTGTAACTATAGACTAGAGCAAGCTGATTTTTTTGTCTGTTCATCTTAACTTAATTCCAACTGTATTAATTCAATACATATAGCAAAAGGGAAGTGTAATAAGAGACTGGGATATTAGTAGGAAAGGGCTTGAATAGAAAGCAGAGTAATTTGGAAAAGTTGCAATAACAATACATTTGTAGCCTATATATATTTATATATAAATGCTATATTTTTTCTGGACAACCTAAGCTTCCAAAACAAACAAAAAAATGTATGTATAAATGTTATTTTGTTTCTGTTAATTCGACTTCTGTGACATATAGATATAACAAGATATGTTTTGTCATTATACTAACTCATTTGACGTAATGCAGGATGTTTACAAATGGTCTTGGTCTCTATAACTTCTCCTGATACCTTTCAGGGATATTTTGGTGTGAGGCATGGTGTTATCTTGTTATCTTATCTTTGTGCAATTCAGATAAAAGTGACCCTTTTTACATTTTCAGTTGTAGGTCTCTTACCTGCACAGCCACACACTTCAGCTTCCTCAATCAACTGACACAATCAAACCGGACGCTATAAGTGTATTTGGAGATTGCATTATGACATCACTGGTATCTAAACGATAATGTAAAAAAACATACAAATTTTAGGGCATATCTTAGTATATTATATATAAGTATATTATATATAAGTTTACAAGTACCAATTAATATAGGGTCAGTCAGCAAAATGATCTATTGGAGGGTCCTGACATGAACAGTCACTCCTCCCCCAGGCCCCCCCTCCCAGCCACTTGTGCCGCACCTCCCAGAAAAATACCAAGAATCACATTTTAAGTTCAGCAGCCATTTAGTAGAAAATTGTACTGGCTCTGGGTGTTTCTGCAGAAACAGCATGCATTTGTGTGCTGTGCTTGTTCAGACTGGAATAAAAAGGTCAGAAAAATCTCAAGATTATGGTGACTAGTATCTTCTGCAGAAATACCTTGGCTGGTGCAGTTTTTAGTGAACAGGAGCATGGGGTATTGGGTAAGCAATTGTAATCACACTGGGGGTTCATAGCACTTTGTCACTAGTCCCCCGCCCTCCCCCCACCCGTTGATTAAAACTTTACTTCTCCTTTAAAATCAGTGTATTCCCCTCTTTAAAAATGCTCAGCTGGATGTTGTTTTTTATAAGACAGTGAAATTAAATATAAACCTGTTTCAATTAAATGTCTTCTTTGTATTGAATATTATCTGATTCATTCATGCAGGCAGTAGTGTGGCTTTGCTTTGACATCCCTGCTGTTTCCACTACATGAGACCCTGGGCCCTCTGGTTTACAGAAATAGCATTGGTGACTACAAGTACAGTAACTCCAGTGCAATCAGTGATTTGATATATTAATATTCAAATGTCCATGTATATAAATATTAAGTCCCAGGCTGAAGTATACATAACTATGGATGCCCCAACGAGCATATCCCTGCTTTCAAATAGACATAATGTATCCACAGCAGAGGCCAATATCCTCTCCTCCAAAAGATCAAAGACATCTCGTAGCGTAATATTTAATCATGACCTCCAATATTATATGACTTACTTGGTGCCCCAGTATAGACAACTTTTAAAACCTTTGTTCGGCCCCTCTGCACAGGGCCGGATTTCTATTTGGCCTGTCCCTAGGCTTGAGGGTCACCCCTTCCTTTACAAGCACTTGCTCAGGTGAATATTCCCTACAGAGCACTGGGGATTAGGTGCACAGACAATTCAAACAGCAGCACACCCTCAGGAATGTAACTGGATAGCATGCAGCCCTAGTCCCAGGCCTTGTCCCTGGCCTGATTGCGCTGAAGCCAATTCCTTTCCATACAACTTGTCCACAGTAAAAACATTCGTGTTATGTCTCTACGATTGCTTTTCTAGTCCACACTCTAGGGTGCAACCTCTTTCAGCCTCATACCATGTACCGGACACTCCAAAAAATTAAACAGTTAGGGTGATAGACAAATTTATTGCAGAGGTACAGGACCTGTTATGCAGAATGCTCGGGACCTGGAGTTTCCCTGATAACGGAAAGTAGAAATTCATGCAAATATTAAATAAACCAGATAAACTGGTTTTGCTTCCAATAAGGGTTATTGTATCTTAGTTTGGATTAAGTACAATCTACTATTTTATTATTACACAGAAAATAGAAATTCAAAATGTGGATTATTTGGAATAAAACGGGGTCAGTGGAAGACAGCCTTTCCTTATTTAAAACTTTTCTGGGTAACTGATTTCTGGATAATGGATCCAATACCAGTACACTTGCAAACATAAAATTCACACTTACATTTCAATCTGGTGAAAAAAGTCCAATGTGGTGTGTGTATATAAGTATACTTCCTCAATAATAAATACAATAAAAGCATCATCAATACGATCAGGTGGAGGTTATTAAAAAAAATGCAAGATCAAAATCCACATTTAATCAATTCATTACCATTGCCATAAATCCGTTTAATTTCTTTCTGAGATTTGTCTCTTCCTATCCGCTGCCCTCCAGTTCGTTTCCTTATAGCAAATAACTACAAATGACAGTGCTTATTATGCATGTATGTAAAATGATCAGACAGATTATATTTAGTCAATCCTTTTTTTTTTTATTCTAAATGTGTTCTCCCGATCTCGACATTAATTTCCTTGTTTCTCTCCATACATATGGCTTATTACAAGGACATTGTAATAGATACACAACATTCCATATTCAGTTTTAAAAGTGAGTTTCATTGCATTGGTGGATCTTTCTATATTCTTCCATGCCAACTTGAAATTGTCATAGTGTCAAATGAAGTACGGTAATTCAAAATATGCACTGCTTTTCTCTGTTAAATAAAACAAGGATTACATATTTAAAATTAACACATTTTCATAGCTATTTGGATCATGTAAAAAAATGCAGCATCTGCACTCCTCTTAATAAAGTATTGAAGACTTCACCCAGACCTGTGTGCCATTGGAATTCTCTTGTATGTCCTAAAAAAAGCAGGGAGGAGAAATCAAGCACCGCACGATGGATCATCGCCCTGTAACCAATTCAGAAAAGGAGCGCATGCAGAGGATCGGTAAGTAATTTCTTTTTTTATTATTTTTAAGTGCGAATTTAAAGTTTAAACTGAATTGGTGTTTTTATCTGTACCAAGTCCTTGTCCCCCCACTGCTTGCTAGTGAGTGTGTGTATACACAGTGAGCAGGTTAGAGGCATAAAAGACAGGAGCACAGAGCTGGCTGGCCTTCCTAGAGCGCTGGAATGGCTTGGCCCACCTCTGTGGCTGGGGAGCTTATAAACCCTAAAGCTTAAAGAGTACTAAAAAAAGACACACACGTTACTTCCCCTTGAATCATGTTTTTCAGTTTGACAGTACTTTGGCAAAAGAATCTATTCACACCTTTCACAAGCTAAAAACATGCTAGGGCTAAATCCATCAGAAGTAGTTTAAAAGGAGCAAACCCATGTTACTGTGGTGTCTAGATGTTATGTTGCATGTAGATCATGTCACAGCAAAAAAAAATTCAGCTTTTATATCTTCAGTTGGTATAGTGTGTGCAAAAAATGATATTAATAATGAACAGTTCTCACTGTTTTGTGCCATGGGATTTCCATGAGACAAAGCCTGGAGTTCTGGAGATCAGGGCCGCCATCAGGGGGGGACTGGGGGGACAAGTTTCCCGGGCCCGGGGCTGAAGGGGGGCCCGGCAGTGCTGCATTTTCCCAAGAGCCGGGCCCCCCTTACCAGCGTCAAGCCTATGCGGAAGCGCCGAACAAGACGCGAAGGCAGCCGAAGTCCTGAAGTCCTTGGGGCTCCAATATTTTTTTTTTTTAAACTTGTTAACGGGGGCCCTGCCACCAATGTTTTTTAAAAAAATATTTTTGGGGCCCCAATTTTTTTAAACTTGTATACTTGTATGAGGGGCACTTGCACCAATGCTTTCATGGGGGGGTGGGCTTGCACCAATTTTTTTTTAACTTATAAGGGAGTTTACTTTTTTAGTGCTGATGTCTGTGTAGTCTTTTTAACTTTGATGTGGATTCGGCAGGGATTGGGGTGGGGCTTAGATGCCTGGGTGGGCGGAGCCCAGGGGGACCCGACAATTTTGTTGTGCAGGGCCCCGTGATTTCTAATGGCGGCCCTGCTGGAGATCATCTTATTGAGACATACTTGAGAACTTGCAAATGTTATTGGGCTGCTGGTGATCCTGAGAGTGAGTCCTTACATGTGTGCAGAATGGGATATGGCACACTGGTCTCAGTAGATGTATAAGAATATTGTAAAATGTGTTTAAGACTATTGGTTCCTGAATGTAGTAATACATAGAAGTCAGTCAAATTTTACATTCATGAATTCAACCAATTCAACCATCTCCCCTAGACCTTTATAACATGCTCATTAGTTTCTATGTGATTCTTCTATTACCCACTAACCTTAGGCCTAGGCACATGAAATGTCCACTCTTTTGGGCAGGACCCTTTTTTACAGTTGTCTTTCACATGAATAGAAATAGCCTTTCATTGGAATGTTTCTGTTTGGAAAACCCAAATAATGGCAAATGTGTTCACTTTACTAATATAATATTGTGAGTATCAGATGCCTAAACAGCGCTTAATCATATTAGACTGATAGAAGCTGGCTGTTTAACTTTTATAAAAGCAACATATTTGGCTCTTCATGCCTCCTTAAAATTATGAATGCAAGTTATCAACACATCAAGTTCAACCCCTCCAAATTAAAAACCCAGCATATACACACACACACATCTCACACAAACCATATATGCCCATAGCTATACTAACTGTAGAGTTTAGTATCAAAATAACCTTTGATATTAAATCACATGTCAAAAAAAAAATGCACTGTGCAGTATGTGTTTTTTTATTTCATAAATGAGTCCTGTTCCTAAATAGATAATCAAACAATTTAAATCATACCTCTGCTTTTCACGCCCAATAAACCCATTAATTTTGTAGTGAACCCCACCCTGTTTCTAGTCCACTGAGATGTGTTATTATTATTAGCATGTATTTGTATATCACCAACATATTTCATAGCACTGTATGTTCAACTGTATATATCATTCAATGCATATTTGTTAGACCTATAGCAGATGTAGCATATTGACTGCCATGCAGTGATTTAGTGGAAAATACACACCTTTTCACCAATCGCAGCTAACCTTATTACTTATGAGTAAAACTCGCACTGCCACCAGGACACAATACATTCCATATATTAAGATGAAAAAAGAGGACAGACAGTTCAGAAAAAAACATATACTGTAGCATTTAGGACTGGTGAAGTTATTCATTTATTTATTTTGTTGAAGAAGAGCACGGACTGGGGAAAATGTTTAACAGTTGGGGGTTGGTCCTAACATATTGGCATTCTCCAGTGAATTAGGCTTCTACATCTTCAAATTGATTGACTGATTTTAGTGAATAACTGTTCTCAGTGTCTTCATAATCATTTTTTAAATAGGTATAAACACTGCAAGATATACGCACTGCAACTACAGTATATTCATTAAATGGGATTAGGTTAGGAACTAGCAATACAGAAACTGTTATACCACCTTGTCATTATTTCTGCAGGCAGCAGAAGATGTTTTAGTTCAGGGGTAGAGAGAAATTAAGAGTTGTGGTGCATGCAAGACACCACACCAAAAAGTTAATCCCTGATTAATTTAAAATACAGCAGTAAAACAATGTTTGGGCACACTGGGCAGATTTTTGGCCTGAGGATAAGTGCAGGCTGTGAATCAGCCCTTACACTTGTATATTCACTCATTTGTGGCTGTGGGTACAGCCACACAAAGCATATTTCAGGGCTGAAACATGAGAATGCAGAATAATTCTCTAAGCGCCTTCACCTGGGCTGATGCAACCGGCACCACATGTGACAGCGTAAAAGGCAGTAGGTAGAGACTCCCCAAACACATTATGTAGTGACAATAAGGGAGTACCTTAGCATTGTTCATAGGCATGGTGGCTGTAATAAATCATGGGACCCCCTAATGCCTCTCAAACTCTGGGTGCTGTCCTCTGGGACTCCTCTTCAAAGTAACCCATGACAGCAGTCCTGCCTGTACCCACTGAAAGCAGCCCTGTTCATACTGACAAAACTAATTTCAGCAAATAATGTATTGCATTGATGCTCAGCATAAATATACTGTGCCTGCAGTAGTTGAGCCTCAGGTATACAATGAACCTGAATATAATGGTAAAGTGTCCCAAACATATAGGTACAGTAAACTAAAAAAAAAAGTGTATAGCATATAAGGGTTCAGTATGACCAAGCATATATCGGTGATGTGCACTGTCCCACAGCATATAATGGTAGGTGAACCCTCTTTTCCCAACTGCTCAACTTACACAGTCCTTTTGGACAGAGTAAATATCTTACCTGTAAATAAGCCATGTTCTTTCTATAAATCTATAATCTTTCCTAGTCTTTGTGGGAATTATTATAATGCTATTTGTAATTGCAATGCAATGCAATGCCATGCCAGCGGCAGTCTCATTTGCCTAACTCACCCATCCACCAATGAAACAACAGGCGGTTATTTTTACAAATGCCAGGTCAGAAGTGCACACAGCTGAGGGGGGGGGGAGTCTAGTGTAGTGTAACACAAGGAATGTAATAAACTTGCAGTTGATATATTCACCTCCGATGGATCCCTTTGCAGATGGGGTCCTTTCATCATGGGCCCCCTGTAGGGGGATCGCCGACCCCCAAAAATGCTACAGTGACTACTGTGTTTCCTTGTTTTACATTATACACAATCCTGTGTAGGAAGTAGGAAGTGTACAAATGCAGCAGTTTTTGAAGCTTAACTCCAATTGGCTGCTTCTCCTGTCAGTCAGTTACTGATCACTAGTCAGTGTGGTTAATTTGCATACACACTGCACTGTAGGGCGGGGATGGGCTAGCGTGTGAGAAGAGAACTAGAGGACTCCTCTAATAGGACTTGGTGTGGCAGCATGTATGCACAGAGATGTGTGTTATGTGAAGGTGTATGAGGAGAAAACGTTTTTGTATTTGGGGAGCTCAGTCACATTCAGGCAGGACTCAGTTAACATTTTTCATTGTTTGGGGGTAAGTTGCAAGTGGACAGGCTGACTGACTTGAGAGGTGTGTTCATCTTGGTTCTGGAGTATGTCTTTCAAATGATAAAAGTTCTGCACAACAAGCTGTACAAATAAATGAGCAATACAAGCACATTACCTTAGCAACAGTGGCGTAACTAGACCAACCAAGGGCCTGGTACAGAAATTTACAACTGGGCCCCCCTAAAGGGATTATTCAACTATGAGTTCACTTTTAGCATGATGTAGAGAGTGATATTCTGAGACAATTTGCAACTGGTTTTCATTTTATATTATTTTTGTCTTTTAGAGTTATTTAGCTTTTTATTCAGCAGCTCTCCAGTTTGCAATTTCAGACATCTGGTTGCTAGGGTCTAAATTCCCCTAGAAACCATGCAAAGATTTGAATAAAAGACTGAAATATGAATAGAAGAGGGTCTAAACACAAATAAGTCATTAAAAAGTAGAATCAATAAATGTATAGTTTTACAGAGCATTTGTATTTAAACTGGGTAAATGACCTCAATTTGAAATAATTAAAAAAACTATACAAAATAAATAATGAAGACCAATTGAAAGGCTGCTTAGAATTTGCTTTTATATACTATACTAAAAGTTAATGTAAAAGTTACATGTAAAAATGGCATGTAAAATTTAAGTTTCACTGTATTATAGTGACAAAAGCGATAATTACTGTAAATTATAAGGATATTAGAAGTCACTGGGGAGTTCTGAAACCATATAAAGGCACATGGCTTCAGGCTCAGTTATACATGGAACTCTGAGTATCACTTATGTATTATAAAGGGAAAATGTTTTTGCATTTGAAGCTATTGTTCTAGAGCTATGGGCATGGGCATCAACAGAAAAATTTATAGGGGGGGGCAAAGTCAAATACAACCTGTATTTCCAGTCTAAGCCTGTAGATGATACCTAGGTGTACAGATGATTCCAATTTGTAAACCATAATTATGTAACTATTGGAACTGTAACTATATCTATATGAGAAATACTTCACCAAAAGCAATACTTAAAATTGCATCATGTCACATATGGGTCAGTATCTATTGTTGCCCACCAGATAAACTCACCCCTTACATGGCTATGCTATATATACACATATAATGTGCGTTACCAAAAAACAAGGCAGGACTGCTGCTTACAGTGGGGATCAGACAGGATCTATGCCACAGGGACAAAGTGGTCTTTCATACAGATAGCATCTCAGCTGCCATAAAGCAGGACAGAACTGCCGCTTCCTACAATGGGGATGAGATAGGATCTGTGCAGCCACTGGGACAGAATGCTCTGTTATACAGATAGCTAGAATCTCAGCTGCCATAAAGCAGGGCAGGACTGATGCTTCTTACAATGGGGATCAGATAGGAACAAATATAACTCAGGAAGGGGGAACTTCTGACTGCACAGAGCAAACAGCTTTATTTTCCAGGGAGGATAATGTGCTAGCTGACACTCCCTTTTACATAAAAGTAAATTACATTTCACGTTCTACTCCTTGCTAGAATGTGCATCAAAAGTGCATCAGTAAAGCCAGCACAGAATGAGATCTACGGTCAACTATTCCCTTGGTTGTCAGCAGGGAGAATAGAAAGAATAGTGCCTAGCTAGTAACCAACCCTAACACTCCATCACACTGGCCAGCCCTTTGTGGAGACAGAAGTGGAGCGTACCAGCCGCATCGTCACCTGACATGGAGATGCCATCAGAGACTTGCAATCTAAATGTAAATGATTGCTCTTTGGGTTGCAGGCCCCATCGGGTCCGACACTGGCTGCTTTTCAGGGATTTCTGTGGGGGACTCCTTCCCCTCAAGCAGTGCACATAGCCAAGGTTATACCTGCTCCAAGCCCAAGCGGCGCACAGCCTATCCGGCGAGCTGTACTGAGGAGAAGCACAGACTGATCCCTTAGTGAGGAGTCTCTTGCTCCGTGTGACAATCAGTATCAACGCACATTGCTCTCATCTTCGTGAGAAGCTACATTTAAACTTAGCAGTGCAGCCATGGCTGGAGTGGGAAACCAGCCTGCGCCATAGGAAACATCCGGTAACTTAGTAAAATAACTAATCTCTTCCAGGCACAGGATGCAGCGTTATCTCCAGGGGGAGCAGGCCCTGGTGAACTTGTACCCCCTTCCCCCTCCGGTAGTTACTGCACTGCTTAGCAGAGTGTTTTTATTTTGTCTGTATTCTATACTGAAATGACCGTACACTGTACCTTTCCAAACACACACAACTCTGCCTGTGTCACACACATTATATTTTAGCAGTCTTTGCTGAAGAGGATTTATTTTACACACCAACTAAAAGGTTTAATTAGTTTATTTTAACTTTCAACTCCTGTGCATGTGTCAATGAAAGAAAATATTACTTATATGCACACACTGCTGCTAGTACTTAAAACTGACCCGTTTTCTGTAAGAATTATCAGTCCCCATAGTCTGTGATATTTTTCCCTTTAAATAAAATTGGCATCTAATCTTATTTATACACACAAGACACTCAATACCAGCAACACTGATTTTAAAAAGTTGGGTACTATTACATATGGGCCAAAAGCAGAAGAATTCCCAGAATACTGGCACACATGGAAACTTGTTGTGGTGCAGGTATGGAACCTTTTATCCAGAGTGCTCAGCACCCGGGGTTTTCCAGATAGCAGATCTTTCCAGAATTTGGATCGTTATACCTTAAGTCTTCTAGAAAATTAAGTAAACATTAAATAAACACAGGTATAAGCTACTGTTTTATTAGTACAGTAAATATTATCCCGAATGCTTGAGGCCTGGGGGTTTCTGGATAACTGGTCTTTCCATGTAACCATCAAACAAATCCAATAGGCTGGTTGATGAATTATATATTAGTTTGGCTCAAATATAAGGTACTGTTTTGTTTTTACAGAGAATAAGGAAATCATTTTTAAAAATCTGGATTACTTGGATAAAATGGAGTCTATGGGAGACGGCCTTTCTGTAATTCAGAGCTTTCTGGATAACGTATCCCATACCTGTACAGAGAAAAGGAAATAGTTTTTAAATAGAGTCTATGGGAGACAGTCTTTCCATGATTCAGAACTTTCTGGATAATGGATCCAGATAACTATGGGCAAGAAATCTAATGAAAATACTTTCTCCTTGACAAAAGTCATAGCAGTGATCCAGAGTAATATCAGGAAAAAAATGCAATGTTACTGTGATTCATTTGGATTGCTGCATGATGTATTTTAGGCAAGACTTGTCACCAGTGGCATGATAGATTTACCACAGGCAACAAATCTCCATGTGTTTGGGCTATACTATAATTTATACCAAACCAAATGTATGAGTTATCAGATTCTCTAATCGGAGTAAATTCACTCCTAGGGTTCATAAAGAGGGGTATTATTTTATGCATTTGATGTGCAGGTTTGAGTGTTTCATCAAGGTGCCACATGCAGCATTTTCTTTCGCTTGACACGTGTTTAGATGTTAATGGTTAATGAAATGGAGGGTTGCTTTTGTAACTGGCATAAACACGCTTAGGGCTCTTTCTCACAAGCCCTTAAACCTGTGTTCAGCCACAGCAGAGCACATGAAGAAACACACAACTCTTTAAAATGGCCCCCGTATTGACAGTTATATCAAACAGTGACTGCTTTTCTCAATGTGCATGCGCGTGACGTCACACGCGCACAAACGCACATGCGCATCTACTGTCATGGCTTGCCTGTGCTGGCGGGGGGCTTTTTTTTAAAAAACAGTACTGGTACCCCCAACCGGAATGCAGGCTCTATCAGCCTGCACCTTTGGTTGGGGGCAACTATTTTAAGCCATAGATGCCCTTTAAGCTGACTTTTAGTATATTTATACAGTGTCTAATTCTAAGCATCTTTTCGATTGGTCTGCATTTTTGAATAGTATTTTACCTCTATGCCTTCTTCTTCTGACTCTTTCCAGCTTTCCATCTAAAAAAACAGATGCTCTGTAAGGCTACACATTTATTGTCATTACTCATCTTTCTATTCAAACGCTCTTCTATTCATATTCCAGTCTCTTAATCAAATCAATGCATGGTTGCTAGGGTAATTTGGACCCTAGCAACCAAATGCAAAGTTGGAAAAATTACTGGCCTTCCTATTTCTGCCCTTTTTATAACATTGGCAACATGCTTGACTTTTACTGGCTGGTGGGTAAAATAGCAGCCAGGTGAAACCCCTATGTGCATGGCTGTGTGCTTGTTTGTCACAAGGCTATGATGTTTACTGTATGTTTGGGGAGAGAGACTTTCAAAAGAGGCCAAATACACAGAAAGATGTGTTTAATGCATATGCTGATTTGCATAGTAACAATGTGTTAGAGTTGGGATATGCTGGTTCTTCCTATGTGAGACTCAAATAATGTGTACAAGACAGCTAGCAGCCAATGCAAGGGACAAATTTACCAACTGTTGTTTCCTTAGGAGAAATTGACCAATGGCCTTTGCATTTATGTGACTGCTTACAAGTGCACTAGCAACCAATGAACTACAAGGGGAGGGCAGAATCAACACCCAATAGGAAACAAGTAAGGGCAAAGACTGGGAGTGATGATGTAAGCATATAGGAAGTGCAGGTTTAAAACAGGCTCCTTCAGAGAGACACGAGAAGGACAGATTTAAATGATATATAAACTAGCTTTTACAATTACCTATTTACATTTTTTGATGGAAAATGGATTGTCTAACACAATTAGAGCGTTGTTAGTGGTTTCATAAGATTTAGACATTGATGGTTAAAGACTTAGGAGGGGGCACTGCTCTGGGGAATCCCAGGTACAGTGTGTCTATGGCCGGCATCATTCATTCCACAGTCCTGAAGATTATGCAACACCAGCAACTGTTACAGGTGCCCGCCCTAGCATTCCAACAGTATAGTGGGAATAAAAAAAGAGTAATGTGCTGTTTTATGTCACTGTAAGGTTCTTTCATTGCTTGTGTTACACTATGCTAGACTTCCCCACCTCTCTCCCAAGTCTCCCCCTCAGATGTGTGCGCTTCTGACCTGGCATCTATTTTTTCGTTGGTGGGTTGGTCGTTATTAGTCAGATGAGACATCCGCTGGCTGTGAAGGTTTTCTGTTCAAGTGAACTGAGCATAATGTGGTAGAATACACTGACAGGCAAGGTAATGGCTAATTCAAGCATCAAAACCATTACAAAAAATGCATTTTGATTACAAATAGCATTATAATCATTCCTGCAAAGCCTAGGAAATATTATAGATTTAAACCATAGATCCCCAACATGCTTGCCTGCATGGCCTCTAGCAAAAGAATCAATTGTCCATAGAAGTTCTGATCCAAGTTATGCAGTCAGATCTTATTTTTGGGATGCCAGCTAATGTAGCTTGAATTAATTTTATGCAAAAGCAATTCAATACTTTTTGTCCAATATGTGGCGCTTTAACTTGCTGTTCATAGATTAATATCTTGTGATAATACTATTTACTATTAATCAAATTGTCTGCATAAGAGATTTAAAGAACAATGCTATACATTTCACCCTCAGGCGAAGTTGTGCACTGACAAAGGGTCATTACTACGCTAATTCACTAAGATGTCCATTTTACTGAACGTTACCTCTTGCACTAGACTTTAATTTGCCAGGGTCAGACCTGGCGAAGTTCAATACAACAGATAGGAGATTGAAAAAAAAAGTTGAAATCTTTTCTAAGTCCCAAAAAATGCTGGAGTGTTTTACTTTTTTAAGGGTGAAAGGCTGAAAAAGATTGTAAATTTGTTTTAGGGCAACCTCCTTCCCCCCTACATATCCTAACATACAGTATGGCAACCTAACTATATAGGGGGCACAATTGTAAGGCAATAAAACACCTTTATTTGAGTTATTAAAGGTTTCCTGGGCTTGGGTAGTATTATGTAATGGCTGCAGCATATATACTATTATACATTAACTTTGCGCCGTATGCAAATTATGCATCACTAGCGTAAGTTCGCTTTGCCTGATGAAGTAACTGTAGCACAACTTCGCTAGCGTTCACCTCCCTGAGTGCAAATTTTTAGTGAATTTGCGTAGCTCTGGCGAAACTAAACATGGCGAAGTGCGTTCAACGCTAGCGAAGCCAACACAGGCGCACTACACATAGTGAATGTGCCCCTAAATGCTTCTAAACTGAATATCTGTTTATGTGTTGCTGTGGAACTATAATGTCGTACAATGATATTATATTGATGTGTATATAAAGTCAGTTTATCTTGTTTTTTTATTTTTATTTTTTATAATTCTCACTTATATATTTAGTTTCCCTTTCTGGTAATAACGCTGGCGAATTAGCGCTAGCGTTAGACGCTTTGTGCTTTAGTGAATTTCCCCCTATGGCTTATTCTTCCAAGCTGACCTGGTAGGAACAGTGGAGTGTGTTTAACCATATGTACCTTCAATGAAAGGTGTCAACATGAGCAACACTT
Source organism: Xenopus borealis (assembly GCA_024363595.1). Lineage (NCBI taxonomy): Eukaryota > Metazoa > Chordata > Amphibia > Anura > Pipidae > Xenopus > Xenopus borealis. Next base: position 89,192,572 of record CM044442.1, on the reverse strand, counting down.
GCATCTATTTTAGCGTGACCACATTTACAGCTCCTTTTGATCCTTACAATTTGCAAATGTCACCTTGGGGATTTCTAACCCAATGATTTTACCACCCCTACCTTGTGACAGATAACATCAAAGGGGTTCAATTGTAACCATAGCAATGGAATATTCTTTAACATCCCTGTGTATAGACATTGCCCTATTTGTCACTGCCCACATGGTTGGTGCTTAATAGACTGACCACATTGCCAGAGTCTAGTAAAGCATTAACACCACTACTTTTATGTTACATAGAGTCCCTTATGTGTCAGAACTGTGGCCTGGTAGTATCACACTCCATTGTAGAGAGAGGACAGGCAGTGACTATCTGTTCAAGTACAGTACATTGGACCATGGTACAAGGATGAGGAACTGATTTTGTTTTACCTGCCCTTTTTGCCATATTTCAGTGGTTGGCTCCCTTTTAGAACCACCTGTTTTAAGGACATCTTTCTCCCCTTTACTTAAAAGAGCAGTCTCATCCAGTAACAAAGCCCATCAAGTTCAACCACTCCAAATTAAAAACAGTATCCATAAGTACACACATTGACATAGATCCCACTATACACTCACAAACTATATTTTACATAGATCTATACTAACATAGATGTTAATATCACAATAGCTATGGATATTATGATGGTCCAAGAAATCATCCAAGCCATTCAAAGGCATTAACAGACTCATCAAAAAAAGTAATCAAAACATCACCTGGCAAGGCATTCCACAAACTCACTGTCCTCACTAAGAAGAACCACCTATGCCGCTTCAAATGAAAAATCTGTTCCTCTAGTCTAAAGGGGCGGCATCTTGTGTGATGATCCTCTTTATGGGTAAAAAGGTCCCCTGCTATTTACCTCTAACATACTTAAAGTTTAATCATTTCCCCTCTCAAGTGTCTTTTTTTTCCAGAGAGAATAACCCCAACCTTGACAGTCTACCCTCATAATTTAAGTCTTATACCATCCCTCCAACCAGTTAGTTGCATGTCTCTGTACTCTCTCCAGCTTATTTATATCCCCTTAATATAAAGCCCAATACTGCACTGCATACTCCAGGTGAGGCCTTACCAGGGACTTACCCTTTTGAATGCAAAACAGTACTTTATTTGCTGTAATGGCCACATAATGACAATTCCTGGAATTAGACAAATTGTTAACTACAAAAACCCCTAGATCCTTCTCAGTTAAGGAAACTACCAACACACTGCCATTTAGTTTATAACTTGCATTTATATTATTTTTGCCAAAATGCATAACCTTGCATTTATCAACACTGAACCTCATTTTCCAGTTTGCTGCCCAGTTTTCCAATTTAGTTGGATTTATCTGCAAAGTGGCAGCATCATACATGCACCCTATACAATTTTGTATCATCAGCAAAAATAGAAACAGTACTTTCAATGGCCACCTCCAGGTCATTAATAAACAAATTAAAAAGCAAAGGACCAAGTACAGTGCCCTGCGGTACTCTACTAATAACATTGGTCCAATTAGAACATGTTCCATTTACCACCACACTTTGTAATCGATCTTTTAGCCAGTTCTCTATCCAGGTACAAATACTATGTTCCAGGCCAACATTCCTTAATTTAACCAGTGACCTCTTGTGTGGCACTGTATCAAATTATTTAACGTAAACTAAGTAGATTACATCCACTGCCATCCCAGATGCCGATGTCTCTGCTCACCTCATAAAAATAAATTAGCTCTATCTATAAAGCATAAAATACTATCACAAGCTCATAGTATTATGATTTACAATGAAGTTAAGTATCTTATCCCTTAATACCCTTATGCCCAAATAGCTATCCTACCACTGACATCAGACTGACATCTGGAAAGTAGGATCACTTTTTGCAATACCCTTTTCCATATCGATTTAAGTTTGTCTAATAGCTTTTTTGCATGATTTATTGCCATTCTTGTACCTGATAAACTTTTCAGTTGTCCCAGTAAACTTGAAAGTCTTAAAAGCACTTCTTTTCTTACCCACCTCAACACCAACACTTTGAACCACAAAAGTTTTGCTTTGCAAAACGTTCCTCGCTTACAAGGAGAATATACTGACGTATATTTTTTAAGCAGTATTTTAAAGACATCCCATTTTTTTTCTGTGTTTAACACTGTGAAAAAACATTCCCCACTTAATATGTTGCACAGATGCCCTTATACTGACAAAGTTTTCACGTCTCTAAAATGAGACCTTGTTATGATCACTATTCCCTAAATTCTCACCCACACAAATACTAGAGATAAGTTTGTTATTATTAGTTATTACAAGATCCAAAAGAGAATTATTCCTAGTAGGTTCTTGAACAACCAAAATAGAAATCAGTCTTAGGAGGTTTCTTGAACGACAAAAAGAGAATCATTCTTAGTAGGTTCTTGAACATTAAACAGTGAAGCATCCAGGAATCAATGGAGGAATACAGAGAACTGTAGAACCTATAGCCCAGTGTAGATTATATTTAAAATTGGGAGTTAGGCAAACAACTGAGAAGTATAAACTAGAGGAAAGAACACACTAAATTAACAGTATCCAGAAAATTCCACTGGTACCTAATTCCTCACCAAATTGCTAGGTTTGTTCCTTTTTCTCCTGATAGTACTTAGGTGATGCCACCTTCCAATAATAATGACTTATATATATATGGTTGTCGATAGGTAATCCATTAGTTCTTTGAAATACAGTACAGTATACCTTTTGGTATAGCATGTATCTTGAGACGAGACCCACGTTTGGTTGTTTTGGAGAAGTTTTAGGAAGTGTAATAAAAAACTAGGTCATATAAAATACCAGCCAAAGCTGGTATTGAAATAAAAATTTAGGGTAGTGGCAGACATGGCTACTGGGGGAGATTAGTCGCCCAGAGACAAATCACCTCTTCTTTGGCGACTAATCTCCCCTAAATGCCTTCCTGCGAACTAGAATGAAAATTGCCAGCGGGATTGCAATTGTGACACTTTGTTTTCTGTAGTTGCCCAAATTTGTCTCATGAAGAAACTTTGGGCGTCTTTGGAGATTAGTCGCCCGAAGAAGAGGTTATTTGTCGCTAGGCGACTAATATCCCCTAGTAGCCATGTCTGCCACTACACTTACAGGCAATGTATTGTGTCCTTATCCACCCCCAATTCCTGTTTAGTTTTTTCCTGCAGTTCATGTATCTCCACCCCCAGTCCACCAAAATCTTCCTAATCTGTGACTAGGGTTGCTACCTGGCTGGTATTTTACCCCCTTGGCCACTTTGCTTTACGCCAATGTTATCAATAGTGAAATAAGTGAAACTATAGGAAAGATTATCTTTTTTTTCCAGAAAAGGTGGCAAAATTATCTGTGACACATCCACGTCTTCATCGTGCACCTCTTATTATTCATGCACCTTTTATGTTATTGCTCCACCACATTATGCCCCCCAACCTTTTGTTTATTCCAAGTGGTTATGGAACGTATTGTTAATAAGGACCCAATTTAAATATTATATGATGAAAAAGCACCCAATGTACCAGCAGCTCAAAGATTAAAATTGGGATGCACCTAATCTAGGATTTCAGTTTGGGATTCAGCCTTTTTCAGCTGAATCCTTGTGTCTGGCTGAACCATATCAGAATCCTAAATTGCACATGCAACTAAGGGGTGAGAAGGGAAATCATTTGAATTTTTATCACAAAACAAGGAAATTAAAAAATATTTTCCACTTTTTACTATACCACCCCGATTTTGCATATGCAAATTAGGATTCATTCGGTATTTGTCCGACTCTCAAAAAGGATTTGGCAGAATCCCAAATAGTGGATTCAGTTCATCCCTAGATTAAAATAACTTTTTCAGAAGTTTATTTAATATAGCATATTGCATTCTTGTGTGGAAGTCCAATATTTATCCATAACGATGAGCTGCTAGTCCTAGAAAAGGCACAAGAAGACTGCAACCCCTAAGGTTTGGACAGGTTCATTATAACTGAGGAAGGGAAGAGGCATATCATGTCACAGTAAGACAATTGCAACCTGGTTAGAAAAATAACATATGGAGGGGGCCTCTAAAATGTATAAAAGACTAACACTGTGCCCGGTCTCACTCTTGGCAAGCTGTTCTTTCGGAACTATCCCAGCCACTATTATAATTCCAATTCTGACTACCCCATTAGTGCTGATAGCAGATAAAATTCCCTTTAGCTATTCATTTCAGTGGGTTGGACCTAGGGGCAGAAGTTTATACAGCCATGGAACTCTTAGAGGACTTATAATATCCTATATGTTGCCAAAATTCAGCTTTTTCTGTAAACGTTTTTGAAAGCTTCTGCACTCATTTGCATACTCACATACATGGTCACACAATTGTATACCCTCAATGCAAAAAAATCACTTCACATAGCTTTCAGCAGCATTTTTTCATTTAACTTTTGTCTATTGTCTTTAATCTAAATCAGGGGTGTCCAAACTTTTTGCAATGAGGGCCAGATTTGGTGAGGTGAAGATGTGTGGGGGCTGACCATTCAAGGCTAAACTCCACGGACATTTTCAAAAAAAAAAATTAAAGAGTATTTAAAGGGATTTTTGGAAATTGATGGGGCCCGTGATAGGTTTAATTTCCTGGTGCCTAGTACTGTGTTGCAAAGCCTCTTATCTGTTCCTGACTATCTGTGTTTGACCCTGCCTGGTTGTTTTGACTGTTCTGACTTCTGGAACCTGACCCTTGCCTGAAACCGAATGTGATTCTGATTAACCCTTCGATTGTCTCCCTGGTTTGACTCCTGCCTGTTATTGACTCTGATCCTGTCTCATCCTTATCTGCTTTGATCACTCGGTTTGACGTATCGCCTGCCTGACGTCTCTTCGCTATCTGCCTGCCTCGACCCAGCCTTTTTTGACCACGAACTTGCCTACTCCTATCTGTACCGTGACCATCGGCCTTTAAGACTTTATACAGTCGTGCCCCATTGCTAGCCAGAACCTTTGCTCTGCACCTCTCGTATAAGTCCAGGTGGCACCTGAGTAAGCTGAGGGCTCCTCCCGAAGCCAAAGGCGGTCACACTACTGGTGAAGCACGAGCCGAGACCAGGGTGCTTGGCACTTGTTCTGGTATTGGGTGCCGACAGTGACACTGGGCAATGGTCAGTGTCCCCCTCTTCTTCATATCCTTTGTGACATGACGTTTTCTCAGGAACTGAGCATTTCAAGCTGGGGCATATTCATATCCATCCTGGGCTGCATGCGCCCTCGGTCCACAGTTTGGACACCCCTGATATTTATTTCACGGTTACTATTGGATCAGGTATTTTGACCACTAATCAATTTAGTTAGCAAATTGCTATACTCTTCTGGGCTGTTATGGCACATAAAATGCCATATGGGCCTCTGCATAGGTCCTAGTGAGCGCCGCTCCCACTACCCCACCTTGCACCCTCTACCTAACTGGCATAATTGCTTGTCTTCCTGTCCCACCACTCTGGAGGTGTGCATGTTCCCCAGTAACCCTATGTGCAGAGAAGCCTAATGGGTGTTTCTCATATTGTCAGGGAGAAGTAGCTGCATAGTAAAGTCCTGATGCAGTGCTTGTCTATCTGTGTCCATGTTGATGCGTTGATTTTCCTCCTCTGCCAGACTTAGGGCAGGGCTACATGGACGATTTACCTCAGTTTTCAGTGGATGCGATGGTCGGCACGAAAACAGATGTGATGAGTCTGATGTGACAGGAACAAAGTAAGTAATAGAAAAGTTGGATGGTGTCGCAGGATTGGTGCAACACGACTGTCGGATGAAGATGCAGCATTTTCATCCAACAGTCGCGTCGCATCAACCTTCTGACACCATCCAACTCTGTTCCTGTTGCATCCGTTTTTTGTGCCGACCATCACATCTGCAGAAAACTAGGTAAATAGTCGTGTAGTCCTGCCCTTAAAAAAGAGGGATTGGAGGTAGCAGCCAATGCTCTCCTAAAAAAAGTTTTAAATGACAGAGGGCTGTTGGGGACACACACATGCTCAGTAAGCTCTGAGCAGCTAATTAGAAGATAAGCGTAGGTGTTGTCACAAAGCATCAGGCAGAAATTTTTTTTAAAAATCAAGCAGCCCTGTAGCAGAATGCTACAGGGCTGGTTATTAAATTCTGATGCTAATTGTGCTGGTTTCTGAGCTGCCATGTACCAATAATCTCAAATTATTTATCTAAATTATTTTTCAATCATACTAATATTGTAAAATTTACATTTAGAAAAGTAACATGAAGCACAGAAAACAAATCAGGTTATATACCTTAGGTCAGAAACAAATGGCCTGGGACAAATACAGTATGTCCCATAGTCTCCATATCAGAACTAAAACTAATTATCTATTAGCTGGGAGAGCAGATTTCATTAGTCTAACTGGAGTCAAATAGCATCTAAAAAGCATCTTGTAACCCGCTTCCAGCAACACCATGTTGATGGAACCATTTTAGGTTATGCAGAGATAATGCACTGATTCTGCTCATGACCTTTACAAACTCATTTTTCCATGCTTTAATGTAGGATAGGTTAGTGACTGATGTTGAATGACTGACTGACGTTGAATGACTTAAAAGATTTGAAAAGCTCAGTGCTTCTTGGTGTCAAGATAAAATGTATGCTAATGTATTTTGGGTCAGTCCACCAATGAAAAAGCTTGGGTTGAGTTCCTGGGGTAAAGAGAGGGGTTTAGTATCAATTCTACTGGTTTATGTGGAGAGAAAAGGGTATGTTTTTATGCTACTTAATCCCGAATTGATAAAGAACTCTGTAAGTAGATTTTCCAGATGTAGCGTCGAGATTTGGATAGAGATTCTGCATTATACGGTTCTGTACATAAAGTGACCCCAAAGCAGAGCTGTGGGCTCTCCATGTAGCAAGGGAACAGCCACCAGTTGGGCCATCTTGTGCATAAATGTGGGAATCGCAAACTTCTGTCATCTCTTGATCTTTAAAGATTGGGACGATTGACCCTTAGGAGTCATGTTTTGCCTTAAAATGCTTTATATATCAGTGTGGTTAATCAGAATTGGAAGGGTCCTGAAATTATATAATAAGCCTCAGTCCTCCAGAAGTTTGTTCAGTGTTTTAAAAAGATGTTGCTAAATATCAGCGTTGGGATTTTGATTTTAATGTTTAACAGATATCAAGAACCCTCAAAGAGTATATACACAAACATGTTTTGGATCTCGTCCAATAATATAACCAAGCATTTCTCTGCCTGTTCTGCCAGAGTTCTCCAGTTTCTTAGTGTCACTAGTACTGAAAGATTATTAACGAGTCAGCTACTTTTTTTTTTTTTCAAATTCATTAATGTATTGTGTTCTCATTGGTGGCTTTGGCTTTAAATACTGTTTTATGCAAAGTGTTCTTCAGCCCATGATTAAGTACCATGTAGGCACAAAACCTTTTAGGCCTCTCTGTGGATGGTATTAGAATAAAGTTTATTACTTTTTATATTACGCCTATACACTAGAGTTTTTGAGTGTGCAAATTCTTCTTTGAGTGTCAGCAACCTTAACCTTCTTTCTGTAATCAGTTAACCCTAGGGCTGTTGGTGTTAAAGTGATTCTGTCATGGGAAAACAAAATGCATAAGTTAATAATTCTCCACCATAAGCGTCAGATGCCCCTCCCCCCCAACTGCAAAGCCTCTTCCAAACAATCTTTCCAATATTCAACTCATTACTTGGGAAAATACTTTTATTTCCCCAAATTTGTTCATGAACCTGTTCATAAGGTTAAACTACAGTTCCTTGTCCACAATAAACTGTAGCACAACTGATCACAGACTGGAAAGCTGTAGCTGAGAATCCTACACAGGAATCTGCCCCTTACCTATCCAGGGTAAGGCACACCGGGCAGATTTTGGACAAATTGCACCTGACAATGCATTAGATTTGGTGCAGGCAAGGTAAGGGGTTTTCAGGAAGGTAAGGCATTTATCAGCAGACAAAGATTCAGTCCAGTGTGACATTAGCCTAACATATTGTGCACGAGACATTTGAATTGCGGTGGTTCTCTTATCACAAACCATGGCATCAAATGGTCTTTCCTTCTTGCAGAAACCAGTATATAGCACTATGTAAGATTATAATATAAGTTCAAAGGCGGCTTTGTAAAGGTGTTTAACCCACAGGACATGAGGGTTCACTTACTGACACATTCTTCAGATTGGGAGCGGAAGGGCAACTTTAATCTACTGCCTTTCAACTCCGACAGCCTCCATTAATAAGTGAACACCTGCCCCACGCCTTTTTCTGATGTCCACAATTATCAGGTCCGGCGCAGATTTATAAATTGAGTTTATACAATAGTCTGAAGGGGGTGGGTGCTGGTCAAGTTGATTTTTTTTCAACCCTGTCACTAGTATACACAGCATTATTTCCTTACTATCTACATATCATCAATTTGTATTTTGTATCTTGATTTGGAATATTGCTATTCACGCTATTTTCATTTAACCTGATTTCTATGTGTACATTTTAATAACTTTAAACACACTAATTAAAGGTTAAGCATAATTTATTTTATCCTATTATAGCTTAATGGTACAATTTATTTGTGGACCCTCTTGTGATCCTTATATTTTTGGTGGCCACAACAAGCTACACAGCATTTTAAATGTTGCTGCACATGATGATTATGTTTCTTGCTGGGGGATACTGTCATGAGAAAAAATTTAATCAGTTAATAGTGCTGATCCAGCAGTTCTGCATTGAAATCCACTTCTCAAAAGAGCAAACAGACTTTTTATATTTCATTTTGAAATCTGACATGGGGCTAGACATGTTTTCAATTTCCCAGCTGCTCTGATAAACTTTAATCACTCTTTACTGTTGTACTGCAAGTTGGATTGATATCAACTCCCCCCCTATCCCCCCCCCTAGAAGCCTAACAACAGAACAATGGGAAGATAACAAGATAACAGATCCCTAACACAAGATAACAGCTGCTTGGTAGATCTAAGAACAGAGCTCAATAGTAAAAACCCATGTCCCACTGTGTTCTATTCAATTACATTGAGAAGGTAAAACAACAGCCTGCCAGAGAGTGGTTCCCTCCTGTGCTGGCACAGTTTGACTTAAATTAAAAGGTTTTATGTAAATTTACTAAATATAACGTTATATATACAGCTCTACGAAACAAGTTGGCGCTATAGAAATACACGTTAATAATATATATATTAAATATATATAACTAACTTGTATTCAGTAATACCAGTAAAAAGATAGAGGTCCATACAGCTATCTATAAGACAGTTTGCAGGCTGTTTCTAAATGAATTTGTATTATGTACATTTACAAAATATAGCTAATCTCATATTCAGTAATACCAGAATTACACAAGATATCTTTCTGAGACTACAACAGCCAAGTACAGATATAGGAATCCATTATACTGAAACCTGTTGTGCAGAAAGCACTGAATTATGGAAAAGCCTTCTCCCATTCCATTCCATTTTAACCAAATAATCCAAATGTTTTTAAAGTATTGCCTTTTCCTCTAAAAATAAAACAGTGCCTTGTACTTAACCCAAACTATCATATACTTATCCCTATTGGAGGAAAAAATGAGCCTATTGTTTTTAGATAACTAAACCCCCCCTAGGAACAATAGCTCAGGTGTTTAAATAGGGGCACTTTCTGCCTAATTTTCACATTCATTTCAGGCCTGGCAATGGCACAGAGGAAATTGCTAAAAACTCCTTTACACAGCAGAACACAGGAATCATAATATCTAAACCTCTCCAACTGCAGAAAATGCAGAAGAAAGTACACTCTTTGCAACAGCCTTGAATGGGAACTATCGTGAAAATGTATTATACAGTAACCTTCAGTATACTGAAATAAATAGATTTTTGTACTTACCGTTAAATCCTTTTCTCTTGTCCTACATTGGGGGACACAGGCACCATGGGGATGAAGATCCTGTTGCTTGGAGAATGGACACTAAAAGGTTAAAGTTGCTCCTCCTCCTGCTCTGGGCTTCATCCCCTGCCTACTTCCTGTCTCCTCAGTTTTCTATCCAAAGAGTAAAGGACACCCTAACAAGCCCAGTGGAAGAGAAGCTCCCCCCTCAACTAAGGTAGTATAACCTTAACTTTATATAACTTGATAACTGTTAAACTTAAACCAACATACATATTGAATTGTTTTGAATCAGGGAGGGAAGGCCTGTGTCCCCCAATGTAGGACAAGAGAAAAGGATTTAACGGTAAGTACAAAAATCAATTTTTCTCTTGCCTAGATTGGGGGACACAGGCACCATGGGGACGTCCCAAAGCTACCCATGAGGGCGGGACTATCCTTTTTAGTGTTCGGGTAAAACTGCCCGTAACACCTTCCTCCCGAAGCACGCTTCTGCTGAGGCGAGTGTATGTATCCTGTAAAACTTTGAAAATGTGTGCAATGATGACCATACTGGTGCCTTGCAGAGTTGTTCTGCGGAAGCCTGATGTCTTCTTGCCAATGAAGTACTGATTGACCTGGTAGAGTGAGCCTTGACCCCGAATGGAGGCTGTTTTCCTCTGATTGTGTAGGCCCTGAGAATGGTCGACCTT
>CM044442.1:89157573-89167914 GCA_024363595.1 Xenopus borealis | reverse complement strand
CGAAAAGTATGCATTCAGAATCTGAGCTTTTTGCTTGTTCCCATCAACCAGCTGACCCCCTCTGATAAAAGTCCTAGCCCTTCCTGTTTAATTTTTTTACTAATAATATATTAATATATACTAATATATTTAAAAATTACTTTTGGATTCTTTTCCATATCAATTTTAGCTTGCCTGATAGCTTTTTTACATGATTTAATGGCCTCCTTATACCTTATAAATAATTCGGCTGCCCCAAATAACTTGAAAGTCTTAAAAGAATGTCTTTTCTTACCCACCTCAACACCAACACTTCTATTGAGCCAAAATGTTTTGTTTTATAACAACGTTCCTTGCTTAAAAGTGAAATATCCTGACATGTATATTTATTAAGCAGTGTTTTAAAGACTTCCCATTTTTGTTCAGTGTTAAATTTCCCACTAAATATGTTGCAGAGATGCCCTTATACTGTCAACGTTTTCAGGCCTGAAATTCAATGTTTTAGTTACTCCTTTATAGAGTTGCCTCTGCAACAGAATCTCAAAGGACACCATGTTATGATCACTATTTCCTAAATGCTCACCCACACAAATGCTAGAGATGAGTTCAGTATTATTAGTTATTACAAGATCCAAAAGAGAGTTATTCCTAGTAGGATCTTGAACGAGCTGGGATAAAAAGTTGTTATTTAGCATATTTGCATACCTACTAGCTTTATCTGTCTTGGCAACCCCATCACCCCAGTCAATGTCCGGATAATTGAAGTCACCCATAATAATAACTTGACCTAGTTGTGAAGCTGCTCCTATTTGTAAAAGTAGCTGGTTTTCATACTCATGAGGCAATAGTTCCAAAATTGAATGGATATAGATATATATAACTCACATTAGTGCTGTGTCCATTGTCCCCACTCAATGTTTATAGTTAAGAGGGGGTTGAGAACACCCAATGGTGCTGTGAAATAATAAGCCAAAATCTGCTCGCTGATATGCCCGAATTGAAAATATAGGGCGGTAAAATATGTAAAGCTCAGTCACTGGGCCACATCGTGTTGCCACTACAGCATTCGATGTTTCATGAAAGACGCATTTGGATGGCCCCTTTCAAGTTGTATGGAAAACATCAAACAGCATATACAGACCAGTTCAACTCATCACAAGCCTTGCAATATATTCAGTACTTAATCTACTTCTTTCCAGCAAGAAACAAAATTGTTTTGTGACTCAATTCCTACCATCACCTAGGATTGAACTTTTATCCAACATATCTGGGTTCATCTCAGGGTTCAGACACTGAAGCATTTAAATCAGGGGCTAGTCGCCACTAGTGATGGGCGAATTTATTCGCCAGGGGCGAATTTGCTGCGAATTCCCGAGATTCGCCGCTGGCGAATAAATTCGCGAAACGTCAGGAAAAATTCGCCGCAAAAAATTCGCCGCCAAAAACGAGTCGCGCGTCGTTTTTGACGCGACGCGCCGAAAACGACGCGAAGCACGACTCGGTTCGCGAATTGGCGGAAAATTAGCGAATTTCTCTGGAAATTCGCAAATTTTTCGGCGAAGCGATACGCGCCCGTTTCGCCCATCACTAGTCGCCACTTGATATCGAAAATCACTGTATTTACTTGTCATTTCTCTGTTCGAATCTATTTCTGGGATGTATGTTATTTTCCACTACTGATTCTACCATAATCAGTTAGGTGGTTCTTTTCCAATTTAAAGGGGATCCCCTGCCATTATGCGGTGCTGCTTGTTTTTAAATATTTTTGTGTGTTTTTGATTTTATTTCCATTTGGGCATGGCTGTTTAATAATAATAAAAATTGCCTTTTAACTTTACCACTAAGCTTACATTGATGCATAATTTGGTCACAGCATTGCGATTGGGATCTTTAGTCCTATGTTTAGGTGGGAAATAATTATGAATGAGTGTATGGACACTCCCAATCCCAATTCTGATAATTTCCAGTCATATACATCTTTACAGGTGTTTAGCTTGGTTTAGTGGTTTTCATACTCATCACTTATACGAGGTGGTTTATAGCCTGTTTCACTTTTGTATTGTCATTTCTGGCCCCACAGAGCTTAAGATGAACTGATGAAATTCATAACCAGTCCACTGAGAAGCCCCTGTTAAATATTGTACCAATATTAAATGTGTTTTCAAATGCAAAGAGTCTGACTGGTAAAATGGGAGAGGTGGAGGTGCTGGAGGGAAAATATGATGTGATCGGTGTGGCTGAAACATGGCTGAATGAGTCGCATGACTGGGTAGTTAATATCAGCGGCTTTACTTTGTTTCAGAGGGATAGAGGCAATAGAAAAGGAGGAGGGGTATGTCTGTTTGTTAGGCAGGATTTAAAATCTAATATAAATGAGGAGGTTATGTTAGAAAATGAGGGGGCAGAAGTCTTATGGGTGGAATTTTTCACCAATTGTAAAGAATCCAACACATTAATTGTAGGGGTATGCTATAGACACTCTAATGTAAGTGAGGAGGAGGAGGTTAAGCTCCAGAAGCAAACAGAAAAATGCTATTCTGGATCTAGTTATCTCAAATGACCCAGAATGTATAGCAAATGTGCAAGTCATTCAACCCCTAGGTAATAGCGACCATGTTATATCATTTAATGTCTGGTGCAAAAAACAAATATATACTGAGGCAACAAAAACCGTGAATTTTGGAAAAGCTCATTTTAGTGCCTTGAGGGCTGCCCTTCAGAGTATTGATTGGGGCATTACGTCCCAGGTGCATGACTTTACATTTATCAACATTTAATTTGCCACTTAGCTGCCCAGATTGCTAGTTTTTTCCTTTAAAACAAGGAATTATTAACAGGTGTAAGTTAATTTGCTGGTGCAATTTGCATGTTAGCCAATCGAGAGGAAACAAGTAATGTTTTTTGACTGTAAACAAGATTAATCACAGGCATTATCCTAAAAGTAGAATTGCCTTGTTTATATGGCAAAAAAATAAACTTAGTAAATAAGAAGAATGTAATTTCAACAAAAGTTCTATTTATTGTACTCATTTTTAGCAAAGGTGAAAAGAAGAAAGCCTTTGGCCTGGTGTTTTTATATGGTACATGAAACTACTCAGTAACTTATAATATCCTTATATTTTACAAGAGGGGGTACTTTATTCAATATACCACCTTTGAGGTACCATGTCACACAAGGTGCTTTCTCGGAGTGCCTATCCACATTGAAAGTGAGAATAACGATCCACTTTCTTCTGCCCTGACATCATTATGCATTGACTATCTGCACGATTATACTACATGGTTTATTCACAGTCTGTCCACAACTTCTAATTTTTGAATTGGATACTCATCCCATTTAGATATTTAGATGGGGAACAAATGAAGGTATATAGAAAGAAAGTGCCAGTGCTCAATCTAACCCACACTGTGGTAATGATTAGCTGCTAGAAACACCCTTGTGTCTGCGTTCCGGCTAACACACATTGTGAAGTTGACCAGCTAACGATAAAAAAAGACAATTTTTGTACATAGCCTTTAAAACAAATCTCCTGCTTTGTCACTAGAGCTCCTGTGTTAAAGGTAAATGTACTGTCACGAACGGCACCCAATACCAGAACAATTGCCAAACACCTTTGTCTCAGCTCGGCTTCACCAGTTAAGTGACCGCCTTTGGCCTCGGGAGGAGCCCTCGGCTTACTCAGATGCCACCTGGACTTAATGAGAGGTGTAAAGCAAAGGTTCTGGCTAGCACAGGGGCACGATCGTCTCACCAAGGAATTGGACTGAAGAATACCACCAAGCGGAGTAGGCAGGCCGGAACAGCACAAGCTGCGTAGAATAGTCAGACAGGCCAGGATCAGGATTAGAGAGTGTAGAGTAGTCAGGGAACAGGCAAAAGGTCAGGATACCAGAGGACATAGTAATCGGACAAGCCAAAGGTCAGGATTGGAGAAAAGCAGGAATAATCAGGCAAGCAAGGTTCAAACACCAATAGATCAGTTAGGAATCAGATAGGAAACACACCCAGGAACTAGCTAATAGAACCTAACAACGGGCAAGGTTCTGCACTAAAAGATCCCTTTAAATAGTATTTGAATTTCGCGCCATTGCGCGTGACGTCATCACGCCGGCCCCCAAACCCGGAAGTGCGCCGGCGCGCGCGCCATAGGAAGACCGGTGCTGGAGAAGGAAGGGTGCACGCGGCGAGTGTCCCCGCCGAAGGCACGGCGGGTGCTCCCGCGTGCACGGGGGGCAGCCACTAGACCACCAGGGTAAGCGCTATTCTTTACATGTACTATGGTCTTACTAATCAGTCACATTGTTTCCTGGGGGACTTGATTTTAAATGTACTACAAACTTAGAATGCTAAAATTTAATGAGGGGCCTTGATGTGGCACATGAGCTTACATATTTTTCCAAAGTGTGATACTAACACAATCTTTTGTAATTATTTTCTGTGCTCTGCCAATCTTTCTCTTTTTTCTGCACAAAAAGAGGAGTTTTGGACAACCTTTTCATTATATGGTTAATCTTTCACTATGCACGGCATCAGCCTGCAAAACAGATTTCAGCACAAAAATGTATGCATTTCTGATGCCATGCTTGTCAGTGCAACTGGAAAGAGATAGCCAGGGTATGACATGGCATTTTCTCACCTGGTATAGATAAGCCAGTGGTGTGACATGGCCCTAATATTGCTCACACTACTGTTGCATTCCCCCCTCCCAAAGCTATTTTTAACACACAGCACAGATTGAATCTTGTAATTTACTAATAGAATTACAAATGCCTGTCCATCTACTCTTTTTCTTATTTTAGAAGTATCTTTAACCTAGTGTCAAATGCTGAGTTACTTGTGTCTTAGGTAAGAGTATGGGTGTCTATGAAGTAGATTATTATACATTGGTGATGTGTGGCTTATGCTTTCTCCAGGTCTGGGGTCAGGGTACGTGGATGATGTGTCTTGACTTGTAGATCCAAGATTGGTTGATCCTGCATGCTCAGAACTTTGAAGTTAAGACACATTTGCAATTATCAATAAGCCAACATTAAAACTCACACTTTACTTTTCTTGAGAAACAAAGGATCTTTTCCACACTTATATGAATCAAAATGAAACTAAAATTGACCAATATAAACATTTAGTAATATAAAGTAACTCTTTGAATGGTGCCTATAAGTTGACACCATTGGGAGAGAAAAAATGTTGCGCGTCAAGAAAAATGTTGTGCGTCAAAAAAATTTGACATGCAAAAGTCGAGTTTTTTTTCGGAGAATACAATTTAAGTTTTGAATTTGGATTTGAATTCAATTAAGGCTTTTGGGTTGGGACTATTCAAATTTTAGACGTTAGAATTGTTTCATAAACAAAATACCATTTGATTTGTGAATAAATCAAATTACTTATTTAAAAAAATCACATTACTCTATAATTTGTCCTTTGGTAAATAACCCCCTTGGTATAGATATAATTTCCTATTCTTAGAAAAAACTTTTTTATAAATAGTTTTTGCATTATTCGCCTTCTTTTTCTGCAGCTCTGCAGCTTTCATATGGTGATCACTGACCTAAATAAATTAAATTATTGAGTGTACAGTTTTATTGTTAATTTTTACTACTTATATTTTTTATTTATCTTCCTGTGTTCAGGCCTCCTATTCATGCAGTTTTTTCAACCCATTGCCTGTTGCTAGACTAAACTGTGCCATAGCTACCACTGAAATTGCAAACTGGAAAACTGCAGTAGAAAAAGTTAAATAGTTCAAAACACCAACAAAAAAACACGAAGACCAGAAATTGATCATATAAAAAGTGCATTTAAAGGAGTACTGAAAATGAATATGGCAAAGTTTTGCATTTTTTATATACTGAGCTTCTAAACCAAAATTTTATAAAGTGGTCCACATAGCACAGAAACCCCTAATATGCCCATCACAGTTACAGTTCAAAAAGTATGAAAAAAATTCAATTTTCTATGCTGAAATCCAGCTGTTTGCATCATTTGAAATCCTTGCAGGGAAGGCGGGGCTAAAACACTGATGATACAACTCCACAGCTTACAGACAGCATGCAGGAACTACATAAACCACAATGCATTGCTCTTGGTTCCTATCTTTATTGAAATTATATGTACAGGGAATTGTGGGGTTTGGAGGATGCAAGCTGAGGACTGCTAATAAGAAGTAACCATAGTCAGCCAGCTCAGCAAAGTAGTCCGAAAGATCAGCAGGGGACTAGGCTTAGGGATTTATCAAAAACCATCATGAAACGTCTGTATATTTTTTAATTGATGTATATTGCAAAGTTGCTTGAAATTATGTTTACTTTTCAAAAAGTTATGTTTTTGTAGCGTTCCTCTTGAACTTATTGCACTAGCCTAAAGTTTCACTTTGTTAGTAGCAGCAGAGATCATACGTAATACAGGGGGTCATTAAATTCTGATACTAGCTGTACTCATTTTTGTGCTGCCATGTAGTAATTATCTGTATGAATTACCCTTATATTGTGACATTTATATTCTATGTGCACTGCATATTGTGAGTGGGCCCCTAAGCTCAGTAAGTGACAGCAGCACAGAGCATGTGCAGTGAATCATCAGAAAAGAGGATGGGGAGCTACTGGGACATCTTTGGAGGCTCGGGTCTTCCCTGTTGTGGTTTTCTTGGGCTGGTATAGAAAACATTTCTGCCCTATTTCTTTAGTTAATCTTTAGTTCTCTTTTAAAGAATCACCCATTTAAGTGTCTCAATCGCACTACAATTCAATTCTGTTTCAGTTTATTTTAAACAATTCCAACCACAGAGAAATTATTATTTGGAATGATTCATACAGGGCCATATACCAGAAACTATATTGATGTAGCTATGGATAATTAATTACAACTACATACTTTATGCTATTTCAGTCCATTAGATTAAATGGGGTAGGTAAAGGCTTAACTATGAATATCTGCCATGGTTAACAGCTCAATAAAATAGACAAGGGTCGTGGTGAGGCAAATGGCTTCCCACAATACATGAGTGGTTTCATAATAAAGAAGATTTTGTACACACAAAACTATCAGAGGGCAGGTGAAAAATGGTGTAAGAGTCAGAAATATTTTCATCCTGAGTGTGAAACAGATTAAAACAACAGAATTAAGAAGAGCTTTTGAAGGTATAACCATTCTTTATGTTTATGCTTCCCATTCTTAACCAAAATAATCATAATCAGAGCCGGAACTAGGGGTAGGCAGAGTAGGCACGTGCCTAGGGCGCAAAGCTGGGAGATCGCCAGGCACGCACCTGCTCTGCCTCCTACACCCCTACATCTCTGCACTCTGACCGGTATCTGCATTGGCCTACGTCTGCATTGACCTACAGTATGTCATTTTCGCTTACACGTCCTTTCTTCTCGCAGGCATTCGCTTCCTTTTTCACACAGGTGCGTTTCCTTTTTCATGCAGGCACACACCTTATGTTTCGCACAGATGGCGCGCTACCTTTTTCGCGCAGGCACCCACACGTCCTTTTTTGCGCAGACAAGCCTATTGGGCGACTGACTGGCCAGGTTGTCTAGGGCACCTGGCTGGCATGGCCCGTCCCTGATCATAATACCTACATAAGAGACACATTCTTACAAGGAAAGTTGATGCCAAAGCCTGATACAGGCTCGTTACGACTAACATAAAAATCTGTTAAAAAGATTAAAGTGCAGTTATCCAGACCACCAGCAATATAAATTTTTTTCTAAAGTATATTTAATACATTTTATCAGATACAATATGTTGCTGTTAGTTTGTTTAAAAAAATAACATATAAACAAGTTTGTTTTAGTACTTCATTCAGTTCTGTAACACAAATACACTGAAAACTCTTCTTTGCTTTGGAAAAATATCTCTACATTTCCCCTCACTTAACAGGAAAAGAAACTTAGCATAGGATCTATATATGTTATTTTGAAAACCTTGACAGCAATGCTGCATCACTAAGGGGTTTATTTATCAAAGTCAGAATTTCTCAAATTTTTTCTGAAACATGCTCCGACTAAATACGCACAGGTTTTTTCCATTTATTTTCCTGAAAAATACCAGTTCGGGAAAAAACTCAGAAAACCCTGAAAATCGTCGAAATTCGAATTGTACCAATTGTTTGGATTTTCCGCCTCAAAAAACAGATTTTTTTTTTTGGATTATTGTCCGAAAGCCACAAAATCTTTGCAGGAAACCTAGCGCAGATCAGGATATCTTCGGATCTTCTCCCATTGACTTATATACAACTTTGGCAAGTCTGAGTTCCCTGATATTTGGATTCTGACTTTTTCCATCCATAATAAATCATGAAAATTCTATTTATTTTTTACAAAAAATTTAGATTTTTTTTTTTTTTACTTTAATAAATAATCCCCTAGGAGTAGAGACATCTATTCTGTGGTTGTTCAAAGTTTTTCATTTTATCATAAGATTAAGCTTGCAGAAGGAAACAAAAGCATCACTTTAGAAATAATTGTAGGAATTTCTAATCATTGTTTTATGTATGAATATATAAAAAAACAAACAAAATGCCAGTTATGATGTCAAATGAGAATGCATTCTTTGTACATTTTAATAGTCAAATACTTTTCACCTCCCTTTTAAGTTACAAGATTGGCAATCATTCCCCTTACATAGTATCCATCCTACTCATGTTGACATAATGACACCTGCTGATGAAATGGAGAATTTAAAAAAGACATACAACATTCTAATGAAAAATTGTACAGTTTTTGTGGCATTACAATAAAAATACACATTTCTTATTGCCATTTAGTTTTTCAATCGTGTTTTTTTTCTGCATTGTTCAACAAATAGCAAATCATCTATATAACATCAGTGTCCATTGTTTAAAACTGATCTCTTACCAACTGTATAAACCAGGAAATTTCAAGTAGTTGGTAATGTGAAAAACATGTACAAATGCAGAATAAGAAATTGTTCTGTGATATTTACCTTCATCTTCCATGCCATGTTCGCTAACTAAAAAAAATGCACAATCCGGTCTTCAAAAGCAAGCGCTTGGGATATTTGCAATCAGTTAACCAGATTCTTTTTCAAGTATCCAGTAAATTTCAAATTGTATTTAAAAACTAAGGAGCACTTGGTGGCCAGCAACCAAATTACAACAAATGTCATTGAGTAGCAGGAGCATCATGTTGAGGGTAGAAATGTCTGTTTATCCTACATTTGTAACAAGGCAGTGGGATGAGAGTAGAACAGTGTCTCTTTTTTATTTTTCAAAGATAGGTATAACAATTAAGACCAAAGTCATTTGTCTCCTAGTGGTGTAAAAAGAGATCTTCTCTGAATGCAAAATAAATATTTAAGAAATGTTCATCCTAAAAAGTAAACACAAAAAAATAAAATCAATACATTCTGCTAATAATTGCATATTATCTGCTAATATAATCAGACAAATTTACAGCTGTAGAAAGAGTTTGCACACGTGGTCATAACCAAGAGACAATGGATAGAAAAGAAGCAAAGGGAAATTGTGGATCACAACCCATTATAGAAAAATTTAATCACAGCATGCATGATATGTGGGCATGGTTATCACAAATATGGATATTAAGCTGATATATTGATTAAGCTGGTATATTATTAAGGAAATAACATATATCTTGTGGGTAGGGTTGCCACCTTTTCCTCAAATAAATACCGGCCTTCCTATATATTTGTCTTTTTTTCCTATTAATAACATTGGGATCAACCATCAAAAATACCGGCCAGGCCGGTAAAATACCGGCCAGGTGGCAACCCTACTTGTGGGATGTATCTTGTTCAGAAACGTTATTCAAAATCTATGAGATGATCTGTCTGCTCCCTCAGAGATCCCCTAAATAGAAATACAGCAACTTCAAAGGGGCAAATCAGTCGAATTCTGAAAATTCGATGGTCGAAGTTACCTCATTTTCATATTCGGAATTCAATTTTCTTTTTTTTTAAATTCAATCGAATTTCGAATTCTTCACACAAATTTAGTAAATGGGCCCCTAACTGTAACAGGAAAGAGTTTGAGAGTTAAAGACAGATCTTTGCCAATTAATTGGCTCATGTTACCAAACATGTAAGTGTGGCCTTGGTATGTTTAAGTGTACTTCATTAGCAGAAAAATAAAATGTTTTCCTTTTAAAAAAAAGGTGTTGGAGATAAAACAGCACCTGTCATTTACAGTTGACCTTATTTATATTCCTATTTTGACTCAAATGTTCTTTTGTCTGAGCCAAGCACCCAAATTATTCCTTTCTTTTCCTTGAACTGAACTTCTTATTTTTTCCCTTTAAAGTGGACCCGTCACCCCCCACAAAATATTCAAAATCATATTTTATCACATTAGTAAAGCAAAATGAACATTAATTACACTA
>CM044442.1:89102404-89118148 GCA_024363595.1 Xenopus borealis | reverse complement strand
GGAAAGATCCACTATCTGGAAAACCACGGGTCCTGAACACTCTGGATAAAATGTCCCATAACTGTACCACAACAAATCTCCAACAACTGAGTCAATTCAGTATAGAATACAGACAAAATAAGAAGACTGTGCTAAAGTGATGTGCTTGTATTGCTCATTTATTTGTACAGCTTGTTGTGCAGAATTTAAATTTTAAAGTATCATTTGAAAGACACACTCCAGAACCAACATGAACATACCCTCTCAACACTTATTCCTTCTACAAAATGGCAGCCACTTGCACATTACCCCCCAAACACTGAAAAATGTCAGCTTGGCCCTGCCTGAAAGTGACTGAGCTCCCTCCACACAAGGCCACTCCAGCACTCCCCTAGTACATAAATGTCAGTTTTCTCCTCACAAACCCCATTATAAGACAGCCACCCTCCACACACACACACAGACTTCTCCCTCCTCACATGCCCCCCCCCCACAAGTGACAGACCTCCTTCCACCCAGTGCTGACTTTACTTTCCCTCACATAAAGACACTCAATGAAGCCCTCCTCCCTCCTTGTGAATCACACAACAGCTCATTCAACCCCTCACAAGTCTGTGCACCCACACCCTCCTCTTCCCTCCTGTGAAAATGACATGCCAGCCTCCCAAAACACACAACAAACTTAAGGTTCACCTCCTTCAAGTCAGCCCCTTCACATAACACACATCTGTGTACATACATGCTGCCACACAAAGGGGGAGATTCATCAAAGAGTGAAGTTCCGCCACTAGAGGGATATTCCATAGCTCTCAATTAATTTCTATGGGATTTTGAAAGGTGTATATATCAATGGGTGAAGTGAAATTTCACCCTTTGATAAATACGCCTCACAAAATTCAATAGAAATGAATGGAGAGCTGCGGAATTTCCCTCTAGTGGCGGAACTTCACTTTTTGATGAATCTACCCCTAAGTCCTATCAGAGGAGTTCTCCTCTCCTCACAGGCTGGCCCCACCCTACAGTGCAGTGTGTATGCAAATTAACCACACTGACTAGGGATCAGAAGCTGACTGACAGGAGAAGCATCCAATCAGAGCTAAGCTTCAGAAACGGCTGCATTTGTGCACGTCCTGATGCTGCCAGGAGTGTGTATGATGTAAAATAAGGAAGTATAGGAAGTCACTGTAGCGTTTTTTGGGGGTCTGCGACCTCCCCCCACTGGGGGCCCATGATTAAGGGACCCCATCTGCAAAAGGATCCATCTGAGGTGAATATCTCATCAACTGCACATTTTTGGTTAAACATTTATATGGCAAAGCTTGTTATTTTTACATGAACTGTTACATTTTTGAATGTTCTATGAAGGTGAACAACCCCTTTAATTTGAATCAGCGTAGGTGGTTCTTCACAGTGAGGACAGTGAGGTTGTGGAATGCACTGCTGGGTGATGTTGTGATGGCTGATTATGTTGATGCTTTCAAAAGGGGCTTGGATGATTTTTTGACAGACAATATCAAAAGCTATTTTGCTACTAAACTCTACACAGTTAGTATAGCTATGGGCATATATGGTTTGTGTGAAAGATTGGAGGGGTACAGATGATGCCACTTTGGATTGTGCATTTGACACAGAATATCTTAACTATCTCATCTATCCCATTTATCCCACTTAGCACAGAATATTGTGTCACAACATCCAATCCAATTAAAGAGTTCACCATTGAAAACAATGGTGCTTTGGTATGCTAATAAAAAGGTTAAATGCATTAAATGAGTTAAGATAACTTTAGATAACACCATTTCTTCAATTAACCCTGAGTCATGATGCATTTAACTCACAAATCCAAGTGGCTTCATCTGTATGTGTGTGTATGCTGGGTTTTAATTTGGAGGGGTTGAACTTGATGGACTTTGTCTTTTTTCAACCCAATTTAACTATGTAACTATATACAGTGGGGGTCATTTATCAACACTGGGCTAATTTGCCCATGGGCAGTAACCCAGGGCAACCAATCAAATTGTTGCATTCATTGTTCTAACTGCAGCTAGTTTTAAAAACCCAATCACTGATTGGTAGCTCTGTGTAACTGCCCATGAGAAAATTTGCCCAGTTTTGTTAAGTTAAGTACCATTCTACAAACAAAAGTTCCTTCTTTGAAAAACCTAAATTCTCAGATTATATTACCATCTTTTGCTCAATCGACTGAGCAAGAGAAGGAGGCTGGTCTTCAAATTCTAGATGTTCACAGATGTCTTTCTTTTTACATTGAGAGAACAAGGGATCCAGACACCTTTTTGTGTTGTTTGGACCCTCCCTGTGTTTAGCTTGCTAAATGCCAATTGTGATGTGCTGCCTGTAGGATGTAAAGAAAAAAATGTAGCCTTACCTGAAATTTTACTTTCCTTTGGTCAGAAAGTCAGCACAATAATTCCTCCCAATAAAAAGTTTTGCAGTGAAAGTTGTGGTGTGTATTTATTGAAGGGGCTAGAAAATGAGCACTGATATCTGGAGGGAGGACAAAAAAGTTGCCACAAGAAAAACGCACATTCACTAAGATCCAAAAAAAAATCGCCAACGCAGGCTTCGCTAGCGTTCGCCGCACTTGGCCAGGCGAATTTTCGAAGCCTAATTTGCATACGGTGCAAATTACAAAATATAATAGAAATGTATGTTACAGCCTCTACACAAACCCAGGAAACCTTTAATAAAAAAAAAAATTAAGTTGTCCTATTGCCCTACATGTGCCCCCTATATAGTTGTGTTGTCATATGTTAGGAAATGTAGGGGTGAAGGAGGGTAACTCCACCCAAAAAAACAATCTTTTTCAGACTATCACCCACAATGGTAAAACACGCCACAGCGTTTTAATGGGACTTCAACCTCCTATGTATTGTATTGCACTTCGCCAGGTCTGACCTGGCGAAGTAACGTCTAGCGTAAGTGCTAACGAACAGCAAAAAGTTGATCTTAGTGAATTTGCGTAATTACGATCCTACGCCAGTGCGCAACTTCGCCTGGCGTAAGGGTGCGAAGTTGCGCAAGTCTATCTACTTCGCTAGCGTAAATTCGCCAGAGACGGTGTTAGTGAATTTGCGAAGTT
The DNA here is from genome assembly GCA_024363595.1 of Xenopus borealis. NCBI lineage: Eukaryota > Metazoa > Chordata > Amphibia > Anura > Pipidae > Xenopus > Xenopus borealis. The sequence goes on along the minus strand of CM044442.1, from coordinate 89,115,069 downwards.
ACGATTTGACGTCGCACTGGCAAATTTGCGCTAGCTGTGCTGCCACGCAGTTTTTTATTGCTATTTCATGTTATGTTATAATGGTATTTGGTATCATCCTTTCACCCCTGCTGTTTCTTGCTAGATGGTAGCTCCCGCCCTCCATTTCCTGTTGTAACTCCCCCTTTGATTTAGTGTGTTATGAGGAGACTGCAGTGTGTGTAAGCTGTGTAACTTCATTAGAAATTTAACTATGGAAAAGACCTATATGTTTAACATTCGCTACCTTGAAGCATAAAGAAGCATTGGGAAACATTTCTGGAGTCTTTATTCATTGAGTAAGCTATCTGTCAAGGTGATCATTCAACCTGCTGCACAAATCCTTACAGACTGGGCCTACAAGGAGCTTGTGGCCGGTACAACCGATGCTGAGACAGAATACTAGCGTTAGACGCTTCGCACTTTAGTGAATCTGCCCCTAAATCTGAGTTAGTTAGTGACTTGAAGGGGGGCCACATGGGACATAACTGTTCAGTGAGTTTGCCATTGATCCTCAGCATTCAGCTCAGATTCAAAAGCAACAGTTATGGCCAATGTGGCCCTCCCTCAATTCACTGTAATTCAGTGTAAAGAAAAGAGAGCTGAAAAGCAAGAAGTAGTGTTCTGTTCTGTTCTGTTAGACTTACAGTCACTCCAGTCTTTATACATTACATTTTTGGCTAACTAACTATATTGAAAAAACTTTTTATCTTGCACAGCCTATCTATTTACTCAGTTTTAAATTTTATACTGAAAAATTCCTTTAAGGTTTCTGTTATGCTTTTTGATTTTAATGAAGTAAATAAAGTATTTTCTACTTTTTTAAATCATGGGTGAACATATTCTTTTCTATGACTGCATGCTTAAAATCACCTAATCTGATGCTCAGACAACTTGCCTCTTGTTCATTTTATATGCCCAAATTTAGCACCAGCATTAATGTATCATGTATAAACTGTGCAGTGGATACAGTTACATAATAAGGCTGGATAAAAAATGAGAGCAGATTCAAGTTTCCCTATGATTTGCACTCATCAATGAGCCTGATAGTATTCAGACTAGTGGGGTACTTATCAAATGATTAATGTAAGTAAAGTTTGTAATGTAAGTGGTTTTAAACACTCATCCTTGTAGACTTATAAAAATGAAGAAAGGGCATATAATGCACAAAATAATGATTTATAACATCAATTAGTACTTCAACAATCTTTAAATTACAGTGCTAATGTATTTTACATATGCAATTATACATTTTTTACATAAATGTTTCAATGATTTAATGCTAAAATGGATAATGTGAGAGAAAGCTTCTACGCAGTAAAATGTGGCTTTGAAATCCTTTGAAAAGGTGGACACTAAACTAATAATTATTTTTTTTAATATTATGCCTAACTGTAGAGTCCTGCAGTGGGACAGGTTCCTGCTGGTTACCCGCAAATACCTACGGTACCCTGCTGGTTGCAGGTAGACGGGGGTTGGCAGTTTTACTCATTACCCATTTTTTCTGATCATGCCTACGTCTGATGATGTCACTTCCGGTAAGAATGCGCAGATTCAGACGCTATCTGAATCTGTGTTCAGCGCTTACATACATCTTGTGGGTACAACCTCATTGAATAGAATGAGGTGCGTCTAGACATGCGCTCCCCTGCGGCTGAACGCAGCCAAAAGCAACGCAGGGAAGCACAGGTCGAAAAGGCCAATGTGTAAGGGCCCTAAGAGAAAAGTCTAGGTAGCCAAGCAACCCTAAGCTTCACTAGATAATTAGGAGCAGATTTATTAAGGGCCAATTTCATAGAAGTGGGAGTTTCTATTAACTCCCATTACTTCAAAATTCTAATGAAAAAAGACAAATCGAAATTTAAAAAAAATTAATTTTCACATTGAGGGGGAATAGTCTGTATTTGAATTATACGAATCAAAGTATTAGCACATCAATTCAAAATATTGTTAAAAAAACTTTGAATTTTCAATGTCCACCGAATGACTCCAAATAGGTTTTAGGAGGTCGCTCATAGGCTAAAACAGCAATGCAACAGGTGGCGAATAGTCGGTCTAATTTTTAAAGAGACAAAACATGATAAATTTCAATATTCAAATTTTTGCATTTTTTGCAAATTCAAATCAAATTTGGACTATTCCCTAGTTGAAGTACACAAAAATAGCTTGAAACTTGAATTCTTTTTTATTCTAATTTTTTTCAGTTTGACCCTTGATAGATCTGCCCCTTAGCACAAGTGATAATTACAAGTCCAGGCATAGATTTGCAAAATCTTAAAAAAAAACCTTAAAAAAATCCTTAAAAAAAAACATGTTAACAAACAGGAAAATCCTCATATTAATCCTCTTTCAACCAGCTCTCCCTTTATTTGTTTAAGAACTTGACCCATGGTTCCCAAGTATCCCAATATTTACTACTCTTATTGTGAATAATATGTGTTATTTCTTCCATCTTCCTAGTATCCTCTACAACTTGTTGCCACTCCATATAACTAGGGGGTGCTGACTCCTTCCAATGTTTTGGGATTACTGACCTCGCGGCATCCAGCAAATGCAAGGTAAGTGAATCCTTTAATAGATCATTTTTAACCATATCCAGGCTTAGCAAGATCAGGGGAACATCTTCCACCCTCATATTGGTATTCGTTACTTCTTTTATTACTTTCAAGATATTACCCCAATAATCATGCAAGTCCTTGCACTTACACCAAATATGGACATGTGTCCCCCTCTCCATACCACTTCTCCAGCATAGCTCTGTGTGTTCAGGATACATCCTGTTCAACTTAGCTGGTGTAAGATGCCATCTAGTAAGTATTTTGTAGTTCATTTCCCTTACTCTAGCCGCTCTCGATGATTTGTGAGATAGAGACTGGATCTTGTTCCATATTACTGTAGAGATCTTGATATTTAGTTCCTTTTCCCACTCTCTTCGTGCTGTGTCTTTCACCAACGCAATATTTGATAGTAAGAGTTTATATATCTTGGAGATTTCTTTGTTAAGGCACTCGTTGCCCTCCAGAAATTTTTCCCATTTAGTTAATTCTCTATCCCATTCTTCCTCTTTAAATTTATAGATAAAGTGTTGCAATTGACGGTAATTCCAAGCGTCTCTAATATGGTTTCCCCATTTTTCTTGAATTTCTTTTAATGGTATTATCTTATTATTATTCAAGAAATCCTTAATCCTTGTAGGTCTACCCTCTAGTTCTCGCCATTCCTTGAACGCTCCTTGCTCCAAACTAGGTATAAATAAGCTGTTATGCACTAGGGGTTGTAGAATATAGGGAGTTCTTGTCAGGTTCATCTTTAGTCTGTTACTATACCATGTCATCAGAGTAGGAGCTATTAGTGGATGGGCCTTCACCCTTTCTGATAGGCATTTAGGGTCACCCCAAAGGAGATTTAGTAGCGGTGTCCCAGCCCACTGATGTTCTAACACTGCCCATTCTTTCTTCCTTTCCTCTGATGCCCATTGTTTAATACGTGTTAACTGAATTGAGATGTAATATAACCATGCATCTGGGATAGCTAGTCCGCCCCTCTCTATTGGTAGTATTAATTGTCTATATTGGATTCTGGCCTGTTTGCCATTCCAAATGTATTTTATAAACATAGATTTAATTTTCTTGAAAAAAATAGCCGGTAATCTAATTGGTAGGGCTTGTAAATAATAATTCAATTTAGGCATCAGGAACATTTTCAACTTTTGTACTCTCCCTAGCCAAGACAGATTTATTTTGCTCCATTTATTTATCTTTTCCTGAAGTGTTGTCAGTAACGGTACAAAATTATTGTTATACAGATTAGACATATTTGGGGTAGTATTTACTCCCAAATGTCTAATGCTGTGATATACTTTTTTAAAGAGGAAATTTTGTGTTAGCCTCTCCATTATATCTTTTGTTCTAACTTTCTAACTTTTGTTCTAACTTTGAAAGTTTTAGAAAAATAAAAACAGTAAGTCGAATGGTTTTAATAAGGCTCCTTAGAGTAATTGAATACTTGAGAAATAGGGATGGTGAATGGCAAATAGTTTGTATATTACTACACACAAGGTTATATCAAAATGAAAGTAACTAATGATTGACTGGAAAGCCTTTAAATTCTGTAGCCAGTAACCTGAAAAAAAAAATGTTGAATGAGGGATCCTTGCAACAAAACATACAGACCTCATGCTTACTGCCAAAATTACTTCTACTAATGAATGAACAATATGAAGGTAAATGACTGAAGGTAAATATAATCCTCAGTGCATTATTATATACATACTGTAGCTTAATTACAAACTTTATGAGATTTTAAGGTTTTCGGCCTATATAGTCTCCAGTTAAACAAGTATCTGTCTTGCTGTTTATATTCTCTGCAATTCTGGTTCTGATTCATGAAACCATGTAGTAGAAGTCAGATAAAGTTTGACTTCTACAAGAGAGGACCAGAAAACAGAATGTGATAAATAAATATTTTCAGTTTGAATTACATTTTTTAAAAATTCTTTAAAAGCATAAACATTTTTAATAGACATATATTGGACAGTTATGGGGCAATGTAATAAAAGGCACTAAGTTTGCCCAGGGGCAAAAACCCATAGCGACCAATCAGCAGATAGAATTTACTAGTCACCTGTTTAAATGCAAGCATTTATTGGTTTGCCCTGGGATACTGCCCTGGGATACTGATCCTGGGCAAACTCAGTGCCTTATATTACATATAGGTGTTAGTCTTTCTTTTACAAACATAACAAACAACAGTTTTAGTGGCACACCCCCATTAACCACCATTGTTCTCACAAGTGAGATTTTAAATGCTATGTATTCTATTTAGACCTTCCAAATTCTATTAGGAAGTCAATATACAAAGCAGGAATAAAATGGCTCACCCTTTTTTTTTTGCACAATGACTTCCTTGAAAAAAAAGAAAGAAATGTGCTGATCCTTATTTATTTTGCCTTGGATGACTTCTAGGACAAACATAATATCAAAGGCTATAGTAATCTCAAGATCTACAGTAAGGTGCTGGTTTACTTGTATTTTTAGCACTAAAAATCTCGGATAATACTAATTACTCTAAACAGAGAAATAATTTAATTTATTAAATAAAATAGAAAACAGGGAAAAAAAGTAATACAAAATGTCACCATCTAAAAGATGTCAATGATATGTAGAAGCCAATGGTATTGTCCATTTCCAATTGTAAAATCTTTCTTTAACTCAAGGTTTTATATGGTTTTTTCATTTGATTTCCCTAGAAAAATTTGATGATTTAAAGGTTTTAATATAGTTAGTTCCACATTTTTAGTTCCAAATCAGTGCTTTTATATTAAGCTGTTTTAATAAATAACTTGACTTTTGTGGTTTTAGAGGACTATTTTTCAACCCAAATTAACTTTATAACTATGATCATCTGCCTAGCATCACTTGGGAGGAGGTCATCCATTGTGTTTCATGTCATGTCAAGGAAACAAGTGCTTCCGTGATTACATTTACTACACCTCTGCAAGATTGACATCTAAAATGTTTTGGAACATTTTAACTAATGAGATGATCTATCCCGATTCTCTCCAGTAAAATTTACAAATGCATGAGAACAATTCTGAAATGGCCATGCTGGAATTTTGGAAAAATATGCAGCATTGCTGAGTTTTGCAAACGGCACTTGCTTCATAAGTGAGCCCTCATATTTTATAACCACTAGACATTAAACATAAGTTTTGCAGGAAAGTCCATCAGCATTATGTTCTGAAAATGTATGACATGATTTAAATTATATTCCAGAATGTAATAACTTAAAGTGTTTCTCCAAAGGAGGCAAGTATTTGTTCCATAACCCCCTGCCTATGCAGCCAGATATCCTGCCAGTGCCTCCTACTGTATATCTGTGTCATTTACTCAATGTTCATTTCCCCTACATTAATATCTTTTAGTTGTGCTCTATTACTAATCTGCTCTGACTGCGATTCTTACGTTCCAAGTTATTAGTTTGTGTTTAGAGGTGTTAAATTATATTCAACCCATACTCGCCCTTTCTCAATCTCTGTTGTTTTTCAATTTTGTCCTCAGGCAGACAGATACTTTATTACTGACTATGATGATTTTCATTCATCCAGGTCATGGTATATCTGATATAAGTAATTCTAAAACAACTGGACTTGCTGAGTAATTATTGAAGTTGTTTCACTACTCATCCAACTGACTGGTATGGGAAGTTCTCGGTATATAAACTCTTCCACAATCCAATCACAATGGCACATTGTAACTCTTACATAGTCTTACATAGTTAAATTGGGTTGAAAAAAGACAAAGTCCTTCAAGTTCAACCCCTCATTCGAACTTCGAATGCTTCACGTGAATATAGTAAATCGGCCCCTAAATGTAGAGTTTAGTATCAAAATAGCCTTTGATATTATGCCTGTCCAAAAAATCATCCAAACCCCTTTTGAAAGCATCAACAGAATGAGCCATCACAACATCACCCAGCAGTGCACTCCACAACCTCACTGTCCTCACTGTGAAGAACCACCTATGCTGCTTCAAATGAAAGTCCTTTTCTTCTAGTCTGAAGAGTCTTCAAAGAGGTGACATCTGAATTTGGTTCTGTGTAGTTACTGTGATGGGATTACCAATGTGTCATGCAACTCCTAGACACAGGTGTTACTTGTGCATGAATGGATGTGTGAAGTGTTCTGAAACCGCTTTGGTACTGATGTGAGAACAGCATTGTATTGTGGTGTCGAAGGCCCCCACCTCTATTCAGGGGTACCTTGACATGAATCGCTTCTTTCAAACCAGAGGTCTTCTTTATCCAAGATTTGAACCTTGCTATCTTCAAAGGTGTGTCCCTTGTCTTTGAAGTGTAGAAAGACAGCTGAGTCTTGCCCTGTAGATTTCCCCCTATGCTGATACATTCGCTTGGTGAGCAGTTGTTTTGTCTCCCCAATGTATAGATCTGTGCACTCCTCGCTACACTGGACTCCATATACCACATTGCTGTGTTTTTCTTTTGGTGTTGGATCCTTTGGGTGTACCAGTTTTTTTCTCTGTGTTGCTAGGTTTGAAAAACACAGGGACGTGGTGTTTGTTGAAAATCCTCCTGAGTTTCTCTGACACTCCAGCTACATATGGGATGACTATGTTTCGCCTACTATGTGTCTCTGGGCTTTTACTTCTTTTGGTGTTCCTGTTGGGCTTGGTTGCTGCTGTTTTGACAAAGGCCCAGTCTGGGTAGCCACACGCTTTCAACGCTCCTCTGAGATGTTTTTGCTCTTTGTCTTTGGTATCAGTTGCCACACATTCCGCCCTGTGGAGTTCTAATGATACCCAGTTTGGGGTATGAAAGATGCCATTTATGCCATAGTGGAAAAAACCATCCCTGAACAGAGGCCTGTGACACGGTTTGCCATCAACATACAATTAGGGGCAGATTTACTAAGGAAGTCTGAGGAAGTCGCTGACAAAACGCGTAAGGCTAGTGACGTCACTGGAATGCACCCCGACAGGAGGACACGAGGGCAAACACTGCAGACTGGTTGTGTACACAAAAGACACCAGAGACATGCGGACTCCATAAGGGGACAGTTCCTTAATAGGACATTGTTATGCATTTTTATATGAGATGCCAGGTGAGTGCATTTTTTAATACTTTTTAAAAAAAAATAAAAAGGTTTTATACTATTTTTCTGTGGCACATCTTTTAACAGATGTACAAGAGGAAAGCGAGGAAAGACGCTGGAAAGTCTCTCTATACATGCAAAGACACACTTTCATGTGTGAGTACCCACCTGAAAACCGTTAAGGAGAGTTCTCCATTAACCCTCTCTAGTCTATGTAAATAAGGTGGTGGCAAAAGTTTATAAGGATTTACACTTAGAGGTGATACAACTAAGCCCCATTTCTAAAGCACAAAGTGGTTCTATTTGAAACAATATTGCCCTATATTTTTGTTTGTTGGTCCTGTGCCTATGGCGCAGGCTCTTTATTTTTAGATATTACGTGTCGGGCTTGAGGGGATAGAAGTGCGAGCCAGATAAGAATTGTGAACACAATTGACTTTGGGACTCAATTTTGCTTTGGATGTATACTCCTCAATTCCCACAAGATGAAGGCACTGTGCTGTAAAGCTCAGCCCTCAGTATCTTTCACTAAACAAAGAGGTTCAGGACTACTTGAACAGCTATTTTATGTGAATATCATACTGTTCTCTGAGAGTGTGCCATGGGCAACAATTATATGCTTAGCTTCTCCCCAGTAACTTTCCATGTTTCACCAGTGCAGTTCAACTCCTCCTTGGAAAAGGAAAGCCTAGCAGAGTTGGACAAAGGAGCTTTGGCACTCAAGGTAAAGGCAATATCAAAAAATACCCACCTAAAAACTAGTATGCACTGTAGGCAGTCTCTCTGAGAAGGAGGGGATTTACAAAAGCATTCCTTGGTGCTAAGTACTGGCAAACTGACAGATAAGGAAAATACAACTAAATGTCTGGAAAGGGGGGTAGGGCAGAGCATATCATAGGGGTACAGCATTGCATTTGCCCAAAATGCAAATTTTCCATGAACATACCTAGTCTATACTATATAATCTAAATAAGTGCTGCCCAGGGTTGGATTGCAGCACGGGGGGCTTTTTGGGCCCCCCACTTGTGTGGCCTCCCACATTAAAGTCTGGTAGCTGTAAATGCTTATCTTGTGTAAATGTAAAGGTTATCACAACTGAGACTAACTGGCCCCTGCATTGTTCTCATCCCAAATTCAGACTATAATCACCACATTGTTCACATTTGTAGTCCCCCTATATTGTTCACAACTTAAACCCAGACTATAAATATCGACATTGTTCACATATTTCCACCTCATTTAGACTGTAGAAGGTGCACTGGCATTGTGTCTCTGTACATAGTACAGTAAATTCTGTTCTTAGAGTGGCCCTGATAGAGAAACCTAGCAGGACCATTCAAGTAACCTGTCTCCTGCAATGATCTGCCTGTATGTGTCATAATCTGCTTGCCTTATGCTGTCTGTGTGCCATACATTGCATTCCCTATGCTCCCTGTGTGTCATACTGTCTTCCTTTGTGTGCCATACTCCATCTGCCCTTCCTTACGCTATGTGTGCCATAATTTTCCTACTTGTGTATGCCTCACTGCCTGTTCTATGCTGCCTGTGTGCTATGCTCTGCCTTCCTGTGTGTGTCATACTCTGCCTGCCTTATGCTGCCCATATGTGCCATAATCTGCCTACCGGTGCCATACTCAGTCTAAAAAACCCCCAAAAACATTCAATGGTCGAAGTTTGAATTTTTTTTCATTCGAAATTCTACCCTTAGTAAATCTGCCCCTTAATGAACACTTTCATATGAGTGATAAGTTATATCCCTTCAGTGAGCACAATTTTTTTTGTGATACTACCATTAATGTGGATATAGCAGGTGTGGTTTAAAAAAGGGAATGGACCACCCTCACTTCCATTATCGACCCTCCACCTGCAATAACGAGAAAGTGCTGCTACTCCAGCATTTCCAAGTCATATTTCAGGATTTGAACAGTTCCTTCCATATTTATTATTGAAATTTTCTCGACACCTGTAATGTCCAGCCCCTACATTTATATGAGCAAATGACCTAGTCCCACAAATTTATAGTTGGTCTCCAAGGATGTAAATTCTTAGCACTGGGACTATATACACATATCCTCATGACAGATTTCCAATTGATGAATTACATGCAGCCTATTTACGAAATTCTGCTTGATAACATAAAACTTATTAGATAGTTTCATAGTAGATAGTCTTTATACAATGATATGCTTATATAGAATAATTGGTAAAACATATGAAAATATTTTTTTTTTGCATTCTATTTATTTGAAAGTCACGTGGATCTTAAAATGTTCAGCCTTCATATAACAGATTCATTCTATTGCCACCTTGTGGTGAAATAGCAAGCTCTTAAACCTATATGGGGGAATGTAATATTGGTCGCTAATGCAAAAACAAATTGCAAAGTGAAAAATGTTGCCTTTGTGAACATTTTGCCTCTCACTCAACAGTAGGAAAGTGATTGTGCATGTAATAGTTTGCGATATCGTGAATTGTATGTAATTAAACTTCTTAAAGGGGTTGTTCACCTTTGAGATAACTGCTAGTATGATGTAGAGAGTGATATTCTGAGACATTTTGCAGTTGTTTTTTATGGTTTTTGAGTTATTTAGCTTTTTATTCAGCAATTATATATAAAATTGCACAATTGTTATATACATCTGTATGTTACACATGAAAGAAACAAAAAAAGCCTATCTGTAAAACATCCTCTATATTATTTTTCCTCTTTAAACATTCAAGACAGCAAATAGCATGTCCATTAGATTGCATATGCAAGCAAAGGAATTGAGCTAATGGTCCTCTCACTCAGTCAGTGAGTCAGTCAGTACAAGAAGAGAGAATGTGAATCCTTTTCCTCCCAGTTATGACATGAAGGCACATGAAGACATGAAGGTGCATCAAGAAACCATCTCATGCATGAGTGACCAAGTCAAATCATACAAAGCATTGCGATTGTGAATTGCTGATTGTTTATGTGGCTCTTTTACTCTGAAGGCATGAGAAAGCCTGGCAGAGGCAGAGTACAATAAACACAACATATCACTTGTGACCTGTGTTGATTTTAAGTAGTTTTATGGTGAAGCAATAAGAAAATACAAAAGCAGAATCTTCAGACAGCTGAGGAAAGCCCTGAAGGCAATCTTTTTACATTATATTTCTTGTGTACATTTCAAGGAGCTTGAAAGCAATTCCCTTCTCTGCCCCTTAGGTCAGTCCTTGGTACATGCATTTGAAAATGACAAAATATTAGGTGAACTTTCTCTTACAGAACTCTAAATGCACATTACAGAATGTTAAACCTGCTTTGTTTTCATCTGATTAGCCATAAGCCATGATCTATTTCAGTTATGTGTTGAATCCAAAATGCTGCATTCTAAGCTCCTATATGATCATTTAATAAAAGCTGCAAAGTCCAGCGGGTTGTAGTAACCCATAGACGTCCAATGTATGTGTTTAATCAAACAGGTGATAAGCAAATGCTAACTGTTATTTCAGTGGTTCTCAACCTGGGGGTTGAACAACCCTTTCACAGGGGTCACTTAAGGGGTTCCAGGAGCAGGTTCAGCTCTCTCCCCACTAGCCTTGGGCCAAGGTTGTAGCTCTCCGGGTGTTGGTGTTGGGAGCTGTAGTTCAGAAACTTGTGTAGGGAAGCCAGTTGCACTACACCTTTCTATATCCCCTTAGCAGGAACTGCCATACAGCTCTCCCTGCCTACTTAAAGTGGGCAGTCATATTTGTAAAATTAACATGGTAATTGGGGGTGTGGGCAAAATATTTAGCCGCCCTATGCATGGAAAACAAACCTTTATGCAGACACCCTGTCTCCTGTACTTTCCTAACAATCCGCTATCGGCAATGGAAAAATGTTAATATTTTATGGTTGGTGGTCACCACAAAATGAGGAACTGTATTAAAGGGTCGCAACATTAGGAAGGTTGAGAACCACTGTGTTATTTGGTTTCTATGGGTTACTAGACCAATAACACGCTTTCCGCCTTTTATTACTCCTTAGAATTAGATTTTGTAAAGTATTCCTTTATAATGTAAATATTTACAACATGATGATGACGTAAGCTATTTACAGCTATTTAAGCTGTTTAGAGAAGCATTTTGCCAAGGGCATAAGTACAAGGAAAAGGGAGAACCAAATCAACTGATTTTAGCAGTTACATTTTCATTAATTTCCATAGGTGTTAAGAGTTCACTCCATATGCAATGTAATCTTCCTAGAATCAACAGAAGTATGCAATATCTAAATAAAATACAGTGCATAACTCCACCTGTCTAACCCCACAAAAATCTTGAGGGGTGTAATTAAAAATTGCAATTGTTATTTTAAATGGGGGGGGTTTAGTGGTTTTTAGGAGTTTTTAATGTTTAGTGCTGCTCACAATGTAAAATCATTCGCTCTGGAGTTTTGTTAACTATTTAGTTTAATTACACTTTACGATTGGGAAATTTTATTACATACACTGAGAATGAGAAAACTTTGGAGGGAAGTCGTTGAGATCTGTAATTGGTCAAATTGGACACAAACGTGGTCGCTTATATAGAGACCCTAAGGGTTAGACATTTTACTCAGGCAGTTTTCACTGGTATTTGGACATCAAAGTGGTCCTTGGATTCAAAGTGGTCCTTGGATTCACCCACACAGCTTGTTCCCTTTTCCTGGGTTTACTTTAGTTCAAGGTTTTCCCAGTAGGTAGCAGTACAATTTTGTATAAAAGCATGTATATGTGCTCAGGGCTCTCATCCTGGATCCCACCTTGTGGGGAGGTAGGTAAAGGATTGGGTTTGGACTGTGTCAGGCCCCAAGACAGAAAAAGTTTATTTAGTGGTATGAATTTTATGTCATAGTTGCTCTAGGAGCAAAAGGTAGTTTTGCTAGTGGGCAACTTTCTTGCTCCAACAAGAAGAGTAGGGGTCAGGACCCTTGCAGTGATCAAGCCTCGAGACAAGGAGACAAGTGGGTGAGCTCAGAAGCAGGGAAAGTGCCAAGGAACAAGATACCCTATTGGATCCCTAGTGCTGGGGAGAATCACTAAAACAGGCTGCA